>JAFBJR010000179.1:6198107-6694705 GCA_016785285.1 Brachirus orientalis | reverse complement strand
GAAGTCCTAAAACGATGGGTGATGACGGTGAAGGGATTAGCAAAAGGGAAATCAGCTCGTGATGGTTACCAGAGATTAATAAAGAGAGGGGCTTAGTCTGCTGGGAGATCAGAGGAAGTGGGGAACCGTCAATGGCACAGACTGAACGTGGTGGAGATATGGGAGTCAGGGGTAAGTCCAACTGTCGAGCTAGGTCAGGGTCAATAAAGTTCTCGTCAGCACCGGAGTCTATCAGTACCCTAAGTGCGTGAGAAGTGCCCTGGTGAGTGAGTGTGGCTTCTAAGTGGATGCGGTTGGAGGAGCGGGGCTCAGAATTGGTTTTGCTCACCTGGATTCTCCCCTCTCCGGGCGAGCGCCCCCTAGTGGGTCTTACGTCACAGTAGCGTCGTAGGTGTCCAGGTCGTCCACAGTAGAGACAAAGTCCGTGTCTGATCCTCCTCTGCCGCTCATCGGGGGACAGCCGGGTGTTTCCCAGCTGCATGGGCTCGGGAGATGCAGGAGATGGTGAGGCGATGCAGGAAGCAGGAGACGGAGCAGCAGGCAGGCAGGAAGCGTGAGGTGCGCTGGGAGGGAGCCTAGAAAGAGAGATCTGGGGGGAATATGAGCTGGAACCCCTAGTCTCTCTACGTCTCTCCCTGAGCCGATTATCAATCCTAACAGCCAAGCTAATCATTGCTTCCAGAGACGTACACTCGTCTCTGGTTGCTAATTCATCCTTTACATCATCATTTAGCCCCCTAAGGAAAGCGGTGGTTAGCGCTGGCTCATTCCAGCCGCTTTCAGCTGCGAGAATGCGGAAGTCAATGGAGTAATCGGCAGCGGGGCGATTCCCCTGCCCTATGTTCAGCAGCCTGGCTGCGGAGTGACTGTCTCTAAATGGAGTATCAAATACTCTGATCATCTCTTCAGAAAAAGAGTCAAACGTGCCTAGCACAGGTGAGTTAGATTCCCACAGAGAATTTATCCAGTCAGTTGCCCGTCCGCGGGCTAAATTAAATACATAAGCAATACGGGAGCTATCAGATAAATAGGAGCTTGGCTGTTGTTCAAACACAAGGCGGCATTGTCTGAGAAAGCGTCTGCATACTCCTACCTCGCCCCTGTAGTGGTCCGGCGTAGGAATGGGAACCTCCCGGAACACAGGTGGGGCAGCGGAGGAAGGTGGCGGCTGACGAGGTCCAGGCAGAGGAGCAGGAGCAGGAGCGGCAACCGGAGGAGCTGCAGGTGCTGACGTAGTCTGGGTAAGGTGAGTTACGCTCGAGGAAAGAGAGCGTATGGCGTCCATGATGTCATTCAAAATCTGTCCATGCGTCTTCACGGCCGCTTCCTGAGCGGCGAGCGCTTGTCTTAAGGACGCAGCTTCCACGGGGTCCATTGCCCTGTTCTGGTCAGCGCGTACTGTTACGTTTTACACTGGGCATGTATGGACCAAAAGGAAGGAAGCGGAAGCCAGGTTGCAAAAGGCAAGGTGCGTGCGGTTTATTAACAAAAGATACAAAGAAACTACTACGAGGTGAGCCAACTAAGAACAAACAAAAGGCGAGGAGACTGACAGGCTGGCTGGGCGAGTTGCTCCCGGGGTAACTAGGAAAAAGGAAAAATACGAATTAGAAAAAAGGGAATCAAAATGCATAGAGGCGAGCAGAGCAGAGTGGAGACTAGTACGTGTGAGTACCGGTTTGCAAATGTGACGCGCTGACACCTGCTGCAAGGAGGAACCAGCAGATAAAGACCGGGGGGGAAATCAGGGAAATGAGCAGCAGGTGTGTGAGGAGGGACTCCGCCCAGCAGCCTGGTCAAGTCTCCTGAAATAATAAAACAAAGACAGGGTTGCGCAGGAAACAGAAGACTTAACAAAATAAGAGACAGGAAGCAGGGACAAACCGGACCCTGACAGTCTGTTACCTTCAAATCACTGTCAAATGAGTTTACACAATGCTGATGAGGCCTTTCAGCTCCACACGACTCTCTCTACGTTTCTGTGTAGCAGTGTTTTGCTTTTATTTGTCCTGTTGTTCCTTTGCTCACAGGAAATAATACTTTCAGGGTTGAAATTATTGCTTGACAGAGCCCATTTTCAGATGGAGAAACGTATATATAAAATGATGTTACATTGTTTCTATTCACAAAGACCAAACATAACACATAATAATAATAATAAGAAGAAAAATATAAAAATATCAAAAGATATGCACTGCAACTATTATATGTTTTATCCGGACTTCAGTTGAGGCTTTCTCCATTGAGGGTCACTGGGGAGGTGTTTGTTGCAATGATGCACTATTTAAATCTCATACGTTTTTAGGTAGTTTGAGGATGCACACATAATGAAAGAGTACTTTCTATGCTTTGGGCCATGTTTGTTTGAAATAGATGGATGCGTGATTTTGTGCAACATTCTTTTTTCAACAGACACAGGGTGAACAAAACCTTCACTAAATTCATGAAAGTCCAAATGATTTGTGACAGTTTTATAAGCCAAGTATTGTTACTAGGTCATCCATTGATGCATATGCCAGACCCAGGAGATGAGCAGTGATTTACAGCAATACACCAACCAAACAAAAGCAGTTGCTAGGAAAACATTATTGTGAGCAAGAAACTGGAGCTCAGCGTGGAATCAACGACATCATTCACCAGGAGAAAATAAAAGCCCAGGAGCCACTTGGATCCACTAATGTCAGTGTGATAGTGGCACTCATGGGAAATTAAAGAATGCGCCTTGGTCAGCAGTTACTAATGTAGAGCCTTTACCAAACTCCCAAAGATATAAAACTGGCAGGTAAAGGAGGACAAATAAACCTCTAGTTTAGCAGTTGCTTTGCACCATTACGCTGTACGACAACAAATGTCACTTCATTGTCAATAAAAAAATAAATACACCATAGCTCACAGTTTCTGTTTTTAGCTATACATGTCTTTCTTCACCTCCACAGGAGCCACTGCAGATTTGTCAGGTTAGATAAATATATGGGCAACAGACCCACTGGAATGTACAATGAACAGCAGTCGCAGCAGCAGCTAGAGAAACCTTACACTGTCAAAACAAAGTGTGGTTCACACATTTCAACTATGCAAGAGGAAGCTATGGGGTTAATAAAAGCATAAATGAAGACAAAGGCAGCCACAAACAAACCACAAGCAACAAAGACCACCCTGAACGTTTTTTCTTTCTCTCTCCGTAGTCAGAAGGTCCTTTTTTTTTTTTTCTATTTGTCATGATGATCATCAACCATTGACTGTTTCTAAAGGTCAAGGATCCCAGTTCAACCTTATCCTGCCCTTGGATCAAGTTGGTACATTACACAACATTCAATAATGAAAAATAACAGAGCCTTTTATCCATTATCTGTGTTTGTTTTATTCATAGATTTTCTTGTCTTAGATGAAACAGACAAACGAAGCACTACTACAGGAAACCTTAGGGGGGCAGTGAAATGACAAAAAATCACACATATGAGCAAGCATGATGCTTATTTTGCAGCATTTAGCAGCACCTGTGCTTTTCCCTCTGCTCCACTTAAGTATGATGGCTTTTGGTATCCTATGCTGTCGCGTGTCACACATGTGACAGTGTCGTGAATGTCACTGCACCGAGAGTCAAACCTGTTTTGTTGATTGAGGTCATTTAGCTAATTCTTGTTTACTATTTTAACACTGGTCCTTGCAAACCAAACCTCAGGCCAAAGGAAAATGTCTGACACTGTGCAGCGGGTAGATTAAGTTTTTCTTCTTCCACTATCCAGCTTCATTATCACCACAGGGTAAAGGAACAGACTTTCTCTTGTCAGTGACGGAAGCTGGGAAGCAGAGGGCTTGTAGTGATAATAGTGAAGTAAATGTCAGGATGTGACATGTGAATACATGTGCATGCATATGGATACGTCTCGGTGCATGACAGTGAGGGTCAGGAGGATCAGAGGGATATAAATGAGGCTTCAGTACTAAAGCAGTACTTAAGTATCACACGTGCGTATTTCTTCTTCTTAATCCTTTATTGTTGTCTGTCTGAGCGGAAGAGTTTCATGAGGGAAGAATTACACAAATAACTCTTTGACCATGTCAAACCTGAGTCTAAACCGCAGACATTTTAGCAAAACTTTGAAGCACATGAAAGGAAGCAGAGTAGACGAATGGAAAAGTAATGAGAAAAACAGATTGACTAAAACAGCAAAAAAAAAAAATGACTGTAGAATGTAGCTGTGTGTAGCCATTGAGTCCTTATAGGAATATGTGTGAGTACCTGGTGTTCCTTGTGCTGTGGGGACATAAATGTGTTTACGCACTCACATTATGGGGACTTGTCTTCCATATGGAGACAAAATCAAGTACCCATAAAATAAATTACTACATTTTAAGATTAAGACATTTTAGGCTGACAACCTGTGAATGGTTGTCTGTCTCTATGTGGCCCTGTGATGGACTGGCGACCTGTCCAGGGTATACCCTGCCTCTCACCCTATGTTAGCTGGAGATAGGCACCAGCGCCCCCCGCGACCCTTAGTGGATAAAGCGGTAGAAAATGAGTGAGTGAGAGTGAGTGTATATGTGTGTGATGTCCTTATCAAACCCATATGTGCAAAGACCAAAGACCAAAACATATAGTATATTTACACACACACTTGCATATACATGCACAGGTTTGCGCTGATATTTTTCTTAGGACACTGCATAAACTCCATTCATTTGGACAGTCTAACCTTAACCATAACAAGTTAATACCCGATCCTAACCTTTACCTAACCACAATTCAAATGTAAACTTTATCATTTCCTCACAAATTAGTTTCTGCCTCAGGACAGGTCTTTGTCTTAACGTGGACTACTAGTCCTGTCAGTCAGTGTTCATGATAGAAACTGTCCTAAAGAGATTACAAATACACACACACACACACGCACACACACACACACACACACACAGAGCATTTATTTAGGAAATGAATGCTGCTGACATGCCAATCTCACCCCAGACACAGGAACTTGCAGTATGCCAATGCAGACTGTTGGGACTACAGAGAATGAGAGGAAAAGGCCACCCGAATCATGTGATCAGGATGTATGAAGATATTTGCAAATACAAAATTGCTCTTAAATTCCTGAAATAATAATTTAAAAGAGAAGTCACTGTAAAACTTCCACTTTGAAATGAAACAACCAGCCAGCATGACAATAAGCAGGAACACGGCACAACACTCTTGTCTTTATCAGAGAGGCTCAGTGGTGTACAAGCTTAAGCCAGACATGATGAGGAAACATTTCTTTTTGCATAAGAGTAGATTAGATGCACTGTAAAATAATTTTTCATCATTTCAACAGTGTTGTTTGTGAAGTTTACTCAGGTAATTTCCTTCTTTCTCTTCTTAATGAAAGAATTGTTGCTTTTCAAAAGAATTTATGATGTGATTCATTCTTCATTCATAGGTTTACTATCGTTCAAGACATAATTAGGGTTTTTTATGACTTATTTACAACATAGCACATAGGAGTAATTAACCAAAAAATTTCATCAATAATTTCCTATATGTCGTATTGTGACTGGAGTGTTCTAAATCTTTTTTCAGGTTAAGTGGTACAAACTCACTAAATGAGGCAGCAGGAGACCAGCAGGTCATGTTCTCCTGTGAGTTAAAAATGCTGATTTTTGTTGACTTAAGTGCGGCAGAGTAAGTGGTTTATAGTCTGTATTTTCATTCATATAAAGCTGAATAAAAACAAGATAAAATAGTGAATGTATTCTTTAGTTAATGCAAAATGATGCAGATTTTGTTATGTGAGCTTCTTATTAAGTGGTTAAAATCTATTTTTCCTCCTTTCAGTCCTGTGGGTCTTAACTTATCAATTTAATTATTTAAAATTTAAACGAAACTTAAATGCCAATGTCCCTACTTTGTGTTTGTTGACATTATTCTTATGGCATACTCTGGACCCACTGAATATTGTGATGAATCCTTCAACTATAAATCTGCTTTGTTTATTTGCCACTTTGTCCTGGACTTTGTCTGCTATACTGTATGACAGACAACTTACAATTGAACGAGAAGGATGTTTCTTCATGTTCTATCTGTAACATACATCGTCTTCAAATATGTGGACTGTATAAAAACAATGCAGTGGAAATACCCAACAGTTGTTGCCAGAAGTGAAAGAAGAGGAAGCATACACATGAGCCTGTATGCTTCTCTGGAAAAACAATGAAGATACATATTTATAGCTTCCTTTAAATCGTTAAGAAATTGTCAATATTTGAGAATAAGTATAGCTGCCACAATTGTGGCAGCTATACTGCCACAATTGTGGCAGTATATATTTTAGACTATACCATAAATACAAATATTATAGACTATACCATAATATTTTAGACTATACCATAAATACAAACTAGCATCAATAGTTTTGGAGATGATAATGAACTGTCAAAGTTTATTTAGGTAGATACTGCATGTTTTATTGTACTAAGCTGTATCTTGCTTGTGTTTAACTAATTTCTTATATGCTCCAAATCATTTGCCATCAGGAGGTAGTTATAAAACTGAACTGATAACTCCATGTCTCTTCAAAAAATTGTAGAAATGGAGCCTGCAGCCTCTCCACATGACAGGAAACAGAAAGGAGAAGACAAAGAGAAAGTTTTGTGATGCCCACAAAACCACACACTTACACTGTCAAATGGTCAGAGCACATTACAACAGAATACAGAGACACGGGGATAAAAAGAGAAAAGACAAACATCTGAGGGAAAAAAAATCCAGTGGGACTTTAAATTGTTTCGTCATATTGAGCAGAATCAACAGGTCAGTTATAAAGCTTTACTCTGCAAAATATGCAGAATATACCTTGTTCGCAGATGTTGATTTTTTTTTTTTTAATCTTTGATCCCACTACAGAATATAATGATGCTTACATACATACTGTTACATCACAGTAACAGGCAACTAAAAATACTTCTTTCAGGAATGTTTTATTTTTGCATACTCTGACACCTGTCAATATAAATTGAACATACAACATTCAAAGGGTTTTGTTTGTTGTATGTCTTTTAGATAACACTCATGGAGAGCAACGCATCTTCCCCTGAGTTTCCTGGCAATCACAGTCACACCAATGTCACTTGTTCCCGAGACAGTGTTTTAAAGACTGTGGTTTTTCCTGTTCTCTACTCCATCCTGTTCTTGGTTGGGCTGTCACTCAATGCCGTGGCAGTGTGGGTGTTTTTTCGCATCCCTTCACGATCTTACTTCATCATATATTTGAAGAATATTGTGGTTGCAGATGTCATCATGACCTTCACGTTCCCATTCAAGGTTTGGTTTAACTGATATTACTGAAAGGCACATTTCACAGATGTTATAATTTTTTACCGCATAGGCCTTTTGGTACATTTATAATAATGCTGCGTTTGCTAGGAGGTGAAAAATGTTTTCTTGCTTTTGAGTATTTAATGAAGGTAATTCCAACAAATGGGGCCAGGATAGTTCAGCTGGTAGAGCAGAGTTTGATTCCACCTGCGGTCCTTTGCTGTAAATGGAAAGGTAGCACGAGGAGGAGCATCTGGTGTAAAATCTTTGCCAAATCAAATATGTGGACAAACACTCTGTGCTGTGGTGACGCCCTAGAAAAGGGAGAAACTGAAATCAGAACAATAATTCCAATAAATCATCACAGTGATTAATAAATGTTAATTTTGAGTTACACTTGTAAATGAACTAAATATTAATTACCCATCAGCAATACTACTGCAAGTCAATAGCAAACATAATATGTCATTAGTAATTTTACAGGAATCCATTAATGTTAATAAATACTGTCCTGACAGAGGGATACAATTTTTCACAACTTCTTCTTTTTGGTCAATAATGTCATAACACTGACAAGGTAATTGGTAACCAATCATGACAAAGTTGATTAAGTTGAATTTGATTTGTTTTTTCCAGGTGCTGTCAGACTCCAACATGGCTTCCACAGGTCTGCGTATATTTGTATGTTGAGGGTCGTCTGTGCTCTTTTACCTCACCATGTATATCAGCATCCTCTTCTTTGGACTCATCAGCATCGATCGTTGCAGAAAAACCCTCAACCCCTTCAGAGGGACTAATGCAGCCCGACTGGCTCGTCGTAAGCTGCTTTCCGGGTCCATCTGGACCTTCCTGCTCATCCTGTGTCTCCCCAACCTGATCCTGACATGTAAAACCCCAACTTCTAAATATTTCAAATGCAGTGACCTGAAGACACCGGTGGGGCTGTTTTGGCATGAGGTGGTAAATCATGTGTGTCAAGTCATTTTCTGGGGCAACCTGGTGACGGTGATAGTGTGCTACACTTTAATCACCAAAGAGCTGTACAGATCTTACTCCCGCACTAAGCCTCAAAATGCTGGAAGGACTATATGTCGAGCACCAAACAGGACAACAACTCGCATGCCTCAGCAGCCCATTAAGAAAATGAATGCAAATGTCTTCCTGGTTCTGGCTGTCTTCTTTGTGTGCTTTGTGCCATTTCACTTTGCCCGTGTGCCATACACTATGAGCCAGACCCGGCAGGTTCTCTTCGACTGCCAACTCAAGCTCTTCTTCTTTCAGTTGAAAGAGAGTACACTTTTCCTGTCATCCCTAAACTCCCTTCTCGACCCACTCATTTACTTCTTCCTGTGTAGGTCTTTCAGAACCACTCTGTTCAAGACCCTGCGGCTCTCTCCTGCTACCTGTAGCTGTTTAACAGGGAGAGGATCAGACACAGATACAGGAAGCACCCCTCTAAGAGACTCCTCTGTTGGGACATAAAACTGCTGGACACCACACACAGTTGAGATTTTTGCTGTGTATGATGTTTGTATGATGTCCTGACTCCTGCTGCTGAAAATTGTTTTGTACATCATGAATCATCATGAACTGATATGTCTGTTAATGATGCTGATAAAATTATCGTAAAACATTACTTCTATAATTAATATGCTGTAACTAACAGTAGTCAGCTGCATTGTTTGCAGACAGCGTTTTGGGATTCAAACAGAAAATCTGATAATAAACATTTTAACTCTCTTTTGTTTTTCAGTACAAAACCATATCAGTATCTTCATACTCATTTTGACATATTCATTTAAAAGCTGAAACTAAGTTTCACACAATGTTGCTCCTGGAGAGTCTATTTTAACTTTGAATATACTGTGTATTTTTTGATGTTTGGTGCAGTCAAAATAATAAAATAATAAATAAAAGCAGCAAGGGATCATGGGAATAGTTGTCTTGTTGTCTCATTTGTTTCTCCAACTGTTTTTGAGCTTTGGTGACAGGACAAGCAGCAAACAGCAGAGCTGGGTGTAATAAAGTAATGCCATGAAGTAGAATTTTGTTTGTTCTTTTTGTTGTATAGTCCCAAAACAAAGTTCTATAGTGCCAATACAGGTGATGCAGACCTGCTTAGGCTTTTGATGTACCATTAAAATTATCTTGGACACATTATTTTAAGGTTCAAATCCTACAATGTGTTGCTTAATGGCAAATACACATGTTAAAATGGAAAAAAAAATGTCTTACTAGTTTCCTCACCCACTCTGGTGTATAATGGAGGGGATTCCTTTGCTTATAGCACAGATGGTAAAACAGATGACGTCACTGAAATGTTACTAAGCCATTAAGTTTAGATGAAATATTGAAATATTGAAATATTGAAATATTGAAATACGAAAAGTAGTCGAGGAAACATAGAACATGAGAGAATGTTTTCTCTCACTGCTGCAGTAACTTAACACCTTTGACCTGATAACAGAAGCAAATAAAATCCACACACAACATTTTTTAAGCATAAATAATGTGTCACATACAATCTTCCAATGATTGAATGTTGTTTTTGATTTCTAGGTATAATTTTGGACTATGTGAAATGGCCAAGTGAGCCCTCCAGAGATAAAACAACCTTGATTTGTTATTCAAAGTAAGAATCTACTTCACCATAACCCTTAATAAGATAACACAATAACATGTGAATGTTATTTGAATAATTATTTGCCCCTCACTGCTCACAGATTAGGATCTATCTGATGGAAAAGGTTGACTCATTACTCCTGTAAAGGTGAAGTATAAGGAGATAATAATTCTTGGTGAGTATTATTTTCATAACTTTCTGAAAATAGCTCCAAAAAGTTAAAAAGTTAGGGAAAGAGCATAAAGACTGGGTAGGCCAAGGTTGGTTTATATAATTGTTACCAAGTAGGGTCTCTTTAAAGGTTTTGTTGTTGTTGTTTTTATTTGACATATAAATAATGATATACTACTTTCCATTCTTTATATATACAGATAATTCCCATGTAATGTTATTGCACAAATGGACACTGAATATTTTGATTACTTCATATTATATTAATCTTAATATTAATCACATTTATTACATTCAAATGTTTTAGAAACCAAAAATTTAGAGGCTGAAAATAGATCAGTTGTTCTAGATGGGTTGCATATTTTATATTTCCAGGGCATTGACTAGTGGTTTTTTTTATATATTTTTATTAATCACTATAGTGAAAACACATCCAACAATTGCATAACTTCCAGTATTGAATGTCAAATGGAAGTGTCAAGTTCAGCAACCTGGGTGCATCCAAATACTTTGGTTAAGCATTGAAATTTTCATTGCTTTCCTCATTTAAATGAATGATAAATGCAAATCAGGAGTAATATATATATATATATATATATGAGTTTGAAAGAGTTCTATCAGGCAATACCATCAGACCTGACTGAGGGAGTGTATTGCATTAAGGCATTGCATTTTTTTTTAAGAAAATTTGCTTCTTTTATTGATGTCCCCATTTTACTTTTTAAATTCCAGATTTCATGATGCTGACCAACAACCCATTAAGCCTCTCTGAATATGAATCTTCCATCTATGAGAGCGCAAATATGGTCTTTGCATGCCTTTTCTTCATTTTGTTCCTAATTGCTTTGCCATTCAATGGTGTATCAGCATGGGTGTCCTTACACCTTCGCTCCACCTCCACATTCATTGTTTATCTTAAAAACTTGGTGGCTGCTGACCTGCTCATGACTCTGTCCCTCCCGTCGATCGCAGGTAGTAAGCTTCCAGGAGCCTCACGTCAATTACAGTTTTTCACATGCCGTTTCTCTTACTCCATTTTCTTCTCTTCTCTGTACATAAGTATTGCATTAATGGGACTCATCAGCCTGGATCGCTTCTTTAAAATAGTTAGACCACGTGGAAGGCTGCTAGGACAAAGTGTGACATTCAGTCTTGTGTCCTCCACTTTGCTTTGGGTTGTGATCATTGGCAGCACAGCAGTCCCAAGCATCATTCTAACCAACCAGGTTCCTGTCAATATAACAGGAGATGTCTGTATGTCCATGAGAAGTCCAAATAGTCAGACACTGCATGCGTTTGTGGTTTTATTTGCAACCATTTTTTTCTGGTTAATTACCTTACTGATTGTGTTTTGCTACATCTGCATCACCCTGAAAGTCCTGCAATCGTTCAGAAACTCTGGGAGCAACAACAGCCAAGGGAAGAGAAAAACCAAACTGCGGGTCTTTTTGATCCTCTTAGAATTTTGTGTGTGTTTTGTGCCTCTTCACTTGAGCCGCATTCCTGTCACAGTGATAAAAGTCTTTGACCCACACGAGAGCTCTGAACTGTCAGTGGTAATTACACATAACTTATTCCTGTGGATGTCGACTGCCAATGTCTGTCTGGATCCTCTTCTTTACATCTCTCTGTGCAGGGAGTACAGAGACAAATTGGGTGAAATGATGACTGCTACTGGGATCTGTGTTGGGTTATATTCAAGTGAAAAAGAAGATGTTTCACAAGACAAAAAATCTGTCCATTAGTCTGTGTTTACAAAAAACCTGTGTTTTTTTTGGACACATGAATAACTTCAGTACCTGTTGCCTGATCTAGAGTACATAGAAATTATACAAGATATGTGTGTGAGAGAGTTTTATTATGTATGTTTATTTTTGCATGTCTGTTTTGCATGTGATGGGATGAGATTTTTTTTAACCATATTTACCTGTTATAACATACTACTAACAAGTAGAAGAAGGTGAACAATATAAAGTTTCTGTATAGGAAAAGTAAAATAAATAAACATTTCCAAAGAAAATGTGTCCAAGTGTATCCCTGCAAGTTGAAACCAACATATTTCTATTTGAATACATTGAATGCTCCACCATTCACTGCAATAGTAATTTCCTCCACTGCTTACATGTACAAAGTTGTTTTTTGGATTTTGTTGAAAATGAACTGAACCTTCATCAGTGAAATACATGCTTTGGTAGCTGTTGATATTTTCTTATTTAAGAAGGCAATAAGCTTCATGTGACCTGTTGGATTTTTTTACTTCACTTTTAAACAGCTGAGTCCACCTTGTGGTCAGATGTTGCCACTGCACCAGTTGTTCGGTCAAACAATCAGATTAGGTAATGTCTGATGTGGGATATGTTGATGGACGTTCAGGGTCAGTTGCATGAGGTTACACCTTCACTCCAAGCTAAGTAATTTGCATTAAGGCATTTGTTTTCATGAGGCTGAAGACCATTAAGTTTTCCCTATTTTTGCATATGCCCTGATAAATTACCATTCTCATCACAGCAGAAACATGCATTTGTTTGTTAGGAAAATAAACAGTCTTTCTTAAACACCTTCCTCATCAGTACTGCATTCCTCGCAGGTCCACCTCACAACTTTGTGTTTGGGAAGAAGAGTGATTCAAGTCATCAGCTGTAAGTAATCACATTATTATCATGTAACTTAACCCTTGATCGCCTCATCTTCATTTCAAGGTTGAGTGTATAATAGGAGGTCATCTAAAGAAAATCTATATAATTCATCATTATTCTGTACAACTATGTTAAGTAAAGTTACAGTAAGTTTTTTACACTGTTCAGAAATATGGCCAGGCCATGGATTAGATTTGAGTTCATGAACCACATTTATCAGCTCTGAATGGAGGAACACAGTCCTACAAGAGATTTTGTTTTGCACTGAAAACGGACAATAACTCACTATATTCCAGTCTAATTAGTGTTTCATGGGTTGAATTACAAGGAAAAAAGGGTAGGATGAGGATAACTAAGCTTGTAAACTTCCATTAGTAGCATTTATTTGTTATTCTTGTGTTACATTTCTGGATTCATTTCACCACTGAATATACAGTTAATGTTGCAAGAGGTATGGAAAATATTATATATACTGAAAATATAAATCATAGGCTTTCTTTACAGGAGAAAACATCACATCCTTCCCATTTACAGCATCCAGCAGAGGGAGTTGCAAACTTCAAAGGCACCTATTTCATAAAAATGACTATACTTATGTTGACAAAAAACATTTGTTTGTGTTTTCATTGTGTCTTTCATTTTCTTTCAAGGTGCAGTGATGCTGTTGAATCAAACATCTCACAATGATTCCTCTTGTGGTTTCATCTACAACCCATACATTGTTCCAACGCTCTACTTCCTGATGTTCCCCATCGCTCTGTTGCTGAATGGTGTCACAGCCTGGGTGTCTCTGCACCTCAAGTCCACTGGCACATTTGTGGTGTACCTGAAAAATCTAGTAGTTGCTGATCTTATCATGACGCTCATTTTCCCAATCAAAGTTGCGAGTAAATTGCCCGATGCCTCAGTTACTTTACATTTTCTTTCTTGTCGCTTTTTCAGTGCAATTTCCTACAGCACACTATACACATGTATCACTTTTCTGGGCCTCATAGGTTTGGACCGTTTCTGCAAGATCGTGACTCCTCGGAACAAGGTGTTAGGTCAGAATCTGACCCTTAGCAAAGTGGTATCAGGCTCTGTTTGGCTGATTACGTTTGGAGGTACAGCTTTACCAAATATAATTTTAAGTAACCGGCCAGTAGCCAATATGACAGATATCATAACTTGCATGGCATTTAAAGGGCCAGCTGGACTGGAATACCATCAAGGAACAGTGATTTTCCTGAATTTATTTTTTTGGCTCGTCAGTGTGGTCATCTCAGTTTGCTACATTTGCATCACAAAGAAAGTGATCCAGTCTTTTCGAAACTCAGGCAGTAATAACACACAAGGAAAGCAAAAGACCAAGCTTCGTGTCTTCCTGATCCTAATAGTGTTTTTTGTATCTTTTGCACCGTACCACCTTGTCAGGATCCCTTACACTTTTCGACAAATCAATTATTCTCCCCAGAATGAGTGCTCTTACTTAAAGAGCAAGTTCACCAAAGATCTCAGCCTCTGGCTTGCCACCACGAACATCTGCATGGATCCACTTCTTTATATCTTTCTGTGTCGAGAGTTTAAGGAGAAATTGATGTCCCTGATAAATTTTTGATGTCCATGTCCATGCCATTTTTCCAACTCATTTAAAGTTTTTTCAGTAGTTTCTGACAGAGGTCATGAAAGAGTGACCTGATGTGAACTGAGCTCTGATGTTATTGTAGAATCATATCTTTGCTTTGTGTATCAATGAATATTTTAGCGTTTAGGTACTGTTTATTTTAATTAAACTAGATTTTCAAACCCACACTGAAGTTTACTGTGCTGCTTGCTGTTCTGTTCTGACTCTAAATTGCTTGAAAATCAGACAGGAAATAAAAATACGGATGGATGAGAAACAGTAAAAGACAAAGTGATATTATTATAATGCTTTTTTTTATAGTAGCACAACACCAAATGCTCTGCACTTTAAAACAAATTTAAAGGTGTAGAACAAAACTGAAAAATGAAAGAATGTCCTAAATCTTCTGACAGTAGCAAACAATAGAAAATTAAACACAAAATGGTTTTGTGCCTAATACAGTTAGCAGGTTAGCAACAACCTTATATAAAGACAATGAAATCTGTTGCGGGTTTTTTTTCATAACAAAATAACAAGATCTAACAAATAACAAATCTTTTACATTTATTTGAGTTTGTGCTTCACACCACCGATTGAAGTAAATTACAAATACTTTCTCATTATACATCTACAGAATTATACCTTCTCAGGAAGTTAAGTCCGTACTCTGGAGTCAAGCAAACAGAAGTTTAACGATAATCCATGCACAGGACGAAGACCCTCAGCTCTAATCTTTCTGTTCTTATGTTCTGTTCAAACATGTAACTTAAACACACACATACACATGGTTTCTCTGGCTTCAGAGGACATTGCATTGACTTACATTAATTCCCTGGAGACTCACTCTAACCTTAACCATAATTACTAGTGCCCTAACTCTAATCTTACTCCTGACCCTAACTTTAACCTAACCCTAACCCCAGCCTAACTTTAAAACATGTCTTCAGCTTAGAATGTAGTAATTTACATTATGAGGATTTGATTTTTGTCCCCATAGTCCCCAAAAACACATTTAGGTCTCCACAACATAAGGAATACCAGGTACACACACACACACACACACTCCTCACAAAACTTGCATGCATGTCACTGTATGTGAAAAAATATGATATTGTAAAAGCTGCTTTGGAATGATGCTCTTTTACATCACAGCAAACCATGTCACACTGTCTTGCTTTTATTTCACTAAAAGCAAATTTCTTAATCTTTCCATCTTGATAGATACCATAAAGCTTTGATGACACTTTAATTTAGGTCACACTGACCACAAACTTTATTGAAAAAGAAAATGCAACAATGTTACATGACGTTAATGCTATACATGAATCAAATTTTCCACACCTCTCTTAAAATCAACTACTTGTCCGTCTACACGTATCATACAGCTTTATAGGTTGGCTTTGTGTGTTTTCAAACTACTAAACATACCTGCAGTTTCTGTGGGGTTTGTTGGGTTGGATTGTAATTATTACGTGTCAGTCCTGAGTAACTCATTTAAATCATATTCTGATTAAATATCAACAAAAGCAGTTATGCACATCCATTATGACATGTGGGGAATTTCTTCCCCAGATGTCATAATTCTTGGCCCACATCCGAGCAATGTTGCACAGGAAATCATGTTGTTTTCAGAGAGTGCTAATTTTAGCAAGAGGGTACAAAAAAAGGGAAAAAGGGAAGGCACGAATGTGAAATAAAATAAAAGACAAAAGTGGAAAAAATAAAATGCAAATATGAGACAGGGGATATTGCCATCATCACAACAGTGCAATTTAAGCATGCTATGAGACAGGAGGTGGTAGATATGTTGCAGAGTGGAGGGAGGAGCTGCAGCAGGATGTTTGTATTGATGTAGGTCATGAAGTGTGTCCATGGTTTTAGTGTTCATATGTCACAGCCACTGAGACTGAGGCAAACGGAGGCAGAAGGGCTGGCACAGTGCAGAACAAGCCTCTCTGCAGACAATTGGAACAGGAAGCAAGGAAGGAAAGGCTCTTTCACTCAGAGGAAGACTGGAAAACTCTTTGGGATTGTGACAAGACAGCCACACAGTAGCTCCAGAGACCACCCCTTGTAAGAGCATCAAACATACGCACACACACAAACACACATAAAGAAGAGAGGAACAAACACTGAGAAGGACAGAGACAGAACCCTCTCTTCTGTTTCATTTTCTTTCTGTGAGTAAAGAGGAGAAAGGGCATTTAGTTATTTCCCCTTCTTCCTTTTTTGGGAAATAGTGTAGTTTTTCATTGCTTTATTCATTCTTTTTCATGTGACTAAAAGTCACAGACATTAAGGGCACAACGAGAAGGTAAGACTCAATTGTAGGTTTCTCCTGGATAAATGTGCAAATGTAGACTGTGCACAAAGACAAAACTTACGTGACAATAGTTGTAACAGAACTAATTAACTGACTACCCCCAAACAAAGGTCTTAGGGTAGTATATTTTTTGGTTGCCATAGCACCTGCTCCTGTTCTCAGTGTTATTCTGGGCCGTTGAGGTTTATGGTGTAAAGGCTAAAAATCGGACAGATATGTTTTTGCTGTTGTACCATTATTAACTGACAAGAAACCTCTTGTCTTAATATTTTTACATGTTTCTTTGACAATTCTTTCTTGTCTTGTTTTTCCACTAAAGGCTCACTGAAAATTAGAAGATGAACAACACTTTGTCCAACACCTCCATCAAATGTGTTCGGGATACCAGCACAACAGCTGTGGTTTTTCCTTGTTTGTACAGCATCCTCTTTATAGTTGCCTTGATAATGAATTCCCTGGCTTCGTGGATCTTCTTCAATATCCCCAGCACCTCAACATTTGTGGTCTTTTTAAAGAATGTGGTAAGGCATGAGGGCTTTTTAAATGTTGTTGTGTCTGTGAAGCAATCAAATCAGAAAAGAAGAATAAAGGAAAAAAAAAAAAAACAAAGTTATGATTCCACAATAACAGGTGGTAGCTGATCTGCTGATGACCCTGACCATCCCTCTGAAAGTCTTAAGTGATGCAGGTGTGGGTACCTGGCATCTACGTGCCTTCCACTGCCGATACTCTGCAGTTCTCTTCTACATCACTATGTACATCAGTATCCTCCTGCTGGGCCTGATCAGTCTGGACCGCTACCTCAAAATTGTCAGGCCCTTTGGGAAGAGCGTCCTGCAGCGGGTTTGGGTTGGTCAGGTGCTGAGTGCAGCTGTCTGGGTGGTAATGTTTTGTTTAGCACTACCCAATGTTTTTTTAAGTGATCAGCCACCCCAGGTCTCTGGAGGCAAACTGAAGTGCACGTCCATGAAGAGTGAAGCTGGCCGTATGTGGCATGAAGGATTAAATTACTTCTGTCAGGTAGCTATGAACTGCTATAAAAAATAATTTTTTTCTGTGCAAATAAATGTGTGTCTATTCATTTTGAAGTACTATCAGCAAAGAGTAGAGAATGGAAACAAGTGGAAACAGCCTGCTTTTGTGATTACAACATAATTGGAACTGCAGAAATTACAAAAAAGTGAGAAGTTTCTGTCTTGCTTAATGTTTTGTTGCCTTTTCTTTCCAGGTGGTTTTTTGGGGCACTCTGGCTGTGATGGTGGTTTGTTATACATTCATCAGCAAGAAGGTTTATGAGTCATACAAAGCTTCAAAGAGCAGGTCTCAGGCTGCAATTCGCAGAACCAAGGCAAAGGTCTTTGTGGTGGTGGGGGTGTTTTTCATCTGCTTTGCCCCCTTCCATTTCGCTCGTGTTCCCTATACACTGACCCAAACTCGCAGCATGGTGACTCACTGCCAGGCCCAGAATGCACTCTACATTGCTAAGGAAACCACCTTGTGGCTATCAGCCACCAATGTGTGTCTGGATCCACTTATATATGTGTTCCTGTGTAAGGTGTTTCGGAAAAGACTGACAGCCACGCTGTGCCATAAGCCACTCCACAAAGGTACCCTAGAATCTTGCACAGCAACATCAACTCAAATGGAAATGTCACAATGGGCCCAGACTAACAAATCATCAGATGATGGGATGTAAGATAATGGACAGTGCACTGTGGGACGCAACTGTGATAATCAAAGCCAGATGGGACACTCCTGGGAAATAAAGTTCTGATTTACTTGTAAATAGCATTTTATCTTGAGTGTAAAAATGTTGGAAGGTTGCAAAAATGTCAAATAAAGGCAGCATGATGGAAATCTGTTAAATAGACAATGGTTATGTTATGTAAGGAAAAAAGGTCAAACATGTCTGACAGTCGATCATAGTTTTATGAAAGCTGTACTGTTTTTGATACTGTGCTAACCAAACGCCTCTTAGCCCTGTTTGCCAAGTCATCTGATGTGTTTCCTTAACTGTACTTATTGTTGTTTTCTACTTCCTTCTCTCTAATCTTGCTCAAACCGCACTTTCCCCTCTCACAACTTTGGCTAATGGGTAAATATCATGACAGCACATATTCTCACGGGAAAAAAAAAAAAAAAGTGACAAGGACTGAGTGATAACATAACAAGCAAGGGGGAAAGACTGGTATTGACATTGCTTACAGCCGCTCTCTCTGCAATAAAAATAACAAAAATAAACAATAAAAATAATACTTTTTGCATTGTCTCTAAGTTTACACTCATCTTTTTGAGCCAAATATAAGTATTAGTAAGCTACCCACCACATATAAGATATCTAAATATTATATTTTCTAAAACTGATTCAGAGAGTAGAGGATCAAATTCAAAAAATGTTATGAAATGTCGTCAAGGCAAAAAAGCAAACTGCTTTATGTACAGTTTGGTGTCAAACCACAGTAGCATTACAAGAAAGACAGGCAGCAAGATAGAAGAGGAAGCCACAGGTTTATACCTCATTAGTGTTGAATACATTTTGATTTTATGGTTAATGGCTCACAGCATACTTCAGCAAGTATAAAATATCACATCGGGGGGGGAAATTAAAGGTAGTAAAATCATGTATTGAGGGCTATTTCAGGCATTTGAACATTTTAAACAGGGAGGGGAGAATCTAAGAGAATCTCACACAGGGAGTATTGCACTTCATATAAACACAATGTGTTTTTGATTAAGAGCAGCTTGGTTGCTTCCCCTGTATAATTCACTTCTTATTGATTATACTTCTATTTACCACAAGCAGATCAGTATCCAAAGCACATTTGATAAGTGTTAGGCAACTGACCTACAGGAATTATAGACTCATTCCTCTCCTGGAGATTGGGTGTTCAATAACACAGAATTTAAACCATATCTAACAAGGCTGCAGGAATGTACAAATAATTTATATAACCGTACACAATATTGCAGTAGTGTCTGATACATTTTTGAATTAAACAAGAGGAGACAAAATATATAGAACTGAAATAAATTGACTTTTTCCAACACTGCAACACCCAAAGATGGGTTTTCAGGGCATTTACCAACTGGTTCTACAGGATTAATGTCACCTCCCACCTGATTTACAATCATGTCTGCATGTGGGTCTGATTAATGTTATAATGAAATATTATCCTTCTCCATCCCACCCACTGTCGGCTACAACAGAGGCTGATATTTGGACAGGAAATTAATGAGCTACAGAGCAGTTGGAGCAGTGACTGCAGCCAGGGGAGGAACCATTCGTCACCCTCAGATTAAATCCTCTGACAGATGACCCTGCAGTAGTGAATTATGAGAATTTCTAAATGGCATTCATGGAAATTAAATAAACCCTAGAGATAGTGTTGCCTAACACTATGCATAGACACAAGTTGGGGACAGAAAAGAGCCAGATAAATAGGGGGCAGGTAGAGGTATAGTGGCTGACAGTTATATATAACTACATGTGTGAAAGGCGCCTGATGAAACACGGAAGTACAGCTTTCCTGTCAGAGTAACCTGTCACGTCTACATGTCAGTGATGCCAAGTGTGGTTTATAAACTGCTTTATGCAAAGATATCCCACTGATATGACATTTTGGGCTACTTGTTACAGCTTTAGACTCAAGCTACAAGACAAAACAACTATTTTGACACATTATAGTATAACCATTCAAATTACAGGGAATGGCATTAAAGTAACCACCTTGTGGTTGTAAAAGTTATAACTTTTTTCCCATCTCCATTGTGAAACTGACAAATGTGTGAGGGCGATCATGCAGCCATTTATTATTCCGAGTCTTTCATGGAATAAATGGAATCAATAATTTATTCTAATGTTGATAATGATGGCGATATCTTGTCAGAAAGAAAAATGAACAGTTTCAAAATAATCATTCGCCTGCTCTTATTCCTGATTATATTGTGTGCCCATTATCCTTCTTTTGTTTTTGTTTTTTAACAAACTTTATTATAACATACTGTACATAACAGCAGATCTGTAATCCTTATATATAACAAATAGTGTTACAGTATTGGATAACTAGAGAATATTACAAAAATTTAATTCAGCATAAAAATGTACACAAATTAAGAAAAAAAATGAGAAGTGAACATAATAATAAAAAATGTGTATTAAACCAACAAAAAAGCCAAAAACGTGAATCATCTGTACATTAATCCATCTCAAAGAGAATATGATAACGATTCACAGTTTTTTTCACTCTTCTTTGAGTTAAATATCTTGTGGGTCTTATTCTATCTCTCAAACTTGTGCAGAAAGGCAATGACATTTGGAGAAACCTTTGTCACCCAACATTTATGTTTTTGAAGTTAACAAATTTCCAACAAACCCCAAATTCTTTTTATTAGATTGAAATATGTAATAACATTTTTGCAAATAATTTAAAAAAATTTATGCATAATTTTTCAGACGAGACCAAAAAATTTGAGTATAGAAGAATAAGGGATTCTGGTTCCACGTAAAAAAAAAACTATGTTTTCTATGTCCAAGAATTTAGCGAAGTCTAAGCTGGTCAAATTTATATTATGTATGATTATAATTCTTTAATTTTGTTATGAATATCTGTATTTGTATGGTAAATGTATTTTGGCCTTCTACCTTCCTATTGGGGTAATCCTTTTCTTAAAAAATGCATTGTTTACTGTAAATGTTTATTGTTGCATTTGGTATTTAAAATGTTAATATTGCACAAGTAGGAATCACATAATCATCACATAATTGAACTATTTACTTGTCGTTGGGAAATATTTTAAAATAGGTTTTGACAATTTAAATAAGTGATCTTTTTAATACTTGGTTTGTTATTTACTGTAGTTATGCCCGTTTGCTGGATAAATAAAAGTTTGGGTTTATTGGTCCATAGACTGGAGTGGTGAGTTCAAGGGTCAGGTTAGACTGAACGCAATTAAGTCAATATGCAGCACCTTAAAAACATCCTAATTCAGAGTCATGTAGATGCTGCGTGTAGCTTTAATTTAAGTGTTCATTAGTGACAACTAAGTTAAAGAGCAACTCGGAAGCGTTGACATTTGGAGAAGAGCGATAAAAGCATAAGAAGCGCATTCTTTGAAACGTTCCCACTCTGCTGGTATGGCGTGAATGCAGCATGACGACGCCACGTGATACGGCGGGTGTAGTCACATGATCTACTGCTTGAGTCTTCCCTGTTGCCGTCAACTTCCCCCCCCCCCCTCCTCATATCACAAAACAAAAAGACATGGCGGACTTTGAAGAGCGGCGGAGCCTGTTAGGAGACAAAGATGAGCGGATTGTTACTGACACAGAGCCGCAGAGAGGAGGAGCGATGCCCGCCATCTGCGACCCCAGCCACCTCCTCCACCGGGTGGTTGTCCTGGTCTTCATGTGCTTCCTGGGGTTCGGTGAGAAGCTCAAATCCCCGACTTTCTTCCCCAAACAGCACACAGCCAAACTTTGGATGTGGGGATCCACTTTGTTCAGATGACAAAATATCGCGACACACTGTGAATATGAGCACATTAAAGCAAGCTGACTATTTACACTGCCATTTCTGTAACACCTCCTATTAGTGTTAATCTGTATTTTCATAAGATGTGACCTTCAATAAACGAATCAAAACTATAGGTTTTTAATGGCCTATTCTGAACGGTAAAAACCGGTTCAGTCAGATTATATATTCCTTTGGGGGGGGGGGGGTTTCCCCCTTTAAAAAAAATTATACACAAAATTGCTTAATGTGTAAGTGATTATAAGCTTCAAGTCTGTTTTTTTCTTTGTCAACCTGCAGCATGAAATGCCACTCACCTGATCTTATTTTGAAGTAGACATTCATTAAATGACTATCTATTTAAATATATATACATACATGTATATATATCCCAACAGATGACTCATTGCTCATGCTACAGCATAATAACTGTGGCCTGCTAATGTAGTTGATTGGTTATTTGTTTTAGGAAGCTACTTCTGTTATGACAACCCTGCTGCTCTTCAAACTCAAGTCCTTCAGGTGAATTTGTCCTCTTCAAATGCAGCAACACTGTAAATTGACTGCAAAAGATTTCACACAAATTCTGATGTTTTTCCTCCTGGACTGAACTAGGATCTGAACCTGAACACTGAGAACTTCATGCG
Organism: Brachirus orientalis; assembly: GCA_016785285.1. Classification (NCBI taxonomy): domain Eukaryota; kingdom Metazoa; phylum Chordata; class Actinopteri; order Pleuronectiformes; family Soleidae; genus Brachirus; species Brachirus orientalis. The sequence goes on along the minus strand of JAFBJR010000179.1, from coordinate 6,671,898 downwards.
GCTCTATGCCTGGTACTCCTGGCCCAACGTGGTGCTGTGCTTCTTTGGAGGCTTCTTGCTGGACAGGGTTTTTGGCATCAGGTACAGAAGAAATCACATTGATTTGTATTGTATATTCATCATAAGTGAAAGTGAAACTGAGTTGTGGTCACTGTTCTTGCTCCGGTTTTTTATAGACTTGGAACCATCATCTTTTCCCTCTTTGTCTGTACCGGACAGGTAGGTTCACCCTGATATCTTCAATTGAAATGTGTTTTAATGAAAGGAAGAATATAATTACCCAAAGTGAAGTTCATATTATTTTAAAATATAATCTTAAATAGGAACACATTTATAAATATCAGGGTTTCTGCAGGGTCTTAAACTCTAAAATGTCACCTGCAGTTTAATGTCTCCTTGTGTTTTACTTCTTTCTCAACAATGAAGTTATACTCCAAACACACACAGTTTCTTGTGTGTGGTTGTGAGAATCAATATTTTAGTTTGAGACTTAAGTTATTGGGAATGAAAATTAACATTTTTTGGTCACATTGGTGAACTTAACATTTCCAGAATTTCCCATACATTGATCTCTATTTATAGAATCAGCACTGATTGTCACAAAGTGATTCTATTTTTTTCCCTATACAAGATTTAAAAATACAAGGTATCATTCAATTCATTCATCTCCCTGCAGCTCTCCCTCCCTCTTACACAGTGCATGCAAGCTGAGACAAACATTTACCTCCACCTTATTCTTATTTACAATCATTTACATAAGTATGAATGTATATGGGAAATGACAAAAGGCAACCCTTAAAATTCTAGCACTGAAGGTGCCCTGTTGAAAAATGTAAGTCCAACTAATGCAAAAAGTTAGTCTGGAACCATCGGGATGTTTTGGATGAGATGCCATTGCCTATATGGCATGGTTTATGTCATTTATGTTTTTATTTATTTTCATGTATGTTTATTAATTATATTATTTTACAGCACTTTGGTCAACTCTTGACTTTGGTCAAACATTTAAAGGCTAGTAACCAATTACTAAATTTAGTCAGTTTGAAAGTGTTTCTAGGACTTTGATTTGCCTTCGTATCTGCTGAACTTTACTTGTTTTAAATGCGTGTTAATCATTTTCTCTACTCTACAGATAGTATTTGCTGCTGGAGCTCTGGTAAATCATTTCTGGTTGATGGAAGCTGGACGTTTTATATTTGGGTAAAAAAAAAGAAACTTGTCATCTTGCCACACACCCACACACACACACACACACACACACTTTATTTCCTTTTTCAGTGGAAAAAAGTCCATAACGGACTTTATTAAACCCAAACCTATATCCAATGTCATGCATCTGACATCAGTGTTTATAAATTTGGTCACAGACATTGAACTGCAAAATGACAGTAAAATCTGAGCCTCATATTCCATTTTGTCTCCCTCTCCTTGTTTTCGTTTCTGGGTAGTATTGGAGGAGAGTCTTTAGCTGTGGCCCAAAACACATATGCAGTCAACTGGTTCAAAGGAAAGGAGCTGAATCTGGTGTTTGGTCTTCAACTGAGCATGGCTCGACTGGTAAGGATAACATAACATCAATTTTAGCTGTGGTGAATGAACCTGCTGCTGTACAAATTACTGTAAATGTCAGTGATTTGGGCCTGTCCAAATATAATGCTTTTTATTTGTCTCAAGGGCAGCACAGTAAACATGAACATTATGGGCTGGGTGTACAACAGAGTTGCAGGCCTTGTTGGCTCTCCTGGACATACTGCACTGGGCGGATCGCTCATGATAGGTAAGTATCACACACTCGTGCTGTAGCTGGTAATGATGGTATGATGGAAGCCTTAAAATTGGCAGCTGTTACATGTTAAAGCTCTGGTTACGTCTCCGTCTACGATCATTTCTGTGTTACTAACCATCTCAGATAACAGAGTGGACAGAGGCGGAGAGAAGTGGTTCAGAGCATAGAGAACCAAAAGTGCTGCTGAATGCTATGAATGAATCATAGCAGTTAGGAGAAGTGAGAGCTCTTGTCATTTTCTACATCTACTGCTGACTTGAGCTAAAACAGCTTACACTTTTGTACAATTGTGAGTTTCCTTCTAAGCTGTTGGCTTCCATTGTTAATTACACGTTAGTCTGACCATCTGAAAGAAGTCAGTATGATCTATATAAAATCAGTTGGCTGTTTAAAAGATATCTCAGTTTGAACCTGTGGATAATCTTATCAACAAAACATGACGGAAACTTGAATTCTCAGAACAGGACAGAAACTTAAATATTTTCTCATCTGTATGCATTTACATGTGTAAACATCATCTATTCTTTCTTTCATCAGCTGCTGTAACCTGCCTGTTTTCACTCATCTGTGCCTTGGTGTTGGCATTCCTTGACAAAAGAGCTGAGAGGATTCTCCAAAAGGAACAAGGCAAAACAGGTCACGATTATGAAAATTAACTTTTTTCTTCCTCCCAGAATGGTTCCAACAGTCAGTGTGGACCACAACAGAGAATATAGAGCGCTGTCAACGCTTTGTCCTTTTGAAGGATGTTTTAGTTTCAGGTGTATTAGTATAGTGTATTGGTTTGCATTACTACAGTTAAGTATCTGGTAGATTAGTGAATCCTTCTTTTTGAACTTCAAAGTTTCCTCAAAAGAAAACAGTGGTCTCAAGTTAATGTGCACATGTGTTATTGTTGCATTTAAGGTGAAGTAATCAAGCTGACAGATGTGAAAGATTTCCCCATTCCCCTGTGGCTCATCTTCATCATTTGTGTGGGTTACTATGTCGCCATTTTTCCCTTTATTGGACTGGGCCAGTGAGTACTTCTTACACACAGACGCACACTAACCTTCCTCCTGTGGTCTTTCACGTGTCTCTATGTCACTTTAGTAGTAAAGACCATCTTTTCAGATCTGTGAAGGGTGTTCTGTTCTGATTTGTTTGTGTTATTGTCAGTTGAGAAAAGGGCGTCTCTGCATGGAATGAAGAGAAGTCAAAGCAAAGGGTCTGAACACAGATGTCAAGATGATGTTTATGTTTGGACTTTTTAGTAAAATTATAGTCAAAATTGAAAATGTGGCTTATAAAATGTCTATTGATTTTTCCTTATTTTCAGCATTAAGTTGAGACATTATACAAAAATTAGATAATACTTCCAAGTGTATTATAAATACTTGCACTTTGGTGTGATCTTTTTGTAAGTTTTTTACTGCACAAATGAACTAAAAAAAAAAAATTACGATTTTCTTGGTTGTAACACAACACAAAATATTTTTTATCTGTGAAATAACCCATTAATGCAGTTACATTTTATTTTTTTTTCTTTCTACAAACTCAGTCTTAGTCCATCAGAATAAAGTGACTAAGGCTATGATACAGAAACTCATTATTTGAGTTTTTAGTGATTAATTTGCTGTAAAACAAATGTGGTTTTCTGCCAGACCATCACCTCTGACACAGGATGGTTTTGTGATTGGATTGTGTGTCAAATCTTCACTTGATCTGTACAAGCGTGTTTCAACAGTGTGACCTCAAAACAGGTGTAACATCGTAAACCAGACAGGGCGTTGCTGCCGTTGCCTTGATTTCTCCTCCTGTTGAGGTCACAACAACACAAAGACTAAGAAATCCATGCACCCATAGTCCATCACCCTTTTTTCTGTTTTTCTTACATACAGGGTGTTCTTCATTGAAAAATTCAACTTTTCTCCAGCTGAAGCCAGAGCTGTCAACAGGTAATTTAGATTAGTTGTAATAGGACATTGAGACTTTCAAAGTGATGTATTTATGTACAACAGCGACCTTCAACAATTTAAAAGGTTACCATAATCCCAATTGAAGATATTGCATAAACATGGTTAGCAGATTCTCAGAAACAAATGTAAATAAGACACTGCACTTAAACCCAGTGTCACACTGTGTTCATGCACAAACACGTGCATCACTGTTCAACCGTCTGCTTTATTTTTTTTTTACAAACATTTGACCTATTTGGTTAATTCTCATGTGTCATCAAGAGGGGGAGATTGAAATTGAAAGTGTTTCTGCTTTAGAGCAGCAGTGGAGCAGTAGCATACGATGAGAGGAGATGACAAGGCAACAAAGACCATGAAAACATTGCGTACCTTAAATATCTGCTAACAATCTTGGCTAAATTTTCCTTTGCTGCTTCCCTGTCTTTGTGGGGGTCTGTTGTCAGCTTCCTCTCTGCTCCTCTGGTCGATCGGGATGTTTCCGAAAGTTTCCAAGGCGTTTTAGATCCACTGTCTTTGAATATTTTCGATGCTAGCAGCTAGCTGCTCTGTGCTCGCTCTGTTAGAATCCAGATTGTGTTGAAGTACTATGAGCTGTATTATTGGGTGGCTGGTAGTAGGTGGCAAAACTGACGAAAACATGAATGCCAAACATCAATTTCCCAGTCCACAAATGAAAAAAGTATTTTGTAAATATACTATATTGTTATCAGTGAAGCCTGGATTACAGTTAAACATGTTTCCTCAATCTCTGCTCACACATCATGGTCGTTTAATCTTAATATAATACATTTCTTACAGGCAGCCGCTAAAATTATTATTGTCTGCTTTTACTGATGTATCTTGAAGTTCTTTTGTGGGATTCCCTGTGTATTATTCAAGTGTAGCATTAAAGAAATAACATTTCCTTTGCTCCAGTGGAATCTGACAGCTGATAAATGTCCAAGCACCTGCAATTGGGCTGATTGTTACAGAGAGGTTGTCTTTAGATTCCTGTCATTAAACTCCCAAATATGGATTTGCACTCAGAGCAATAGAGATTCAAGTTATAAATCTCCGACATATTTAATGTCCAGATGTGCATGTGGAATTTTTAATATCACCAGCATACACCACTTATGCCATTATCTTGTCTTTTCCAGTATTGTGTACATCATCTCAGCCCCTGCTTCTCCAGTTCTGGGTTTTATGGTTGATAAGACAGGAAGGAATGTGGTCTGGGTAATAATTGCCGTGGTCGCCACACTCGCCGCACACATGATGCTGGCTTTCACCTTCTGGAACCCATGGATTGCCATGGTAATGGCCTTGGCAAACTTTTGTGCTATGTTTCAACCTTTTTTTTTAACTTGCACATTTATGAACAATTACAGGATGAACTTAAAAAGTAAATGAAATGTGATGTTGGCATCTAGGTCAGGCCAGGTTGTCAGTACAATTTTTTTAAAACTCAAAATGCATTTACAGTTTCTGCTTTTGAGTTTTTTGAGGTTCACTTGTAGTTTACAACACATTGATTTTTTTTCTGTGAAGTGTGTCTACGTCACTCAGTGTAACTACCAGTCTTCATTGGTAGTGCAAGGCAAAGCACTGCAATTTATGAAGCACTTTCTATACACAGAGGCCGATTCAAGGTCCTCTACACAAACATCTACAAAAACACAGAAAAAAATCAGTTTTAATTACAAATATACAAATTGTTAAAAAAGAATTTGAAAGAAATGAAAGACTTCAGTTGAATAGTAGTAGACGTAAATAGTAGACGTTTGTATAATGAGATATTTGTTGCAACTCTTTGAGACGTTAAAACCACATCTCGATAAACAGGTAACAATCAAAATTTCAGCCGTATTTTGTTACCAAAAAAAAAAAAAAAAGCTTAGTGTATCCATAGCACCATTCTTTCATATCGTATTATTCCTCAGGTTCTACAACAGATTATTCTAAATGTATATTATACATTTTATATAATTTTCTCATGTTTTTTAAAATACCCTAACATGAGAGGATGTGAGAATGTGTGTGTGCTTGTTTTCCAGTCTCTGCTGGGAGTTTCATATTCCTTACTGGCCTGTGCTCTGTGGCCCATGGTGGCCTTTGTGGTTCCTGAGCATCAGCTGGGCACTGCCTATGGCTTGTATGTACTTTACACGACTGTCACTAGATATAATGTTCTTGGTTGTTGTCATTCTTGAATCAACATGGCTCTGTGCTCTGCCTTTGTCCACCAGCATGCAGTCGATCCAGAACCTGGGACTTGCTCTCATTGCCATGGCAGCTGGAGCCATACTGGACACCAGAGGATACCTGGTTTTGGAAGTGTTCTTCTGTGCCTGCATATGCAGTCAGTATTTTCTGTTTAGTATATGTGTGTGTTTGTGAGAATTTAAACTCAGGTTAAACACTTTAGAATTACATTATCTGGGATTTTTTACATTGTTATTTTCTCTTTGGCCTGCAGTTGCACTGATGGCAGTGGTGATGCTGTACTTCATAGATTATCTCAGAGGTAAGGGAAGAATGGAGCCTTAAGATCTCCAGATGATTAATCTTTCATCATGTGACGGTTTCAAATGCATCAAGTGACATAAATGGACAGAAAGTGTTGCTTTGCACTTTCAGACAGTCTTATTTTACATGCACAACTCCCTGTGTTGTGCATGTGCTGCTCTCCTGTTTAACTGACACATCAATCACCTCAATTTCTGACGCTGTCGTCCTAGTCATGCTGTTGTCCACTCAGTCAAAGTAAATCCAGAATCTCTTCCTCCTAAGTTACTGTATAACAACTTTATCAAAACCATCCATTATCAAACCCAGCAGGAAAAAAAACAAAACCAAGAAGCCGTGTGGTTATAATGAAACCACTGCAACCTTTTTGCCAGAGCATACATTGAAAAGACTTGTGGAATTTTTGGCCAGTGAAAATTATAAAAATTGTCTGGCAACTGAGTAAAACCAGGATTGTCACTTTTGTCACTCCTTCATTCCCATGTTGTCTCTGATTTGCCCTCTTAGGCCTCTATGTCTTTATCGCGTGGTAAATCCTCAATTTACTGTTTAATGAACATCCTCCTCCTTCTTGTGCACCAGGAGGAGATTTGAACCAGTCAGCTGCAGCCAGAGCCAAACTTCAGAAAGAAGCCACTTCAGATGCAGAGTGAGTAGCTTTGACCCTTCACTCTTTAGTCACTTATCCAACAATAAGACAGTAACAATTTCATGAGCTCCTGCACTAATTTACTGGAGAGGTCCTTAGCCAGACCTGCTTCAGTCAATGATCCAAATCTACTTTATTAATAACATGCTATATTTTTTTTCTTCTGATCTCACCTGACTGTCCAGTCAGAATATCACAGATTTTAAGTGTTTTTATTGTGATACAGCTTGATCACAGCTTCTAACTTTAACCGCATGACTTACATGCAGTTTTGCAGAATCATGCCTAACTAAACTGCAGACTTTTAGTAATTTATTGGCTAGTCACTTAATTATGAATATGTTGGATGATTGAATTGTCATTTATTTCTCATGCAAAGGTGTTACATCAAAACATTGCACCTCTTATCCAAGTACCTTTTGCCTTAAATCATTGGTTTGAAGCTCGAAACTGAAGGTGTGATGTTGACTGTTGTTATTGCTTATACCCCACAATTTGGTTGTCAGTTAGAAAAGAAAGAGGAGGGCTGGAGTTTGTTGGTTGAAGTGAAATAGATTACATACTATGCAGAAGACGCAATCTGAAGGAAGTAGGAGACTGAAGGTGATGTCAGAGGAGAGTGTGGTTAGGCAGCATCAGATGGTACTCTCTAGGATAACTTTGGAAATCAGGAACAGGAAGTGAGTGCAGCCACCGTTACCTGGTGGAAGCTGGAAAAAAGAAGAGCGTTGTGCAGAGTTAATGAAGAGTTAGCATATGATTGGTAACAGTGCAGCTAAAGTGGTGCAGGATACAACCAAGAAGGTCTTTGTCTTTGAAGGCAAGGAGATGTAGCATAAGATGCATAGGAGAGGAGAAGAAGAGAGTCCAGACAGGGTGTAGTGGGTGGAGACAAGTGACCGAAGTGATGTGTGACAAGTATAGCACCAAAAATGAAAGTGAAGGCAGTGAGGCTTGCTATGATGAATGGTTTAGAGACAGTGGCACTGTCTTAAAGACAGGAGGTGGAGCTGGAGATGAGCATATTCGTGGAACAGCTCAGGTCCAATGGTTTGGAATAAAATAAGAGGGGCAAGGTTGAGATGGTTTGGGATTGAGATTATAATGGACAAAGGATGTTGAAAATGGAGCTGCCGGGCAGGAGGAAAAGAGGAAGACCACAGAGAATATTCATGGATGTTGTAAAGGAGGACATGAGGACAGTTGGTGTAACAGAAGAGGACTCAATGGATAGGGCAAGATGGAGGCAGATGATCCACTGTGGTGAATACTTAAGGGAGAAGCCAACAGAAGAAGAATAAATATGATACCTTATCACGATTTGATGATATATAAAATTTAAGGTGATATCTTGTCTTATGTCACGATATAGATATAGTGATGTATTGCCCAGCCCTAATCAGTTCTACATGTTCTACTATGTAAAAATCAAAAGGTTTGACATTAGTTTTTAAATTGTGTCACAAAGAAAGCCCTAGTACTTTTGCAAAGTTGTTTTACTTGTCCTCTTAGATGGTGGTAAAGTGCTGATTCCAAACATGCTGAAAATCATGACCCCTTTTTTGCAGCCCTGATGAATTACAACTGTGTTACATATCTTACCAAATGGGTACATCTATGTAGGTTACAGGTTTAATATTTCAATATACTGGCTGGTTTGTGTCAGTAGCTCACCACCTGTTTTTGGTTTACCACCTTCACTGAAGAGGTTATATTTTCAGTGCTGTCTGTCTCTCTGATTGTTTGTCAGTTGGCACATTTATGCAAAATTATTGAACTGCTTTTCTTGAAACATGATGTGAGGGTGAGTGGGTGAGTTGGGAACCACTGAATTTTGGAGTCGAGCAGTCAAGGGAATTTTTGCAAGATATTGTACAGCGCATGTTAGATATATTTTTTTTTGGAAAAGCTCAAGAAATAATACACAGATCATCATGCAAAAAAAGAAATGAGGATAAGTGGAGTGATAATGTTTATATACAGGTAAAATGTGGCGCAGATCCAAATAATTCTCTGTATTTTAGTGCTGGCTATGTGCTCTCTGAGCACTCTCTGGTCTTGTTTATGTAACATTAAAAGAACACTTATCCATTACTTTCTATTTCTCCATCTCACTGTGCATCTGTCTCATCTTTAATATATTATACTTTACATATGACTTAACTTGACTGACTAATATTTTCCGGTCCGTGCTGTAATTGATATTTTCCAGATGATGATGATGATGATGATGATGATGATGAGGGGAACACACATGGTGCTGGGCTTCAGAGCCATCAGGCTGCACTGTCCACCCCAAAGCTGTCAATCAACTGCCAAGGGGTGGGACTGAGCTTCTGACTCAGCCCAGTGCTTGTGTCATCTGTGGCTCTTCCCACCTGAACTGACTGTCTGACCCCGGCTGTTACATAATCTGGCATTAATAGATGATTTCATTCCTACCATTCCACTGGACACAGTGACTCCTCACATTGATTTTATCTCTACCTCTCATTTTATACTGACTTCGGGTGTGCTTGTTCTGTAACTGTTTCCTCAGTTACAGAACAACGTTAATATGCTTGAACATTTAACATTTACACATTTAAAACATTTAAATGTCTAACGTATTCAGCGAAGATGAGACTCATCCTGTGGAAAGACGCCTGTGCTGATAATGAGCAGTGCTTCATTTTATTGTTTGTTAATGCAACTCATAATATAGGGAGGGATACTATACAGGCTGGTTGTGTATGTACACAAGCATTACTTTTTAATGTTTTTATGTATTTCTTTTTTTTCAAATTATATTCAGCACTACTCTTTTACTTTCCTTATTAAAAACAACTCAGCAGTTACATGTAATTTATCAGCATTTTAAAGTAATTCAACCACAATTTTCTTTACTGGACTCCCCTGATAGAGAGTTTATATTCAATTTTAATCATATGCCCCATTGACTTTATATGGTGTTGGAGCATAGCACTTTAGTGTTAATTATTTTATTGTTGCTTAGGTCTATTGTTTCTTACTTCCTTTATCTGCTTGTCTCTTGGTTTGGAAGTTCAAAAAAAAAAAAATATTTCTCTGTCACGTCAAATAGTACAATAAGAAAGATAAGAAAGAAAAAAAGTCAAACTTTGAGTAAATTACCCATGTAATGATATGCACATTTTCAGTTTTATTATTGTGAGCTCTTATATATTCAGTTATCCATATAAATAATGATTTGCAGAATATTTTGCTAATTGATCAAGCTCAGGTAAATAATTTTTATAAGCGCTATTTCACATTATTTCTTATATCATCTTAAGCTCACTGCTTAACTTCCACTTCCTCCAGAATTGTGGGAAGAGATTTCTTTCCCTGTGTGTTATGTTATGATCAGAGTCGCAGGTTACTGTGGGTGGTTTACATTTACTACCTCATTTAGACAAATAAGGTTTAGTAAAATTCTGAACAAAATGGCACTTGAGCAACTTGGGTCAGTAGCATAAAGTTAAATTTCTTGGGATTTTAGCGTTTAAAATGACAGCTGTGTCACAGCCAGAGCCGTTGCTCTCTTCATTGTTTTTCATTTGCACTATAATGTAACAGCAGCTCAGTCCATGTATCAATAGAGAACAGTGAATATACAGTTTAATATGTATTAACTGTTGTTGATCTATGTGCAAAAGATTGTATGATTAGGAAATTGAAGAAAATTGTACATTGCATAAAAAGCCACAATATATTGATACAAGATTGTTAATGAAACTATGATCTTTTAATTAAAAAACAATCTTTCACACCATTGTAATTGTCTGTTATTGTACAATTATATTTCTTACATAGAGCACAGCTACTACCTCAGCAATGGTTATAATTTATGTTCTTGGCCTTTAGCAACAGGCTGCATGTTATTACTCCTGCTGGTAATATTAACATAATTGTAAATATTAGAGATGATAAAGTTGGCAACATTATTATTCCTGCAGGAATAAAAGGCGGCGCTGTAAGTGGACAGAGGGTGAGCTTGCTAGATTAGCACCCATGTCTGCTTTTGGCCTACGCAACCGGTATCTCTCCAGACTGGGAACACAGGTATGCACACGCACACACACACACACATTTGCACAGATATTCCTCTTAAGACACTTTAATGACTTCCACGCATTTGGACGGCCTAAGCATCCTTAACCTTAAGCTAACCTTAACCCTAAAATTAACAAGTTCCTTAGAAATGAGATTCTGCCTCATTAGGGCCAGGTTTTAGTCCCCATGACTACTGGTCCTGACAAGGTCAGTATTTATGCCAGCAAAGGTCCTAAAGAGGTGGCAAATACAATTTATTTCATAGACCAGCCTCTAATCCTTACACTGGTAATGTTTTTTTTTTTGAGTGAAGGGCTGTAGGGTTGGCTCTGCTACAACACTTCCAATTAAAGACAAGCAGCTGATTGACTGAAATTGCAGTCTCTGTTTCCTCTCTACTTAATCTGTTTGTTGTTCTCTGCTCTCAGCTCCCAGACCACTGCTCTACCCATTTGTCATCACTTGCCCACAGGAGTGTTTTGAAATGACGTCCTTCATTTGTCTGCCCTCTCCTCCTGCGCTGTAGCTCTTTGACTCCAGCAAGTATGCACTAAAAAATAAGTTATTGTATTTTTGCACAAATAACGCAGCACTTTAATGTTCAAGGTAAAATGTTTTGGACATATCAATGGATGTCTGCTTTGTTACTTTAATGTCACCATAGAGATTATTTTTGAACTTCTCTGAAGCTATTTTGCCCTGCACTTGGTTTTCTTTTGTTTTTTTTTTTGTTCACATAAAATGTACACACCAAGTATTATTTTCTACAAAATTGACATGCTGTTTTATGGTGCTGTTTAAGGGTCTTTAAGGACTTTAAGGAAAAAGTAGAGGGTAGTATGTTAAATATCACATGGTTATTTAAAAGACCTTCAGGAATCACAGTATCTTACATTTACTGATGTTTCATGTTTTTATACATTAAAATAAGCAACTTCAATACATTATGTTAGGGGAAAATGTATGCTTCCCTGGTTTGGGACCTCTGCCACCTGTTTAATGTTGCCAAATCCATATTTTTATTTTTAAAAGAATAAAAAGAGTTTTTAAACACCTGTAGACTGTGATGGCATGGTATTTGCTATCATTACTGACCACTACTCATTATTAAAATTAATTAGATGTCTATTTACGGGAAACGATCGAGGGCCACAGATTTTTAATATCATTTGTAGGTAAAGTGCTTTTTTAACGAGCAGATTTATTTACATTAGATAGCCTTTCTGGTTGTAAATGGAACTTTGTTAACTTTGCATTCACTCTACCGCAATAAAATCCACAGTGAAAACTAGTGATATTAGGGACATAGAAGCTGCTGGTCCACCGCTGCCTCTTTAGGTAAGATTGTGTCATTTATGTTTACCCAGACATATACTTTCAAACATTTAAATCAAAAGGTCACACACTGGGACATACTGATAGAAGCAGCAGTGGATCAAAAACTCTTGTGGAGAGGAGTTAGAGCAGTCAACATTCTTATAATATTGCAAATTCGAGATTTGTGTCTGGTCTTGTTCACCGAAACTGCACTTTGCTCAGAGAAGTTTGCATTTTCAAGGCCTCATACAACCACAAAAAACTATACCTTTTAAAATTAAATAAAAATTGTAAAACGAATTATTGCACACAGCTTATGAACTCTGTTGCTGTAGTCCTCACTGACATTACAATAAACTCCTCATGATGAAAGTCATTAGAGGACTAGACTATACAGTCCACTCTGCGTGTTGTTTCAAGAATTTATATTCAGTAGATGTATGTATATATATATATATATATAGTTCAGCCATATGCACAAGGAGACTGCGCGCAACGGGATACACAATCCACCACAAACATCAGTCACACCACCATCAGAGTGAACAGGCACTTGTTACGCATACGCGCAGTCCTGCCAACAGACGCGGTCTATGACCATGGCCCTGCAACAAGCACCTTCATCGTGGAGCAATAACAGGTGACCACGATGAGAAATGCGACCAGAAAATCCACTGTGGGCAACAACGGGCCGCTGGGTAAGTAAACATTCAACCGCTTGCGCCTGCAGTGTAGAGCTCAGCTGGGATGGTTTGGTAATTTGGGTAATCACCAAAACTTTATAACCTGTTACATGGACAGATCCTTACAGCTCACCTGTCTGCTGCTCACCTTCTGATCAGGCGACGTGTGTTTCATTAATGTACCAATTTTTGTTCGACCCGCGCGTCCCTCCTGTTTCCTGTCTCATTTAAAGAATTACAGCGCCATATATCGACTACATATAGATCAACACACAGCGACGCATTCCAGAATCCTGGTCTCTTTCCCCAGAGAGATGACGTGCATGTTAATTAATGCTGTGATTAAAGTCCATTACCAAGTAAAGGGACACCCCCAACAAAGCGCGCGCGCAGGGAGCCGTAGCCTACAAGCTACGCGCACACGCGCAGCTTTTCCATTGGCTGCGAGACATTTCCAAGTCTGGTCTCTCTCTCCAGTCCTGCTGCTCCCTACCCTAAGTGTTCACTTCATCTCTGCCTGACCGCGGAGAGAGAGAGAAACGGAAACAGAGAGGGAGAGCTCGTCATGCTGAGGAACGGCTCGTGCAGGTCAGTGTCGCATCCACCGACTCATCTCGTCATACATGCGCAAGGAGTGTTTATTTAGGACAACGAGCTCCGTCATATAAGCTGCACCGACATGTACTGATGCGTGTTTTTTTTTTTTTTTTTTTTTTTTTGCATTACCGCACTCTCTGCAGCAAGACAGAGAGGAGCACACACTGTTCATACACTCGCGGCTTAGAGCAGATTTCGTATTTGGAGAGTTTTGTTGTCCTAACTTGAGCGGTGTCCTTCCAGAAGCATGTACCAGGGGGAGGAGGCGAGGCTGCGCAGCGGGAGTCAGTCTGTGGCTCGAGAGAGGAAACACCTTGCTCTGTGCATTAATAACCAGGTAAAAGGCATTTACGAGACATCACAATAGACAGTCTATTACACTATAGGTCATAACTGAACTGAATTGCAAATATTCACCTCTCTGGGAAAATGTTGCTAGTGTAATGTATCTTCTCTGTTTTGCAATGATGTAATTCACTTTCTGGTCTTTTTTTAGAGCAGGAAGTTGACGCATATATTTGTTATTCGTTAGAGAATAAAAGTGACCATAGTTCATAAAAGCATCCATTTTAAAAACAATATGTCATCATAATTATTCCTCAGTGGTTTACAGCAGTGAAGAATCAGCACCATGGACAGTGAAACCTTCTGAATTACCACTACAGTTTACCACAATAATTTGCCCTTAACTGCCTTGAATTCTGCTTCTGTTATTCACCCATTTAAAAGTGGTATTAACTGAATTCAATTGGAATTAGAGCATTAGTTTAAAATGTTGGCTTCAGGTCACTTAAGGATTTTATTTTTGTCATGGCAGCATCTGAAAAGGTCCCATAATACTATACATATTGTCCCCCCCACTATAAATGGCTTAATTTTCAGCAGAAAACAGCAAAGGCAGCTGAACTGTGCAGCTGACAGAGCAGCTACTGTGCATCCTCCTCCAGAGACAAATAATAAACTTTGATAGTGTAATTGATCCCATTAGGTAAATCATGTGTGCTTATTTTCAACAGAAGTGTGAAGTACTGCCCCTCTAGCTTTGGTGCACACATTCACCTGGTTGTATTGAGCTTCTGAATATTTAATGCCAGTGATGTAGTGTTGCGCATTATTGGCAGCAGGGGTTATTGAGCGCACAAGCTCTGAAAGCACTGCTCTATCACAGCTTTCAACTCTGCAATACAGTATATTATAATGGTGCAACTCCCCAACCATATAGTCACACACACTCTGCATGTCTTCTTAAACTTGCTCATTTAGAATTCATCTGTTTCTGCTGTATCCCTTGACAGTTGAATTTCATTATCACTTTCCAAGAGTGACAGTTCTATATTGATCTAGCTCAACTCCAGGATTCATCTAAAGACAAGGTAGGAAGACATGCACAACATAGAGGAACTTACCAATAATTGGTGAGTGAAATATGAGTGAGGACAGAAATGCTGGTGATTGGATATAGAGGCTGCTTCGCTTGCTGCGTCTGTGTGAGAGATTCAGATTCATTGCTGAAGCATCAGCCACCTGAGAAACACATTAATGTATTCAACTATTACCCTGTAATCAATATGATAGCAGAATTTTATAGCCACACAGAGCTTATTTAAAGAGCATGCCAAAGACAGGTCACATTTAATAGGGTTAAGCGTGAAATACACATTACAGGTGATATTGTTGACACAGCAGCAGCAGCTGGAATCATTAAATCATTCATCAATATCATGCATCAAGCCCCTTGTTGCTCCTAATTAAATCGGTACAAAGAAAATGATATATGCTATCTATTCGATTAACTTATGTTTGTGCTCAACAGGAGCAAAAATCCAACATGCATATACATTATTGTCACTCGTTGCAACATCAGTTCACAAACGCAAATTGTGGGATTTGCAGGCGGGGTGTTTTCTAATATATAGAGAAATGTGCACAGTGGAAGTGTCATGCCAGGGAAGGGTGTCGTATTTCAGAAGTGCATTATCGTTTCTCCCCCAGTTGGGACAGAGCTCTGCTCAATGCTGTTTGTACCAGCTCACTCAAACGCCCCACGATTGAGTCATAATAACCTTCGCAGCAGCGATATGAGCCTGCACACTGACAGATAGCTGTCTCTTGGGCCACTACCGCCATGTCATGAAAACATATACAGTATATTCTCTATGTTTATCTGTGTGCATGTGTGTTCTGGTTCATTGCACTCACACACAGAATTAAATGAACCTTTTCTTCGTTATTAAAATGCTTGAATACACACATGCGTCTCCTCATTTACACATGTTTCCTATTCATTTCCATCCATTCCTATTACCGTGTCTTGGAAAGCTTGTTTGGACTTAGTGAGGGAGCCTAGTCTTTGATCACTACTGGTTAATAGTAGCAGGGGACATCTACTAAGTGTTCCATTTTGACTGCATGATCATTTTCTCATTCTTCTCTCTCATATTGTCCCTCATCGCACATTGCAGATTTTTCTTTTTCCTCTGTACAGTGCTGTCAGCTCAACACTTATATTTTATACTCTAGACTAAATTAAATTAAAACCTCCTTGTAGCTTCCTTGTTATCACTGCTTATCTGTGCCTTACAGGTCATGTTACAGCTCTTGCTTCAATCTGGTTCTGGTTCTGAATGAATGTGCATTAATTTGATCAGCATGAACCCGCCCTCTCACTGCAGTTTCAGTCAATGAATGTTTATCATTTTGACACTTAGTCAATTTGAAGCTCCAAATTAAACTGTTTTTTTTTTCTTTCTCTTGCTTTTGTTACCTTGTTCTCTTGGCAAAGGTTTGAGGAATATCAGCACATCTACAGAAAGTACTTTTTTCACTTCATACCCATAACACTAAGAGAAAATTGCATCTCAAATCATGTACGTAATCACATGAGTGCATCAGTAAGCACATAAATCTCTGTGAGGTCTTTTTATGCCCAGGGATGAATCAGGCAAAAGAGTAAATGTTAACTTCCATATTACTGCTCTTACTCAATGTGCATGTAAATGGATTTCCAATGTTATGATTAACAAACATCTCCATTGATGCAGCCTTTCTCCTCATTGGATATTTTCCCCCACTCATCTCCAAATTGTAGCTAAGGTGCCAAAGTCTGATGCAGCTGTTTTAACACATTAGCAGGTTGTAATCAAATCCACTGATATCAGGTGTGTGTGTGTCTTTATTAGGCTGTGAGGAGAAAACATTTGCATCAAAACATCATTGCGACGACCTTTTGACGTAAGGGCATTTTAGCAGGTCCCTCACAATGTTCAAGGGCATTTTTAGGCTTAAGCCTATATTTTAGGGTTAGGATTAGAATTGGGTTTAGGTTAGAGTAAAATATGTAGTTTCAGTGGTTAAGGTTAGAGTAAAGGGCTAGGAAATCATTATGTCTGTGAATGTCCTCACAACTATAGAGCGATTTATTAGGGCTAATGGTTGGTATAGAGGCCTTCAAAGGATAGCTGCATCAACCTTGTTTATGCTATGCTTAGACATTCAGCTATGCCTGCTGTGGTAGAACTGTGATGGCACTCTGAGAAATTAAACAAAATTTACGGAAATTACTATCTATCCTTACATTCCATAGCATTTCTGTTAATTGATTGTCCTTGTTTTGCATTTGAAAATAAAATAATGACATGAATCCGCTTACATGCACAGTAGAGGAGGATTCTGCTAATACCTGCTTTATGTAATTATGTATCCAGTCACCGATTTAATAAATTGTCATGTAACCCATACAAGAAATGTGTGTCTCCAGTCTTCAGTTGCAATTCTACTGCTACCTTGATATTTCTATTGCTCTCATATAACTTTAGTGCATTTTAGTCGGTCCAGAGAGCCATGACATTACAGTTGGCTGTAAACACACAAAAGATGATAGCTGTAAAAATGACCAACACACAATACTTGGTGTCAAGTGCTACCATCTTTAAAAACTCTAAGGATTGGTAAGATTTCCTAAATAAAACTCAGTCAAAGTTGAACTAGACAGTGTATCATTGTGCCATTAAAATGTTTTAAATATGAGTTATATAGTTCTGCACTTCAACATACAAACTACTACTAACTCTACTACTAACTGATTTATTTATTTAATACTTTATTGAAAATAACTGAAATATTTAATAATTTGTCTAAGATTCCTATTTGAGCATAAGTATTAGGAAGTCGCCTGAAGTTTTTTCTGCACAATACGCATTAATAAGATTACATTTTTAAACCATTTTGGTCCTTTGCCTGGCATCCTAATTACTTAATCCCTACTGGTTTTGCTGAGAGGAATAACAAGAACAGTGATAACTTATACAGAGTCACAGTGCAGCGTCTGCAATATGTATAGCTTAACAACCTCAATGAAAAATGCCTTTTCAACACAGTTCAAACACTTTGTCCTCTTAGTGGCAGGACAGTTGTAAACACAACATCACCTTATGAATAGTTTATTAGCAAATAGGTGGTTGTGACCTATTCAGTAGACATGACACATCCTTCCCATGTCTTTCGGGAGGAGCCAGTACCATGCCTAAAGTTGACATTGGACAAGAGAGAGTATGCACCCTGGACAAGATGCAAGGCCATCACAGAGCCATCATACAGAATTGGATACGTGTGTCCCTTCACCTGATCAAATAACAAATCCAATAATCACTCCCTACATAGCTAATTTTTGGTCTTCATTAACTCTTAAAATACATACTCCCTTAAGGGCTGACTCTGGTCACCAGCTCTTCACAAACAGTGCTGTTTGATGCTGAGCAGTTAGCATACACTTTATTAGAGACTTTTCCTTAAACAGCTGTTTGCTGTAGCTAGAGGTGGTGATGATGATGATGATGATGAGTGTGTTGAGGACAGTCAATTAGATAAATGTGATGCTGTGTGTTGTAGAATAAAAAGGAGCTGAAACACTAAAATGCTTCATAAAAAGATCAGTGTCACTTTATCACTATGAGGGTCACCTTTCTCATATCTTCTATATTCATTAGTATCTGTATTATACTGATCTGTGAGCTGAATGTTAAATCATTGATGCAGTCACAAGCATATGGGCACAATCAGGAACAAACACTGTATGTCGAGCGTGCGCCCTCCTTACTAACGGAGAGATGGATGGATACTGAAGATGGAGTAGAGCTGCTATGGGAGAACATCCATCTGCCTAGTCTGACTGAACTTTATGCCAGTAGCCCCAAAGCTGTCTAAGGCCTCACCCCCTGGCCTGTAGCCTGTGTCTTGCTGGTTGGCACCCGTGGAGAACACACATGCTGTTATGCATGAGTAGTTGCTAGTTGTTTTTATTCACCTACTTTGTTTATGAAATGCTGCCATTCTAAACATTAATTAACATATAATCTAAAGAGATTATTAAAGAGAGCGCTTCTACCCTGTCAGGGTTCAGTTTTTTAGACTGACAGTGGCAGTTACGCAAAGTGCTGCAGATTAGTCGTTATGTTTCATCAAAGCACATATGGGCAGAAAGAATTTAAAGCCCTCTTGATGACGTATTGGTGCTATTCACTGCACAGGAGGAAGTTCGGCGGTACCATCGCTACTGCAACCACAGCGGAGGGCAAGCGCTTCCCAAGGTGGAGAGGTAAGCCACTACACAGTAGAGTCCTTGCCGTTCTGAATGTTAGTCCATTGATTTTTACCATACAGCATCAGGAGTTAACAGTGTCTGTGGTTTTTCTTGTTTTCATCCAGAAGCCGCCCTCGTAGGAGTGAAGAGGAAGACGACAATAGTCCACATCGCCGTGAGCAACAGCACCACCTTGAGACCAAGGCGATTGTGTGAGTATCACTAGTGGCTGATTGGCTTGCCTGTATGATTCCTTTATGATTATTTAGCTATTTTTACACAAATAATACATTTTTATTAAGTTGCCACATTATGATCTTAAAGGTGTATCAAGAGTGATTGATTCACTCTTGATACAACACCTTGATTGAATCTTACCTCTGATTGGGTAATAGAGGCAGGGTCAAACACTCACAGGCAGCTTACACCATTTCATAAGTATAATAGGGAAGGACAGCACTTGCCTCAGGCTTTCACTTTCCCAAAATTTGAGGACAAAAAAAGAATGCCAATGTTTATGTATAGAGGTAACGTGATTGGGGTGTAGAAAGGTGAAATGGACAGACAAGTATTTTCAGGGTGGACTCAGAAAAGGCAGAGGCATGGAGAGAAATAGGAAGCAAAGAGAGTGAGTGGTGAAAATAGGGATGGAGGAAGCAAGAGGGGAAAGGTATTGGTTTTAGAACCAGGAGTTATGGCTTAATTCAATTTGTTCCATTTGGCTCAGCTGTCTCTCTGCTCCACTGGAGGAGAATGTTTTTCTCCATTGGGTAATTGATCCTACACTTCATCCTGGACCCTGACTTTAGGGTTACTACGGGGATGAAAGGATGCCCAAAGGCAGGGCTTGAAAATAGTTTAAGGAAATCTACAACAGGGGTTGACTCAAACATTTTGGGATAAATGTTTACTGGAGATGAGACCAGAAATAAATCTGGAAGCAAAGGTTTCCTATCAGAAAGTCAGAGAGAAGTTCACAGCTATAAGGGGACAAATGTGCACTATACATACACAAAATAAATATTATAATATCATAATATCTTCAGTGTTAAGCAGCATGGAATATTAAAGTTCTTCATTATTAGTGTTTGTAATAATTTAAAGTAATCAAAAGAATATGTTTTATGTCTCAAAAAGTTCCACATACTGCTATTGTCCATAACAGTTTAAGTGGTGCAAATGACTGCTACAAATCAGTGCAGCTGTAATAAATGCATCACAACATAATTACTGAATTTGTTGCTAGAATCTAAAAATAAACTGAATGTATGATCAGAGTTCTACAAATCATGTTACTACTAGTGTAAACTCAGGGTTAGTGGTTCTTGCAGTAGATCTGGACAATGATTGGAAGTTTGACATAGAAATGTGCCTTGGGAATTGTTGTTTCCTTATGATCTAAATTTATTTTTTTCAATGCACAAAGTTTTGTAGATGCGTCATTTACCAGTCACAACCTTTTTAAGACATGCTTGAATTCAGATTCAGGATCATATCACTTTATTATCCATTAAATCTTGCACATAAATGGAAAATCCTCTTTGGCATCAGCATGATATGAAAGTACACATCACAGACCCATCACAAAAAAGTTTGAATTACATCAGAGTAAATACAATAAAAAAAAAAAAAAAAAAAAAAAAAAGAATTATTGAGAATGACCACATGATGGAGTGAAGGACTTTTTGTAGCTGGTCTTCAACTGGGATCACAAAACTGTGGCCAGATGGTAGTGGCTGAATAGCTGACTGAAGGGGATTGGAGGGATCCTGAAAGATTTGATTGCCTTTTTTGTTATATATGAAGATGAAGTTGTTTCTGTGCAGTGGTTTTGTTGATATCAGTGATAACATTGTGTTGCTTGCAGCATCCAGCGTGCCTGGCGTGCAAAAATGTCCCGTGGAGGGAGTTGGCAGGGGAAAGACAAAGACCATGCTGGCCGTCGTCAGGGTGAGACAATGTCTTCAGAGAGCTACCAGGACCCTGTGGCCACCACCAAAAATTATCTGGTAAGAAAACTGGGAGAAAAAAAAATCAAACAGACCAACCATGTGGAACGACATGAGAATGAGGCAGGTGGAGGGAAATGTAGACATCTTTAAATTATCTACTGTGTGGTATGAGGTATCAGCTGTGATCTGCTGTGTCTACACAGATAAAATAACGAGTGAGTAGATGCATGGATGGATAGAGTAATGAAGGAAAGAGCAGCATGGAATGAGGGAGGGGTGTTTACCTACAGTGTCATCTGGAGGACTGCAGGGGTTGTACTGGTGGAGGTGGTTGAGATGCCAGCTGGCACCATGCCCAGGCCTGTAATTATCCATTAATTAGGTAAATTTTCAAAGCTGGTTGATTGATTAATGAAGTGCCTCTGCCCTTGTCTTCCCTTGTCTCATTGCCCCACTCCTCGCTCCTTCTCCACTCCCATGGGAGTGCAAGGGAGAATTAAACAGTGCTCACAGGGCATGGCAGCCAAACAAAAGCTAGAGGAGTAGAGAAAACAAGTGTATGAGCAGCAGATAAACAGTGTGACAAGAAGAAGGGAGAATGAGTGTGGGGGGGGCAGAGATAAGGAGATAAGATGTGAAAAAGACACCTTCAGACCACCTCAAGTTCTCAGTGACAGACAAGTCTCAAACATGGACAACAGCCTGCTCTGCTGCTTTCTCAGTCTGTGGGTTTCATAGTGTAGTATTCACACTGAGACACACAGGCTACCTGCACAGTCCTGCCCACGCGATGTGCAGAGACCCAGTTCAGAAAAACATGATGTCATGTCTGCATGCCATTTTGTGTGTGTTTGAGAGATCCCTCTGCATTCTCTTTTTGAGAAGTGCTAGAGAAAAGCAGGATTTCTTCGGCAAACAGATGGACTTGTGTCCTGGTGAGAGACTGTGAGAGCTAATGTGTGTGTGTGTGTGTGTGTGTGCTTTGTTTTTAGGCTGTTTGTTCTGCTTGAAGGAGTTTGTTGTTTATTAGCATAGCAGCAAATGTCATCCTAATTAGAAAGCTAGTCTAATTTAAAAATCGAAATGACAAAGAACACCCTAACCTGTCATCTCATGTCTTTTCCTTTCTTTTTTCAAAATTACTAAAATATGATTTTTACAAATTATTAATATGATACTAATTTTAAAATAAACAAAATACAGTGTTTATTGGCATATATAATCAGTTTTAAATAAAAAAATAATTTGTTTTTTATAGATTAGAATAAGTCTTTTATATGTACTTTAGGCAAGGCCTTTGTTTTATGAAGATAAAGGCTGTCATCCTGTGTACCTACATTTCTACACAAGCCCAAATGGACAAACCAGTCAAATGTTATGTTTTTTGATGCAAACAAAGAAACTAAATCTGGTATGTAAAAGCAAATGTGGTTCCCTGGACCCTAACACACGTGTTATGATCATGGAGTTTCACCATAACTGGACCTTTACTCGATGGCTATAGTTACTCTGCACTTTGTGTACCAGGTAATCATATCGACAGTGGAAAGCCTAAAGTCAAACTGACACTCATTTAAAGGAAACAACTTTCTATTGTAGTCAAATGTTCACTTAATGTTTTCCAGACTGACCGTTGTTAGTTGCTTTTATCTTTTGAGGGTAATACTGGACGGACAGACACTAACGTTTTCAACTTCTTTTATCTGTCGCTTCCCTTGCAACTTTCTCTTTTGTCTGTCTCTTGCTCTTTGTCTCTGTGTCTTGCGCTTTTTGTTTGTCCTCCTCATTCATACTGTATCACCCTTCTGTGGCTGCTGTGTTCACTGAAGGACAGACATTCATCAGTATAAGGCCAGGGTGCCACATTTAGTATGTGTGTGCATGAGAGAGAGAGACAGGAGGGAGAGAGAGAGAAAGAGAGTCCGTGTGTTGGAGGGGTTCAAACATTCATGCATATTTCATGGAACTCTGATATTGAGCACAAACACACACACAGGAGTAGATAAAACACTGCAGCACACAGTGAGGTTTCTCTCCCTCTTCTCTAACACGGCAAGCATCCCTGATCACCTCTCTTCTCTCTCTCTCTCTCTCTATCTCTTTTTCTTTCAGATTCCAAATGTATTTCTTACAGTCAGGTTGTTTCCTATGTCTCTGTGCATCTTCCATGTATTGCAGTTTCATACTCGGCGATGGATGGCTCAAGTCTGCCGTAACCCTAGAAGCAAATGTATTATTTATACACCAGCGGGCCAGACCCTCCATGTCCTGCAGTGGCCATTGCTGGTCAGTTGATAGTAAATCAATAGGTCTTACCATTCTGACACTGCTGCTGTATGTTGGCTGATCTGTTGGGTACTGTTGTATTGATGTAGAAGAGTTTGGGTGTGGGGTTGTAGAGTGAAAACCTGACCAGGGTGAGAGTATTCATAAGCCGCAGTATTTGAGCACCTGGCATAATCAGTAATGCAGTAAAATCCCCTCAGGTCATTATTGATATGAAACATTCTTACTATAGCTTGAAATGTTTGTGAACATACTTATTGGATTTTCTGCCAGACTTGGATGAAAAGATTGATGTAACTGTCACATCTGTTCAATACGAGGGTAAACCCAGGAGATGGTTGACTTAGCTTTGCATAAAAATGCCCCACCTACCTCTGTCTGTATAGGTTAAAAAAGCAGCTCCTTTTATACTCATAAATCAACATGTTATAGTTTTGTTTAAAGTGTACAACAAACAATTTATGTGTGGGATGATTTCTTGGCCAGATGCAGTGTCTTCCTGGAGTTTCCACTACAAACTTGGCAACCACTCAATAAAAAAAGCAGTTTCCCTTATTGTCCATTCATTATCTATACTATCTGACAGTGGAGAAGTGGAGTACACTCTGGACAGGTTGCCAAATACTGCTACCACTATTCACACTCACATTAAAACCTTTCGGGCAATTAAAAGTTGTGAATTAACCCAACCTGTATGTCTTTGAGCTGTGGAATGAAGCTAAAGTATCCAAAAAGGACAGAAAGCCTGGAATCTTTAGGTTCAAACCCTTCTTCCTGTGAGGCAACAGTGATAAACACAGCAACACCCATATGACACATTACCCAAGTATAAAAACTGCATTCTCCGAGTGGTCGAACATATTTAAGGCTAAAAGTTAAGGATAGTACTTGTATTTTTAATATATCTTTAGGCTTAAATTGACATTCTGTTTAGCCACTTCTGAGTGAATTTACTAAACAGGAGTATGATGTGTTCAATCAGTACCAATAGGTGTATTCTAGGAGGAGTGTCTGCATCTTTGAACACAGATACAGTCTGAGACTTTGCAGAGCCTTGATCACTACGGTCTAATAGATGGAAACCTGCAAGCTCTTATGGACACAGGATGGATTTCACTGGTTCTTATAGCATAAATTAGCATAGATGTCGACTATTGTTCTGTATTGAACTTTGCATCTGTGTTGGAATAGGTGTTTTAAGTTTGTATATGAGCATTAGCACAAGTGAGCACATGCTGACTTTGTTGCTGGAGTGATACTGTACAAATGAAATGATTTCAGTGATGGATCTTGAAGAGAGAGGCACTGTCAGTGGAAGAGGAGGCAGACGAGCTACAGTATATATGATGCTTTGATAAGAGCACATCATGTATGCTTGGGCTGTACCAGCGCAAGCATGTGTTTGTTTGCTAACCGTGTTTGTGGACATTGATCTCTTCCCATCACTGTGGCTTGTTTGCACATTTCTCACCTCCCTCTCTGGCACCCAGGCGGAGGGAAAGTGTTAGGGTAAGCATTCTTGCAGCCTGTGTGTAAGATCTATCTCATCTCTCAATGCCAAGAATCTAACAAAGTCAAGTGACAGCTTCATCTATGCCTCTACCTCTACCCACTTAATCCCTTTTTCCTCACCCTCACTGTACGTCACCCCTCGTTTTCCCTCCCTCTGCCTCTTGATGCACACAGACACAAACACGTATTATCTGCCGCAAATACACACCAGTCCCCAGTTTCTGCAGACAGATGCTAACAGATTACTCCTTTTACCGGTGACAGTTGGTGTCTCATTTGAAATTAATTTATATACCTCTGCCTGGGAGTTGACATCGATCGAGCCTAACTCATTTAATAGCCATGACATTTGCCTATTAGCTTATTTACCGTCAAAACAGGCCCAGGCTCGACCGGCTTCCTGAGAGACAGTAACTCTCACATTTGTATCCCTTAGAGTAGAAAATGTGATTGCTTGTGCAAAATGTAAACTCCAGAGGACTATCCACAGACCTGAACTCATACATACTACATTTAACACCCATCATGTATAAACATTAGGTGCTGAATTAGAAAAGTTCAGAAAGCAGCCAGGGTTTCTGCTCACTTGAGCTGCTTGCATATACTGTATTAGACTTACTTGTAATTCTCTTTGTATGCTGGCGTGTGGCTCTAAGATGTTGTTTTTTTTTTTTTCCTCACTTGGTAAATTCATGTTGATGTACACATTTACAGAAATAATTCAAGCAGAATCATATCTGCCTTAATACAGTCATACGTTCTCTAACCTACTCACTAGCAATTGTTCAATCGAAGCTTAGCGGGAGGGAGGGAATATCTTTTATAAAGATTTATCATTGCTATATAGGAGCGTCCTCGTGTCCCTAGGAGGTAGACTGATGATGATGATAGCTATAATCCTGAAAAGAGCAGATGAATGATGAAAATTACTTTGCATTAGTTTTGTGGGTGTGAGACTGTCTGCATAATTTGACCCAGATATTTGTCTAATTTCTTTGTCACTGTTTTCTTAAGACCTATTTTATTGTTACACACGTGAACATGGAAAGATAGAGCCATGTCCATAGAGCCAAGATAAATCTTGATCAAGACACTAAGAAGTGTCATATTGAGTGGAATGTGAGGAAGCATTATAGGTCACTGTATTCTTCTTCTTACTGTATATTACTGACTGTTGCTTTGGATTTCAAAGGCTCCCGAGTCACTCGTTTTGATATTTACAGCAGGCTGCTTTTACTGAAAGTGATGGCTTACAGCTGGTGTATGGGTATTTGATTGGATGCTGTATCTCACTACAAACTCCTCTGAGCGTAATTGGTTATTTATCCAGAAAACATGTAATTTAGCTGACATTATTTAAACCAAACAAGCATAAAGCCATATGCGGACAAGGATGTGACATATACACCGGCTATAACAAAAGATAAATCTGCTCTGAGCATCTCCCAACCATCTGCAGCAGTAATAACAATCTGGTACCTCGGGCTATAGGCTCTCCTGTTCTGCTAAGGCATGCTTGTCTCTGCGCATACTTTCTTTACCCAGTTACCTTCTCTCTCTCTCTTGCTCCTGCAGTTTTTTGCTGTCTTCATTCTCTCTCTTCCACCATGTCTTTCAGCTCCATCACCCCCAATAGGGCTTGTCCCCCTCTTTAGTCCATCTCATACGCAGGTAGGCTCAGTCCTCACGGCCAGTTATTCTGCCATAATGAGCTCCCTGGAGGAGGTAGGAGCAGTAGGTTGATCTCCTCTCTGACCTGCCTCAGATAGAAAACCCCTTGAATAGCCGCAACATCCCCCCACCCGCACCCCCACCCCCAACGCTCCCTCTAACTATCGCAACCACTCTTCCCTCTCCGTCCCTTGCCCCACAATCCCCTTCTCTCCTTCCACTGTTCATCAGCTGTTTATCATTAATGTCCATTCACAAGATTAGAGGCCTTATAGTCCTCCTCTGTTAGTCCTCCTCTGGTGGTTGTAGAGACAGGAGTTGGTAACTGTCCTCAGAGAGGAAAACGAGTCAAGGTTGTAAAGCTTGAGAAAAATCAAAAGCAAGCATGTGTAAGAAGAAGGACAGCAATGGAAGATGGGCCAGAATTAAGTCACTGTTTTATCTTATATGCTGTGGGGCCATGTGGGATATACAGTATATTTTGTTTTCATTGGCACTTTGCTGGTCAGTAAATCACACTGGGCACGTACCGTGTGAGTTGCCGCTGCTTTGCATCTTGTTTTAAATTCAACTCCCATGTTGACAGATTAGTGTCCACACCACATGTGGGAGAGCGTCTATTTTTGAGTTTGGGCGTCTCCCCTATTTATCACGCGTAATGCTAAAGATCTGTTGATAATAATACTGACATTCTGCCAACAATATTACATAAAACTGACACCTTTCGTAGTAGTTTTAGTGAGTAGGCTTAACCTGAATGCATGAAAAAACATGATTATTATAATTTCAAAAACTATTTTAGCAGCTGCACTATATTTATTAAATTGGGTGTCCGCCCGTCTGAGTTAACGAAAATCATGTGACGTTTTCTGTCAGAAGTAAATCAGAAACTGAAGTCATGAAGATGTTGATGTCGTGGGGAGACACGCGAGATGCAGCAGATACACAGGCAGTTAAACACACACATGCAGAAAGAGATGCAGCTGCCATGCCACACACAACGCATAGCCACATATCCATTGAGATCTACTGTAGGCGTTAGCGAGAGGAAACTTCATAAAATATTCCACACAGCATGGTTTTTCTAATACACCTGTGATTTTTCCCTTTCCAAAACTCATTTAGTGTTAGATTATCCTGTTTCAGTAACATTTTTATGTAGGCAATTTTTAGCATCAGTCAAGACCAACCACAGATTAGCTGTCTTTTAAAAATCAACCATAAGAAGAAAGAAGTGTCTGGGGAAATTAGAAGCGCCTCCTTCATGAAGTTCATACTATGTCAGTCTTATTATCATGAGCATTAATTCTAAGGTAAACAACTAAGGAAATCATTGCACTAACTGGTGTATTGACAGTTTAAGCAAGACTTAGATAGAGGGAAGATGTTTCTGGTCATTTAAGGAAATGTTTTGGTGGTTGCTCTTACACATATATGCATTTTCCTCAGATCTTGAGAATGATTATATGAGTAAAGCATGCAAATGACTATTTTTCTGTGGTGTTGGTGTCTCTGCCTGAGCAGCCCACTGCTTTTTTTTTTTTTTCTCTCTCTCTCTCGAGTTTTCTGTAATTGCAAAAGCTGTCAAGACTGCAATTTTATTTTCAATTAGGACTGGATTTTGGCAATGCAGCTGGAATGTCATGCATTGGTTTGCAGTTTGTATGTTGGCAATACTTGGACATGAGTTACGGCTGATTTGTGAAGCAGCATGTCCTTGCTGTTATCTCTTCAGATTTTGTATGTTGATCACATTTTGCAGCAGCACGGCTGAGTCGATTTTCAGCCTGTTTTCCACTTTATGACCTCATACTGAGTACTGACCTTGAGAGACTTAGGCTGGTTTTTGCAGAGCTTTAAAGGACCAGTGTGAGTAAAATTTGGGAGAGTGTATTGGCTCCAATTGAATATACTGCCCATAAATATGTTTTGGATAGGTATAATTGCTTTAAAATAAAACTTTTGGTGTTAGTAGCCTTAGAATAAGACTTTTATATGTACTTTAGGCAAGGCACTTATTTTACAGATGGCCTGTAACTTGTGCTGCTTTGTTTCTACAGCAGCCTGAATGGATGAATGGAAGTAGCTAGAGTGTGTATTTCACATTCTGAAGCACTGCACAAACAAAGAAGAACAAAGTCATTTCTGGTATGCAGTGGCCACAGTAGTTCCCTGAATCATCTTGGAAAAGGAAGGACAAAGCCAAGGCTGTTGGCTGTTACAATATGCTGTCTCTCCAATAGATTTTCACTTTCTTACACTCTAGACTTTTAATCACTCATTCATATTTGTGCCTGAGTTTGTTGTCATTGTATTCAACAGTAAATTTGTGATTTTGGATACATGGGGTAAGTAAATTTCCACAGCCAGTGGAGGCTGTAGAAATGTCCCCTGGGTGGATTTCTCACAGGCACATTTGATCTCTCTCTGCCTTTTCTCATGTGTTTTTGATCTATGAGTCAGGGATGAAGGGAAGCAGTGTTTCCGTCTAGTTTTATAATTAGTATTTGTTGTTTATCGCTTTACAAAGACACAACAACAATGAAAAACATGATAAGACTAAACAGATAGAAGATTACTGTGGGTCAGCTGCCAGACCTTTCTCGAATGCCATCCTTGTGGACATGTTAGTGACTAAAAATTATGTTCGATTGTTTGTTTGATGTGAGTATGCTTTTAATGTGTTGGGGAATCTTCTCAGCCAAGAGCCTTTTCTTTGAAGTTGTGCCTTTGTCAGTAATAGATTGTTGAATCTTTGAAGCCATTGTCAAAGCACTTGTATTTGCATGTGGATTTATACATTGTAAAGGTACTGTATAATTGCAAAGCGCTGCTTGCTGAAGTGAAGCGATGGTAAATCCCACTGTCATCTCAACTGCAATTTAAAACTGGTTTTTATTTCTGTTGTACTGTTTTTTTCTTTATTTGTGGTACAAGTGACTAACCAGTACATTATTTGTTTACACAAAACAAATCTCTAGTGTTTACAATATATTATGTTGATTTTCTTCTGTTCCTCAATTCTCTTCTCATGGCACCTGTTGCTCGTACGTTCATTCTGGAAGAGGGATTCTTGATTTTAGCCCACGAAAAAAAAGGGTCAGACAAGGTTGTTATGCTCCTGCAGGAAAATGTGTGATTGTGATATGTATACATTTTTATTAAGCTATATATATAAAATTTAAATTGACGTATTGTGTTCCTTCACTCTTTTTGGCTCCTCACAAAAACTTGGCAAGATCCCTATGTCTAAGCAAATGTCTGTGTAAGGGTGTTTTGATGCTGGCAGTAATGAGTACAAAATAAGTGCAAAAGTGGCAGAAATGTAGGCATTGCACAAATAAATCAGTAGGCCAACAAACATCAAGAGTCAAGTATTTGGTTAGTTACAGATTGAAGACTGATTGAATACAGAATGAATACAGGCAGAAAAATAATGTCCCCCACAGAAAGTCTGGGTCAACATTTTGGTGTAAGGTAAGGTAAGGAGCTCTGGTGATATCACCGCAGAGGCTCTGGCACTTTGCATTTAAAAGTGGATATATATTTTGTGGATTGTAATGCTGTGTTTTCATCGTGGTATGATATGGTTTAGTTGTAGTATGGTACGCTTGCATCTCAACTGAGAATAGTACCTTCACTTGGTAGGCTGTACTGTGTAGCGTGATGTTGTTCCGATTCATTTTACTCTGGTACTCTCAAGGAAGGTGTTACGCCTAGGGGAAAACCTTGACGCAACATAAATGTTGCTCCCCACCTTTCCCACCCACAAGAATTGCCAGCAGACAGAATTTAACAAAACAAACAAAAGCAGTTCATTGGTATAGAAGTGAGATTTTCCCAAAATAACAAACATAAACCTCACTATCAAACTAGGCTTTTCTGTTAACAAAAATTAAGAACCAAAAAGACACCAACTTACCTAAACTCCTAACACAAAAACAGGAGAAAACCAATCACCAAACAAAAAGGGAGTCTCACCCCTAATACTGCTTTTAAAGTTAGGTAGAACTGTTTTAGTTTTAACATTAAAGTAATAGTGCTGGCAGTGTTGCGGCTGGACCAGGTGCATGAAGGAGCGAGAGGCAGAGGAAGAGAGAGGGCATCTTCATGGGCAGCTCGGCTTTTAAAAGCTGGGTCCACCTGGGTCCAATCAAGCAATCATGACTGGAAACTGCAGACTGAGGTTCCACCTATAGCCACACCCCATTCACACACACAGAGGGGAGAACACTAAACGCACAGTATACTCGTAAGAGAAGGATACCAAAGAATGGAACTAACTGTTCCACTCGGGGGAACATGGCTTAAACTGAGTCCAAGTGGGAATGGAGTAAACTTAGTACCCCATGAAGGAGTTTTTACCTCAGGCCTGTGTATATACAGTAATCCTCAGTCTATAGACCTTAATAAGCAGCAAAAAATAGTTGAAGATTAAAAACAAGTGTTGTGTGTAATAATAATGGTTATCATCCCTGACATTGTTTACTCTTCTTGGACCAAGTGACCCTCACGAGTTGTCTCAAATTAAACCGTCATCTTGATCTCCTCATGTGAATCACCAAGAGCTTGATAATCCTCCACACGAGGCATCTTCCTGTCTGTATCATCTGCATGTGTGTTTGAGATAGGTTTGCAGTGCTGTTTACAGTAAAACATTTAATTTGGAGACTTTAATTATACACCAGCTCCAAATGTTTCTCCTCCTGCACTCATTATAGTGGAAACAATTTTGTGCCACAAACCGAGTATTAAACTCAAAGTACCAAGACAATGAAGGGAGTGGCAGACAGAGGAAAAATGAGAAGGGCTGTACTGGCTGAAAGGAGACCAAAACATTTTCCTTAACTCTACACAATTGTTTGTGTTAATGTCACCCAGGTGGAAAGGATTGTGGAAGGTTAAATGTGGTCAGTAGTCTAACATCTCTAATCTGGACAACTTCATTTCTGTGGGTTAGTAGAAATAGTGATCGCTAAGCTCACATCTACATCTACATCTACAGTATGACAATGAAAATTATCTTAAGGCTTCCAAAGGTTTTTGTCTCATATGATTTATTATTTTTATATTGCAAAAATATTTACTATCACCACACTGAAAACTTTGCTAAACATTAGAATACAATCTAAAATAATGTGCATGGAACCTATTTTATTTTAAATTCAGATGTTACACTGTTATCACTGTTATGTGCAATTTCAAACTTCCAGTACCTTAAATGAAAAGCTACCATTTTTATTCAGTTTATACTTTTAAATAACCAGTATAAGTTGATTTATATGGACATACAGTGGTGTAGTGGCTAGCACTGTTGCTTTGCAGCAAAAGCAGTATGTCATTATCTCGCCACATGCAGGTGGGTGGCAGTTGGACACTCTAAATTGCCCGTAGGTTCGAAAGGCTCTCTATGTTTACCCTGTGATGGACTGGCAACCTGTCCAGGGTGTGCCCCATCTTTTGGCTTGTGTCAGCTGAATGAATGAATGAATGTGAGCAATTTAGAAGGCTCCATGCATAAGCCCTGTGCCTTAGCTTTCCATAGAGGTAACTAATAATAATATTATTATTAGTGTATATATACCACAGAAAGGGTAACTTCATACACATTTATTTTCTCACAATTTCCCCACCTCACCTCTGAAAGACCTCACTTAAAGTATCTAACTCCTCATTAATAATTGTTCTTATTTGGCCTGCAAGAGGCCAAATAAGAACAATTATTCTTTTCACTGATGGAAGACAGACAAAATAAAGCTCACAACATCTAAAAAACAAAAACAAATTTTATTTCATGTCAATTTTTGTGCATGTTTGTGTAGCCAAATACACAAATGAATCGATCATTTAGGAGCCTGGAAGGAGCTTCCATCAGTGGCTGAAGGACTTGCAGTATCATGAGTCCAAACTCTGCAATAGTTATATTTAGCTCCTTATCTCCCAGATGGCTCACTTAGCACACAGTTTCCTGGTACAACGGCCTATTCTGATGAGAAGTGTGGAAACAGGGAGCATTTAATGCCATTCTGGTCCAGACATAACTATAGCCTTAATAATAACATTTTGTTCCAACAAAAAAAGTTTTGCATTCAGTTGCCAAGTACCCATCATAGATATTATTTCCCTTTACCCCAGCCTCCCTTACGTTGTAAGAAATACATTTTTCACTTGGGCATTTCCTGTACTTTTCCTCCTCACCTGTAAATGTCTCTTCTTTTACTTTCTCCCAGAGCTTCTTCCCCTCAGTAATCTATCTGGTAGAATTAGTTAGAAGGAGGCTTTGTGTGTGTGTGATGCTCCCTCTGATCCCTCAGAGTATTTTAAGCTGCATTACATCAGGCTCTCCATCCTCCCTCCAAAGCCCGTATGTCATTGTGCATGTGTGTGAGGAAGAACAGGGTTGAGGGCTGAGGCATTGATTTTCCCATACATGCTGCATAAACATAGGAAATTCATGCAAAAACAGACGACTGTGCATGAAAAGTTAGATATAGAAAACTTATATCTACTCAGCAGGCAGGTAAATGCATGAATGTACGGCTGCAGTGCTCAAGATTACATCAGTATATTCTGCTGTTACTGGAACACTGGGGCTTTCTCTTCTGCATTATAGATGAAGAAGCTGTGAACAGTTTGTTTGCTTTCTAGATTAAGTTTTTTCTCTCCTTTCTTTTTCTCTGGCTCTCTTTCTCTCTGCAATGGGTTTTCTCTGCAGAGTTGTTACGATGGCTCTTTACACCTCAGGACGAGCCAGAGCCTGCACATGTTTGGGCACAGTTGTGTTTTTCTGCATGTTTATACATTTCCAGAATTGTAGGAAGGCTCCCTTTGTGATATCTGAGCAGCTTCCAATCTTTGATGTGTATATATAAGTTTCCTATATCTAATTTTTCATGCACAGTCTTGTGTGTTTGCATGCATTTTGCTGCCTTCTGTATATGGAAGCAACACCCTCTGAGTTTAAGGCTCACCTGCCCGTTGGCCTCTAACAGACAGCAGCAGGTCACCTATAACACACACAGTGTGTTTCATCATGGTTTAACAATTAGTGTTTTAAGTGCTTCAATATGGATCAGAATTGACTGCAGTCAATGGCCATATTACAATCTGTGTGGGAACTCTTTCACTTCCTTTTCTGGAAATCTGAAATGTAAAGGGTTTGAAAATATCTGGATCACCTGAAGCCTTTTTCAGACATAAACTCTAGATAGTGTCTGGAGAATTTAGTCTAGACTTTTTCCACAGTATCATTGTAACATCATGGTGTCATGGTGAAACATGTTCACAATGGCAGGAGGATACATGCAGTGGAGTGGCATCAGGCTTGAGCATGCAGGATGACATAAGCTCGTTCACATGTTTTCATAGACAGTTCTCACACGCAGCTCCTCTGCACAATCTCCTGAGTGTGTCTAGACTTCAGTGTATGTCTCCAAACAGCTTATATTTAAATCATCACATCCACATCTACCTTATGCTATTTCTACACTCTCTTCTGTCTTGATCAGTCTTCATTTCCATCTGTGACACCACGCAGATCACAGATAAAGAAAATGAGAAAGTGAGTAACAAATAGTGTTGACTTTTTTTTCGCTCCCTCTTTTTTTGTCAGAAACAATGATCAGTGACATGGTGCATATTTTGCCTTCTGTTCCTGATTTTGTTTATTTCTAAATAGATTATTCTCAATTAAAAAGATCAGACATATGACAACATACAGAGCCATTTCAGTGACATTTATTTAAAAGAATTCAGATTTGGCCAGTGTGCTCTCTCTGTCTATTACTTTAAATAATAGCTTGCTTCCGTTGAGTTTATTTTCCCCTCCTTCCTTCCTTTTTAGTCAAACAAACAGCACTGAATAGTGAGATGATTTTGCGAGTGGATAAATCTGAGACTGACACATAAATAATGAAGTTGTCTCTTTTATTGCTTTATGTAATTAATAAATACATAACAATTATTGTAATCTGCGTGTTTTAATAATCATCCATATATAGTGATCAATTTGACAATTACAGACATGGTCACTGTAATTAGACATCTTATCTGATTTTCTTGACCGAATGTGATAAGAGAGATTAGTGTGGGTAGATTGCTTCGATGTTATCAGCCTTGATGGTGACTGATGACTCTCTTCCTAACAGCTTCATAATCTTCTGCCAGGCTGGAACGTGCTGTCATTTCCATTCTTCTCTGGCTTTATTTTCTCTGCTCAGACAGTGACCATTTATTCAGAGACAAAGAAAGAAAGAAAGGCAGAATTGCTTCACAGTTTGCAAGAGCAGAACTTGCTTAAGACACACGCACATTGCCTGCGCCGATTTTTCAATAAAGACTTGTTGATCAGCCGCGCTACATGCTCTACACTGAACAAATAAACAAAAACGCATGCGACACTGCCTGAGGGCTTGTCTCTGTCTGGTGCTGAGGTTGATCTCTCACCTTGACTGCTCACATGCTCACCCTACAGACACACACACACACACACACACACACACACAAGGCAGGTCTATGGGATCCACAGAACATTATTATAGCATGTGCAGGACTCTTTCTCTCTATTCCCTCATCAGGCCGCCTAGCTATCCTGAATGTCAAGGAGAAATGACTTAGTCTCCCATCCATCTCTGTCTCCCACTCTCACCCTAATTCCCTTGTTCACTCGCCCGTCACTGTGACCCCAGGGGGCAAATAGCCAGGGGTCAGCCATCCCTCCTCCCCTGCTCTGTTTCATTGCAACTTTCTGGCCTCCCTCTCCAGTGGAAAAGAAGGCCACTTACTGACATTTATCATCATGGGTATGGAGTCTGCTTTCAGACTGGAAATTGCCTTTTGTCAGTGGATGTATTATGTGTCTCTCTTTCACTATGAAAAGAATATTTTTTTTCCATATCTTGCTCACTTATGGTAAAAGCAGGTGTCAGTAAAGTCGTGTTGTGTCGAGTCCTGTATTAGCACTCCGCAAATCAAGTCTTGACCAAATGTGGTTTGAAATTGTCTGTTACTTTGAAGAGGCAGTAATCTCAAAGATGGATGTCTCATCAACACTGAGGATAAGATTCTTTTGTCACACACATAACTCAAGGTCATGTGTGTAATATGTACAGTAAGTTACTTGAACCGACTCCACTTTAGTCCCTTCAGCAGGAAGAGAGCCACTTCTTTTCTTGCATCTGGTTTGATTATGTGGAACAAATGCATTGTGGAGCCTAAAAGGAAAATCTGTCACATATAATCATTTTCACACTTTATTTAACTTCAACATAATGGAGCAAGATACAGTTTATGTCCAAGCAAATATCCTCTGGGTAAAATTTTGGGATTCACAGAAAGTCTCAGCAGTAGGATAATTATTGACCTTGGAAGTAGTTTGATCATAAATAAAAAATGAAAAAAGGAAAATCCAAGTTAAGCTTTATTTATTTGTTTTCCTTAGGTTTTCAACACCAGTATCAGCTCAGTTAAGAGAGTTGTGTTCAATCACATACTATTTGTACATCAGGAAGGAGAGAAATCTTGTTTCACAACACATGAATATCATTTAAGGGCATTTATTTTTTTCATTACTTTCATTGTCAGACGATTTCTAATCAGAAAAAAACATCTTTAGTTATGTCAAATTGGTAAAAATGATAAATTCCCTCTGTTGAAAAGTTGGAAAAAGATCAACATTTTCCCCAATAATTTACTTAGAAGATTAACTAAATTTTAATTTACAAACATAAACTTTTAGAGGTCATAAATGGAGAATAGTCTGCATTTATCTTAATAATTTACTTTCATCATTTACTAACCTTTAATATTGTTGCCATCTCATTTCATGCTGAGTGACTGGTCTGTTAATTGACGGATTGTTTCACCTCTCCTTTGAGTGAAAGAGCAGGAGAGGGACGGACCCTCAATTTTAATTGGTCCTTGTTTTGTCCTTATCATCAACCCAGTTATCTTCTACTGCTGAATGCTAAAATATCATTGCCCACAGTGACATCATTAAAGCAAGAGATGCTATCTAGACGCAGTAACATCACTCATCAGCGGGGGGCACAGACGGCCCCACAGCAGGACAATGATGAGGGCTGGTTGATGTGCATTTGGATTGTTTGACCTTCACGCCGCCTCTGACACGGGGAAGAAAGCATTATTTAAATTATATAACCACTTTACATGTGATTAAATCCCTATTACTGTACTTTAAAGACTGTAAAGATGGCCGTCTGTGTCCCTGCAGTTGTGATTGAGTGTATGCTCAGTAATATGTGGCAGAGCTTGCTCTTGCTGTGATGACATAATGATTGTTCATCTTCTCAAAGGTTAGCCTCAGCGCTGCTCCCAGACCAACAGATGGCCAGGCCTCCCATCTCCTCCAGATTTAACAGCCACAACATATATGCAAACACACTCTGCACTTTCTTCCCCGTGTCTCTGGTTGTTGTTTTGTGGGCAGATTAAGATTCTGTCCCCAGCTCTGCACTCATTGCTTTTATCAGTGGACTTTAGCTATTACTGTTCTCCTCCACCCTCTCTCCTCATCCAGCAGTCTGATACCCCAGCCTGTCCTGAGCCCTGTGAGCTGCCAGGGTGGCCAGCTGCTCAGTTTGGTTCACCCTACCACACCAATATCATCAAATGAGCCAATTTCATTGTGTCTGTGAAGATTCTCAGTCAGCAAAAAAAAAAGGCAACTGGTCTTAGTTGAATTTCTTGAAGACGTTTCGCCTCTCATCCAAGAGGCTTCTTCAGTTTCATTGTGGTATACAATGTGGGACAGAAGCGACAGTATGTTCTTTGTGCATGCATATCTTTTTTTGTGCAATTAGGTGTGTTAAAAAGGTGACAGTGATATAGTTATGAGGCTTTGTGTATAGTAGAGAAAGAGTCAGAATAGGGTTTTTTTTTCAGTTTGTGGTTCTGCAGGCTGCTCATTTCTGGGGGGCATTTAATTAGATCTGGCAAAATTTCTCACTTGCCCTCCACCCCCCTACAGTTTCTTTCCTCTTGTGTCTGGCAATCTCTCATCACCCTCGCCGTCGTTCACAACAGCCGTTCAGCCAGTGGCCCCTAGCTACTTAGCAGGTCCCTTGTGTGCACAGTGTGTGCATAGTGCCTTTGTACATGCTCTTTATATATGGTTAATGTGTAAACATGGCATCTGTATAAAGTTGGGCAATTTAAACACTGCTGTCATGAAAAACACATGTCACTGTGTGTGTGTGTGTGTGTGTGTGTGTGTATGTTTTGAATATCTGCTGACATAGGCTCTATGCCCTGAAGCAGTTCTCTTTGCTTACCTAACTCTTATTTAAAGTAGTAAATGTGGCCCGGAACATAAATTTGACGTCATGATTTAATTGCGCTCTCTCTCTCTCTCTCTCTCTCTCTCTCTCTCTCTCTCTCTCTCTCTCTCTCTCTCTCTCTCTCTCTCTCTCTCTCTCTCTCTCTCTCTCAGAAATATTACACTGCTGATGCATATTCATTTGGTATTAATGATATTAATGTTGGCTCCTAATTACCAGAAGCCAAGAATTGCTCGGAGGCAAAATTTGATGCTCTCTCTTTCAAGGCGCTACTTGGTCTTTTGAAATATGCTCACTCCTCCATTCCTCATCAATCTCCTTTAGAGATGGTAATATACTGCAGCTTGCGTGAGTTTTTTTTTTTATTTTATTTTATGAGGGTGTGTAATTGGAGTTTTATGTAGATGTACTATGGCTGTTAAAGAGTCATACATGCTCCACGTGTTACTGTGCCCTGTTCTTCCATCCTAAAGACACTTTGGAAGCCTGTGACGCATTGTCATGCAACAGGATTCACACTCAGAAGTGTGTCCGCGGAAGGGATTCACTGCACGATCAAGTAGACAACCCTCGATTTGTTGGCTCCTTTGCAAAAAGATGAGAGCACAGCCTATTAAAAAGTGACATTTGTTGTAAAAATAATTAATTCCCTCTTTAATTTGGAGATTGTCTCTGAACTGCCTCAAGTAAAATCCACATCACATGATCTCTTTTGATCTGACATGTTTATGGCTCTTAAGGAGATCATCTTATTTATGTGCTCATTCAAATTTAAGTTCTGTTTGATACCAAATATTTGGTGCACTCCATGAGTAACTGGAGAAAAAAAAACAAAACGCTATATGTATTAAATTTAAAAAATTTAAAAAATACTGTAAAATCTATTATAGTAAAACCTAAATAAAGAAATGAATTATAACAATTCATACGTATTTTGTAAATGCATTTATATAGTTCAAATAAATGGTGCACCTAATGGTTGGAGTAAAAAAAACAAAAACTCTTTATCTCACATGACAGGGACTGATTTGCTGGGGGTGATGTGCTGTAAAATGTACACTGCCTGGCCAAAAAAGACCTCCTTTAGCTTTGATTACATTATGCATTCACTGTGGCATTGTTTTGACTAGCTTCTGCAATGTCACAAGATTTATTTACGTCCAGTGTTGCAATAATTTTTCACCAAGATGTTGTACTGATGATGGGAGAGTCTGTGCAAAGCCTCCTCCAACACATCAAGGTGTTCTGCTCAAATACAAAGGGAGGATAAATTGGGGAACAAAGGTGATTTAAGTGACTTTTTAAACATATAGAAAGGCAACAGTAACTCAAATCACTACTCATTGCATTCAAGGCAGGGAGAAGACCATCTGTGAACTCATAACACATCAAACTTAAAAGCTACTTGGCAACACTAGTAGAGGATCACACCGAGTGCCACTGAGTGTGTGTTAAACTAGTTTCCTCAGTAATGTGCCATGTAGAAAGTTTCTCCATTTGGGGCAGTGCAGTGAAACACTTCCTTCTCTCTTGAACTGACCTCCTTCTTTCACCGTAGTGTGAGATGAATGGAAGAGAGCAATAGAAGCAGTGTGAACGGATGAAAAGGTAAAAGCTGAATACCTCAAGATTCCATATGGGAACATGGTTTTCATCACCCAGATAGAAAGAGCAGCTAGACTTATATTGTTCTGTTGAATATAATCTTATGCTATAGAAATAAGAGTTACTCAGCCTTGCACAGGGCACACAAAGTAACAATAACTTTCATGGGTGGTTAGATTTTTGAATTAACTTAAATCTTGTCAGATTTTCTTTCTTATGAATATCATCTGCTATTGAGTTGCTCACTTTAAATACATTTTTTCCTTATCTGCCATCTGTCCTTTTCTTCTGACATTCAGCTCCTCTTTCCCCCCTCTCGTGTCTCCTTACCTCCCCTCCTGTCCTGCAGTTACCTGGGAAAGTGTTTCTGACTACTTCTCCTTCAGCAGCAAGAAAATGAGCCAAATTTAGTAAACTCCTCCTGTGGGGATGACATGGAAATGAAACTACACTGAACTACATTTTTCATGCACACACACACACACACACACATTGTCGATTGTCCTAAATTTGTAGTGACTTTTCACTGAAACTGTCCTGAATTTCTAACCTCTTCCTTCTTACGCCTACATTGTTTTTACGTCATTTACATGTTATCTGACTTGTTTATAATCTAAAATAATGTGCAGCAGCAAATTTGTATTAAAAATTGTGCACAAAACTCAGTGTGTTAGCCAGATTGGATTAACTCACCTAAAACATTTCCCAACCTATTAGCAAATCTTTACTTGCATCCACGCTCTGAGTCAGTTAACTTTGATTTAACATGTTTTCATTTATGTATCTAATTTTTATTTTTTATTTTTTTTATTATAAAATTGTATTTTATTATTTTTATAGTCTTACATAAAGATTGGCTACAACACCATATACTGGCAAAGTTGAGGTGATCCTTTACTGTGGCTATGTTGTATTCCTTTACCCTTAATAAGTTTGTCTGGGAATGAGGCCACACTGGCTGGATGAACAGTATGTCTGCATCATGAAAAGCCTTGCTTTTTATTGAGGCACATACAGTTGGCGAGCACACAATTGAGCTTTGATGTTCATCCTGAGATTAGAGCTCTCACTTGTAGTGTATGAAGGGGAACAGTTGTTCGTTTCTAATTATTTACACAGTATTGAGATGTGACATCAAGCAAATAGCACATCTTGCTTTCCTC
Organism: Brachirus orientalis; assembly: GCA_016785285.1. Lineage (NCBI taxonomy): Eukaryota > Metazoa > Chordata > Actinopteri > Pleuronectiformes > Soleidae > Brachirus > Brachirus orientalis. The sequence goes on along the minus strand of JAFBJR010000179.1, from coordinate 6,631,283 downwards.
AGCTGCTGACACTTTGCGGTGCTCCTCACTGATTTGTGCACAGTTTTAAGGAAATAAGGAGGGTGAGTAGATACTTCCATGTAGGTTGTATTCAAACAGCACTGTGCGACAGTGAGTGACAGTTTAAAAAAGCCTGTTGGAACTGAACTGCCACCAAACACCTGGAAGCAATTACATCTACAACAACGCCAGTGTGATGCACCCTGTGTTTAAAACGCACTCTGTATGAGTTTAATGTGTGCGTCCTGTCATGCGTGACGTCTAATTCACTGCCACTCTCTGCACACCATGAACAGCACACTGTAACAAGAAACACACTTTACCTCCTGATATAAGTGAACTTTTCTTCACTGCCTTGTAGGACTGTATTTTTACCACAGACCTGCTATTACTTTTTCTTTTGCAATTCATCCATTCATTTTAACATGTGTGCAGCATTTTTCCACACTTCTATCACACCTATTACAATACAGCTATCAGGAGCAACATGGGGTTAAGTGTCTTGTCCAGGGACGCATCAGCTTGTAGGCTAAGTGATGGGGGGGATTGAATTCGCGTTCTTGTTGAAGATGACCCACTCTACTGCTGATCCACAGCCACTCGGGTGTGATCAGTCCCTTCTCGGTGTTGCTGTGTGTGAATATCCGTGTGTGTGTGTGTGTATGATGGCGTTACCTGACGGCTCAGTTAGCACACACAGGGGCCCTGTCACTCACTCCCACAGGGAGGCGAAACACTCTCCACTGCGCGCTGCCTTTGTGCCCATGCTCCTTCAGGCTGCATGAGCATCCAAGTGGGACAGTCGGCAGAGAATATACAGCGTCCACACGTATCTGTTCATGTTCTGTGGCATCTATGTGTGCGTGTGTAGTGTGCGTAGCTGCATCATTTTCTACCAGTGAAGTGTATCTGGAAGCTGTGATAGCACCATAGGCAGGCTCTTGCTATCCTGTCACAAGGTTTCTCCCGCTGCTGCTTTTGCACGATGAGAGATGCCATCTCTGAGTCTGTGTGCTTCACAGAGTGTTTAGGCAAAGAAGAAGAGTGTGAAATCCACAATTTGTTTTAGCGCGGCCACAGTAATGTCAGTTTCAGTTTTAAATGAAGCGGCTGCAGCTAAAGTTTTGCTTCGCTTTCCGACCACGCCCACGTATATTCCCTGAGCTGTCTGCTGTCTATGCTGTTTCCCATCATTGCTCTGTCACAGCCTGTGCCTCATTAACTCCAGCATCAGGCCGCATGACTAATAGACTAATATAAAGCTGATAACAATCCTGTTTGTGGTGGTAATTGTATGAGGCAATTTCCATCCATATTAGCCCATCACTCCTGAACTGATAAGAAGGAGGGAAACCTTCCCGTAAACAGGCTGGAGTTAGCCATTAGATCCAAAAAAATGTCTGGTCTCATGGTTGTCACTCTGAGTGGATGTCAAAAATATGTCATGTGATGTGTCTGGTAGCTGGCACTTGGTCATATACTATGCAATGCTTCAATCTCAGTGCTTGGAAAACAGAAAAATGCACTTAAAAATGAACTTGTGGCCACCAAACATGACATGGATGAGGTGAGGATATTGCATGATCACCCCCCGCTTCAAATGACTCATATATAATGCCATCCTTATATAGTGGGAACAAAATACTGTTCACACAATTAAAACTCATGGCCCCAAAAAGGGAAACCATGAAACATCTGTGGTTAGCAGCTGTAAACATAGCTTATGAGAATATTTCAAGCCAGAACAGTGAAAGAGTAACATAAAAAAATAAAACGAAATATTAAAACATGCAGGGGACTGCCATTTAGTGATTCTTAGTAGAGAATCCAACCCACAACCTTCCAGTGGAAAGACAACTTTCTCACCACTGATCCATTGTTGCCTGATCAAGAATACTCTTATCATTATAAAGTCCAGTGTGTAACATTTAGTAGGGTTTATTGGTAGAAATTGTGTCATATTTACAGCAAAATTGCCGTTGCCCGAACAGACTTAATTATAGCATTTTGAAGACAAAAGACAAAGAACTGAATTCAGCATGAACTCATAATCTCCTGATATCTTCATAATGCACTAAATGTCAAATCACCAGAAACATTTATTTTTCATTCACTAAACATTAAATGGATACAAGACTTTACAGTTGTGGATGTGCCAACTCCATTGTTGTTGCATAACAGACTCTTATATCTTCCCTTTGAGCTCTTTTAGCTGCTTTAGTCTCTTTCAATTGTTGTTTTCCAGAACACTCTCCTCTTTTGTGTGTGTTTACTTCTATTTATATCTTTGTGAGGTCCATAAACATACAAACCTATATTTGTGAGGATATGTTGACCTTGTGAGGACATTTTGTCTGGGCCCCACAAACTTAAAGGGCTTTTTCAGACCTGATTTTAGGGTTAAGATTGGAATTGGGTTTAGGTTAATGTTAGTGTTAGGTACTTATTTGTGATGGTTACGGTTTGGATAAGGGGCTAGGAAATACATTATATCTATGATGTGTCCTCACTAAGATATAAAAACAAATTTCTGTGTGTGTGTCTTCACCACCTATGAGTTGCTGAGTGGAAAGATGTCATACTGGGAGTGAGATGAGAGTCTTTTCAGCTTTTGTGTTGCGGCCCATTGAACATATTTTCTTCGACCAGCAAGCTCATCCCTTCTCTTACCATCCATCCACCTTTTTCTGTTTTCAGCTTCTGCTTTTTCTTTTCCTAAACATTGTGGCTCCTTTCTCCTTCTCCACTTTTAACATTTTTTTTATATTTTACAGTCTTTCCTATCATGTTCCTGCTTCTATGATACTGCTGTCCCCTTTTCCATCTGTTTGATAGTGCACGTCCATTACACTCTTCTCTCCGGGCCTTTCTTTGTACTTTCAGTCCTTTTCTTCTTCCCTTCTCTCAAGCTGCAATTTCTGTCTTTGAGCTGCTTCTTGTCTCATCTGTTCCCTTTGGTGCATCTCTTATTCTTGCTATGTGTTTTGTATAATTTCTTCTCCTTCTATTCCTGCTCTTTGTCCTTCAGTTTTGTTTGTTTTTTTGTATTTATCCCCACTCTTTGCCTGTCTACATCCTCAACTGTAAACATAAATTCTTGATTTAAACACGTCAATTTTGAATAGATTCTATGTTATAGAATATGTATCTCTTATACAGAGAAACAAAAGGTACATATAATTGAAAGGAAAAGAGAGTTTTACTGAATCACCAAGATTCTTAAGACAGCACAGGTGGATCACTGCTATAAAACACACTCAAACCGAGCATAGGAGATGGAGTGATGGGAATGCAACAGGTTTTGCTTATAGAGTGATATCAGGTACTGTCGCGAACCACAGTGCTGATGATTGCATCCAGATTTGCAGCTTCATGGTTCACAGTTAAGGGGAAATTTAAGGTAAACATAACTTTTAGTCACATCATGGGGACTTAATAAGGTAAATTATGACATTTTAAGGTGAGGTTTAGGGTTAGGTGATGGGTCCAGGATCAACACTCGGCAGACAGGTGGCAACATGCTCATCACATCTTCTGTAATACATTGCTGATAGTTTAAGTAAGCAGAAGGATTAAAAAAAATTCTGATAAACTTGACCTTGAAATGTAGCTAATATGTTGTGGGTTGCAAGAAGAGTGCAGACTGCAAAAAAAAAGCTTTCCATCATAGAAAATGGAGGGAAACAAGAGCAGAGTTGTTTGAGGTGAAAAGAATGATGGGTGGAGATGTGAAGGAAGAGAAATGAGATAAGGGAGGGTGTGCAGACAGGTGCAAAGACAGAGAGGTCTGGTGATGGACAGAGGGCAATCTGTGGGAAGAAACAGACATGGGAGAGACAAAGGGAGAGTGATGAGGAGAAAAGAAAGGGATTACTGTTTTAAGGAGATTAGCTCTAAGATAGAGTGTATGAGACAGAGCGCATGAGAGATGCAGTGATGATGGGGACGTCACAGCTGGGTAAATGTGAGTGTGAAGAGGCTGTAAATGCTTATAGGGTTTGTTTTAGCTGCATCTGATTGATGAGGATGTTTGCTGGCTTTAACATCCTCAGTGCAGAAAGTACTGATCAATTGAATGTCGCCCAAAGAGGATAAAAAAGAGAGCATGCACCATAAAACCACTGTTCAGGTTATTAAAAGGCCCTATCTATTGCTTTTGTACACATAGACCTGACAAAACCACTATACTATACTATACTATACTATACTATACTATACTATACTATACTATACTATACTATACTAATCAAACTAAGGACTGCTATTTCATTCACCATTTTTGCTTTTTTCTGTTTTATTTCTAGTGCAAATGCTCAGGTGCATGTTCAAGTTCTGTTAGGGTGAAACCTGACCTGTTTATGAGGGATCATAACACAGGATTTATGTTAAGGGATAAACAGGAAGCCAGCAGAAACAAGCATGAGCTGCAAGATGATAGAGAGACGAATTGATGGAAAGAAATTGCCAGTGATCATGCTGTGGAGCACTTTTAAACACAAGCAAAACTCTTTATTTACTGTGCGTACTGACTGCCTGGCATCAATACAGCTGAGTATAAACAAATGCAGATTTCAATCTGTGTCAGCTTTCAACTCTTATTCAGAAAGAAATAAACTGATCGGCAGAGAAATCCATTTTACGACCACTCCCCTTGCAGCTCATTTCATCAGTGTTCTTTCAGCATTACTTGGCATACCAGCAACTTGTGACATATTTACTAGTGAGGATATTGGCTGCAGTGTAGCCACAACTCAGCAAATGAAGCAATGCAGCAAGACGCGGCTAAAATATGACATTGTCTAACATTGTATAAATACTCAAGTCCCAAACTAATTACTGCCTTGACATACAATCATTGCTCTTTTTATCTGTTGTGTTTATCTGTGTTTTTGGGTTAATATGATACGAGAATATGCAATTTAATGGTTAGTTTACACAGAAATTCTTTTGCTTCCTTATGATCTAAATGTAAATTTTTTTGTTTACTCACACAAGTAGTCACATCCTGTGATTCTCACCCTGTGGCTGATGGTAGAGATACTTGTATCTACATTCATAAGAAAGTGTGACCAACATCTTAAATCAAGTGACACACATATTTCCATATCTTACCAGGTTACTAGCTCACCTCTCGCCAAGTTGTTTCTCTCTTTAGCCAGTTTTGGCGTCTCGGGGGGCACACATGCAGCAACAGTTCTCATTTATGACATTGTGAGAATGTCAACACTGGTTTGCTTTTGCCACAATGTATCACTCGAATGGTTTGCTCGAATGTTTTGCTCACATTCAAATAGAAAAAATGTAATGTCTTGAAATTGAAAGTGGTCAAGTGATGACAGCTTCAAATGTGGGATGAAACCTGTAAACTGCATGTTATTAATAAACTTAGACAGGCTGAATACCTTCTCCCTCCTTCTCATCTTTAACCTTATGGTGCTTTGGACTTTGCTCCAGTTTTCTTTGTTTTATTCCTGCATTTTGCCAATTTCCCCTGTCATCCTTTGTATCTTCTGCTGCTCTTTATTTGACTTGGTCTGCTTTTCTAGTGTTGCTATAACTACTGGTCTCAGAGAAAGGGGCCATTGGTAATAAGCAGCAGGAGGCTGAGACTGAGAGATTTAAATGAAAGTCAGGTTAGAACCATGTGGTACCCAGAATTAATGCTGAAGCTGAAACATACAAACACAAAGACATTCTCAGGTCAAAGTGTAGTGGATAGTAAGCACTGCTGCATTTAAAATAAAAACGTTTGGTGGAAAATGATGATGAAAAAATTATTCATGTGTTCCACTGTTTAGAAAACTGAAATAAAGCCAACACACATAGCTATAGGTATAAGTCCAAGGATCAAAACAAAGTGTCATAAAAAAGGTAAATTAAATAATTAAGGAGAAAATATAGTAAAATAAGTTTGAATCAGAGAAATACAGGACTGGCATGTCTGTGAATAGCTTGAACAGTTAAAGATTTTAAAAACATTGAAAATTGATGTTTTTGGGTAGCCAGTGTCAGGAAGATAAAGTCAACATGATGTAGGATTAATGATAAAAAGCCGAGCTGTTGCATTTTGGACAGACTGGAGGTGATTTACAGTGGTTTGATTTAAACAAACAGAAAGAACATTACAGTAATCAAAGCAAGATTAGATAAAATCATCAATAATCTCAGCCTTGGTCACGGCAGATATCGACTTTGCAGTGTTCCTCAGATGGAAAAAGCATGGCTTGTACAGTTTTTGTCTTTATTTTTATATGACCCTGACCATGTGCTTGTGGGTGTAGAAGGAATAGCTTGATTCTGCTGATTCCCTTGTTTTTGCCATTGAATTATTCATTCGGGCAACAAAACTCTTTCATCCTTCTCTGCCCCACTCCACCTCCTCTCTTTCTCCACTGCGTTCCAGTTTGACTAAACACAACATTTTTTTCATGTCCACTGCTCCCCTCCATGTCCATCCCTCATCCTTTAAATGCCTTGTCTTCAATTCTTCCTTTTATCATTTTACATTTATACTTCTTTTACATCTAACTTGGTATTTTTAATATATCCTTTCATTCTATGGCCAATTGCTTCTATACTTTCTTCTCACTTTTTTTCTTTAATTCAGATTTTTGTCATACTTGGTTCTCTCCATTGCTATTTCCTTTCATTTTATGGTTTTTATGAAAATCTCTTTTTTTCCACTTGCCCATTTTCATTTCTGTATGTCTGCACTGCCATGGTCCTCGTCTTTTAACCACCCTGGGATGGCTGAACTCAAAAATATGTCATGCTGTATGTCGCCTCACCAAAAGGCAAAGTGAGAGAAACTCTGGAGAAACCCAGAGGTGTCGCTGCATGTGAGAGATGACATGGTGAAGGATGAAAAGAGAAAAAAAAAAAACATGACTGAACCAGACAATACAATGCTTTGTATCCGAAGACAACAAACACATTCGGCACAGAGAGGCAAACTGATAGTCAGACTGACCTGGAATGTGCTGACTGCATGTGCAGAGTGAATAATAGCTCATTTTCTCTGCTCCCTATAAAGTAGGCCCCACTCAGGTATGCTGTGATTGTATGTGTCAGTGTGTTCATTAACACAGCTTTATCCCATGGCATGCAGTATTATCACAGGTATTTTGTAGATCAGTTAATTAATTAGAAAAAGCAATGAATCAATGAACACATAATGTAAACACTGAGTGGTAGTACATTTACTATGCTGTACATAAACACATGCCTGTATCCACTTAGCTTGTCACTGATTGCCAAGTGCACAACTGTGCTGTCAGTGTTTTCTCATTATAGCTGCAGTAATGGTGCGGAATGAGCAGGTGTATGAATAATGAGTGTTTTCTTCCAGGTTTCTTATGTTTTTACCCAATGATACGTGGCACTTATAACCTTAGCCAGCCCTCTCATCTCATGGGATTTTCATGAAATGCACAAGCAGCCATGAATATGAAATGCATGTATTATTCACTGTGACTGTGATCTCATCCTGTACTTGATTTGAGCCACACGTCTCTCTCTCTCTCTAGAAAAGACTGGTGGCAGACTCACGTCTCTTTCATTTTCTATGTTGAGAGAGGTCAAAGTGAGATTCTAACTAATTTCCCCTTGGCTTTGCTCATGGACGTGCACTCATGCACACTGTACGTTATGCACACACATACAGTAATGCATGCAGCAGTCTGCAGTCTACCTTCTGTCCTGTCCATGTGTAAAGCATAAGGTCTTTCTCTCTTCTTCTTCTTCTTCTTTCTCTCTATCACTCACCAACAAAGTTAAGTTAGGGTGTAAAACAGTGTGAATTAGCTTATGCGTCATGTGACATAACTGAGAGAGAGAGAAAGAGAGAGAGAGAGGATGGACTGAAAACACAGGACATAAAAGCAGAGCATCATCACACACTATTTCCCCTGAGGCAGAAAGATCACTCAGTCTTTGTATGAGGTACTCAAGAGACTCAACCTATAGCTAGTCCTTCACACATGCACCAGGACCATCCGGCCATGTGGACAGACAAAGATCAGCTTGTCTGTCACAATAGCCATGCTTTGCAAAAGGCTTTCCAAATGAAACTTTGTCGTGACGTCGCGCGGTATGCTGCAATGTGATGTATCGAACAGCAGTAGGGCTTAATCCAGCGAGGAGTTAACAAGACTGTAATAGAGACAGAAATAATGAGGCAGTGACAGCGTTTAACTGTTGGTGTTTGTTTCCTGATATATAATGGCCCCCCTCCTTATGACAGCACTCATACAAAGTGTGCACATACACACATAAACACCTAGCGACCTTCAGTGGGTAACTTAGTAGACAGGTGGTGGTGCCGTTGCCTGTTGCTAAGCAATTACCAAGCCCATTACCCCTGCAACATGCCCATAATGTGTTTTGTTTTTTCCCTCCATATGTGTTGGTGTACTGTGCTGCCTTTGCTGCGTGTGTGTGCGTGAGAGAGAGAGCTTTCATTAAACTAGATATAGTGAGTAAAAGACTAACTGCAATCTTTTGAAAGAAAAAACTATACCTTTGAAATAAACTCTATTGATTTAACCTTGGAAGAAAGAAGATGTTTCAGATTCAGGTCAGTTAATGTGTCCCACCATACTAGACTAAGACCTCACTGAAATATGAGAGTGATTTTTGATCTGGCCAGTGGAGACTAATAGGAAATAATGCATTTTAATTTATTTTCACTGTCTCTCCAATATTTCTGAATATTGAATAACCCAAAGAATTCCTGAGTGTTCTTTTTTTAATCTTGCTTTATAAGATTCCAGTAACGTCTTAAATACAACTACCATGAAATAATTTTAAATGCTGAACTAAAACCCCAATTAAGCATTAATTTCTATGCCTGCCATATTCAACAGTGTCCATCTATTAAAACTCTCCACTGGCTCTCATCCTCCTTGCCTTGAGCATCCAGTAGTGCATCCAGTTGTAATGAAAACAAAACATTACATTTCATTTATATGCATGTATTTTATTCTCTAATAACTTGTTTTCATTGCTTAGTCTCTGGCCTTGGGTGTGCTGAAAGGCACTTATATTTATATTATATTGATATTTATTCTATAATGAATGTATTTTTAAATGCTCTTGGTAATTCTAACTTGTCATTTTATTGCATTATGCTACACCTGTCTACTTTTGTAAATTAAAGTTTACATTTTTATTATTAATACTGAGCTGAGGGGAACTGCAGAGTTGGGTGATAAATCTGTGGGAATAATGCTCAGTGTGAAACCTTTTACTTTACCCAAAATCATTTGATACTTTGGTAATTCAAAAACTTACCAAGCTTCACATTATTTTGATACAATTTTATAGTTTGCAAGAGCAAGATAATCATGGAGTGAGATTTACTGTTGGGTGCCTGCATCCATGTCCAGAGCATTAGTTCATTGTGATCATTGGTGTTTTTTGAGTACGGCCATTCTTGGCACATAGCCTGATATACGACATGCTGGTTAAATGCAGCAGTGTGTGCTGGCTGTAAATAACTGGAAAGCTATTAGAAAAGGTTGGACAGATTTAGCTGGTGAAACATACTCTCGACACACATGTGGATGTAGACAAGAACCACCTTGATCTTGTGCATTTTCACTTACAGCTACATAGACAGGTGGTCATTTAAACACCCACACTCCTCCTCCACGATAAGATAAGATAAGATAAGATAAGATAAGATAAGATAAGATAAGATAAGATAAGATAAGATAAGATAAGATAAGATAAGATAAGATAAGATAAGAAGTGTTAAAGCAGCAAAGACAGTCAAAGGTAAAAGATAATAAATAATAAACATGCATTTCACATCTACAAATATAAAATATTGAAAAATATGGACCATTAGACTAAAAATTAAATAAAATATGCAGTGGGCAACACGGTGGGGAAATGGCTACCACTGTTGCTTCACTACAAGATCGCTGGTTGGAAACCTGGTTTGACCCACGGCCTTTGTGGAGTTAACTTATTCTTCCCCATGAATATGTAGGTTTACTCCTGGTTCTTCGGTTTTCTCCTACAGTCCAAAAACATGTAGAGGTTAAATGGACACTTGTCGGATGACCTGTCCAGGGTGTATTGTCATATTTTGCCCTATGTCAGCAAGGATCATTCTCCTCTCTCCCACCACCTCCACTGGGCGGAGAATGGAGCAGCCTTTTTTTTTTTATTCTGCCTTTCCAGCCTCTTCCTGCCTACTGTTGAGATGCTGCTGCCCCAGGAGACCACTCAAAAAAGCATGGCCAATGCCATCACATAGTCATAGAAAGGTCTTCAGGCATGCCCCGTTTACTCTAGAAGACCTTATTCTGCTCAGAAGGTCGAGTCTGCACTGACTCTCTTTGAAGAAGCATGATCAGTCCAGTCTAGTTTGTTGTTCAAGTAAACCCCCCCTCTATTGCGGGAACCAAGTTTTGACTCCTAATGCAGAAATGATTGGTACAGTGATGTGATGACTAGTATTCTTTTCAACTCATTTCAACTCTGCTTATTCTGTAAAGGGAGGGTTGTCAAAGTCGGCCTTCATCTGTACAAGCTCACATAAAAACATGTTTATGTGCAAGTGAAGAAAAACAATATACTATATAACTATTCTAACGATATCCCTCATTTTATTTTGTTCAATATTTTTTGTTATTGATCTTTCAAGCAAGGAAATATGCTCATCAACTGTTTTGGGATTGCAACAAAAGCAATTTGGAAATGACTCCTACTAAAGAGCATTAAATCTAGTCCATGCTCATTGATCCATTTTCCATTTATCCTCCATGTGTGGACTGCGGAGGGCTGGAGCCAATCCCAGCTGAAAGTCAAAGCACACCCTGGACAGGTCACCAATCTATCACAAGGCAAACATATGAACAATCATTCACTCACAGATTCACACCTACGGTCCATTTAGAGTGTCCTGTTCTAACTAATCTGCATGTTTTTGTACTGTGGAGTGCCCGGAGAGAACCCGCACACATGTGGAAACTCGCCAGTTGAAATGGGATCCAAACTGGTGACCCTCTTGCTGTGAGACAACAATCCTAGCCACTTTACCACTGTCAACCCCAGTCTAAGCTCACAAATAAGTAAAATGATAATCCTATTATTTTGAGTGTGTGATTATGTGTAGACCAACATTAATATATTTTCTCTGATCAACAGTCGAAGCCTTATATAAATTGTAAAGCATTATATTTGTATATTGCAGTCAATAGGTTTGGGTGTTTTTTTTTTAAGTTATTGCTGATGTTTGGATGTTTTTTTTCTTTCATTCTTCATTTGTCACTGCACAAATACATATTTCCCAAAATTTCAAACACTTCCTTCAAGTTTTGTGTAACATATTCATCTACCATTACTGCTAAAATTCTGAATACCCAGCCTGGATGGTGAGATGTGATAGCACCTGTATCGTTTATTCTGGGAACTTTAGAGAGAAAATTCATCTTGATTCACAAGATTTTATTTTACTTTTGTTCTTTGAGTTTTTTGGGTTCCTTTCATACCCTTTTCAAGCATCTGTATCTGCCCAAATCTTGCCTCACTGCTCCGCTTTATTATCACTTGCTTCTCTTTTGATTCCTGTCTCATACACACCTCATCTTCCTGTGTCTAACTCTCCTCCTCCCTTCGAATAGTGACCCAGCAGTGGTGGTGAGGTGATTTATGGTGTATGGCTGTTGGCTCTAAATGGAATGTTTTATTCAGCGTTGAGAGGAAGTCGGTTCCTTCTCCACTGCTCTCCATGAGCCTTACTTTACAACACATAATATAAGCATGTGCACAAGCATGCATGCAACTCCAAAGAATGATTTAGAGACCAGCACTGACATTTCCGCTTACATTTAGCTGCAGCATTAAACCAGGAGAGACAGACTGACTGAAACTGATGGACAGAATGACAGGGACACACACAGGGATGACAGTCAATTGCAAGGAAGAATAATGACAACCTCATTTGAAACTATTGTGTGTGATGGTGCGTTTAAAGTTAAGGTATCTCCAGTGGGCTGCATTTCCCTTCCTGTTTTCAGCTCACACAGAGGCTACACATACAGTTTGCGTGTATCTGCCTGTGTGACTGTCTCTGTGTACGTCCTTCATTGTTTTGAGTTTGCGTGTGTGTGTTCAAATGTGTTGTTAAAATGCTAACTTTGCAGATGTGCACGTTTGTGCATGCCAAGAATGAACACTGTGGGTATTTGAATTCATGCCGATGTGAATAATGCAGCGAGAATAACAGTGTGAATATTCATTAGCCATGAACCAGAGACAGCTACACATGTTCCTGTCTCTCAGCATCTCAGATGGCAACAGTTTAGTGAATCTGCATGCACACACACACACACACACACACACACACACATAAATACACACTTGCATTTACTCCATGCTACCCCTGAAACAGGTTATTTTGAATTTTAATTTTTATTTTTATTATTTCCACAAGCATATCTAACCTATATTACTGCAGTGTATTTACTTGGGGGTGGGGTCATACTGTTTTATTGGTTGCATCTGTCCCTAAAAGTCATCATGTAATCAGGATAGTCTCCTCTGTGCGTTTATGACCTCCAGTTGATGTGTTTGTGGCAGAGCTCCCAAACTCTCTGCTTTAATTTCAGCACATGTCCTGCTGGTGAGACTTATTCCTCACCTGGTTCCCCTACGATTGGACACTAATTGAACCTGGGTGTTTGTGTATTTGCATACTCCCTTGCAAGTGTCCCTATGCTCATACAAGATACTGTATACTTTATATACTAATACTATATACGGTATATACTGTATATCCCCTGAACTAATTTCAACTTCACTCTCTCTGCGACCAGGAGAGTAAAGACAAATCATGCCGTAGCTCAGTGTGGAGCTGTAAACACTGCAGGTGAAATGATGATCTGCGAGCACACAACTCTCCCTTAGCTCCCTGAGAATATTCAGATAGTTTTCACTTTCTTCACAAGATTAGCTTTTGTTGATGGCCACTCGCTAGAAGAAGAAACTGGGAGAAGTGTAAAGTGCAGTATATGTGTGTGCGTTCAATATTATCATTCCCTACTATGTTATTAAAGCACAGAATAAGTAAGATGGTTCACATGAGGGAGACCTGTGTGTATTTGCTATTATTGAGAATATAACAGACATGCTGGTATACATTTCTAAAATAAATAAAAATCAGAGTAAAAAATTTAGACAAGCATATTATTGGTTCTATGAAATAATGGGGACAAAGTCAAAGTGAACACAGAGTGAATTTCTGTATACAGCTAAGGAGTGAATATCGAGAAAGAATTAATTGATGTTTTGAAAGTAGAGGTATAGGAGCTCTGGCCTTCCCTCTAATCTTTGAGTTGACCTTTAGTAGAGGAATGGCATTTTATCGTCCAGCTAGTGTAAGACTTTACAGCTACATAGTTTTAAGTCCCTCTGTCCTTCAGTGTTTTTTCCATCTCTCTTTTTCATACGTCCTCTATCACCAGTAACCCCTACAGCTAAAGCATGTTATGGAAATGGGTGATGAACATGTATTTGTTTATTCATTCATTTATTGTATGCACTGTATGTCTTTTCCAACATTGTTACAGCTTGTTCTGTAGTGATACACCGTTTCTGGCTCAGTGTATCTGTAGGACCAAATAGAGACAATCCCACAATTAAAGCTACTTGCATCTTACTATTCTTAGCTCAGGCAATCATACCACTCTCATTATTACACAACTCATCATCTCCCATCATCTGTACAGACCCTGGCAATAAATGCACTCACTAAGACTTTGCACATGGACATTTACTTATTATCTTCGATATGCAATGTTTTTGTGTGTGTGTGTTTGGTGTGTGTGTGTTTGGTGTCTGTGTGTGTGTTTTAAGTGGGAGAGAAGAGGAGGGGAGAGGCTAATCAATATACTTGTATGGTAGTATCAGTGTTGATAAAGCTCCTTATTTCTTATAGTCAGTTTTTCTTATACTGAGTTGGAGGTTTTAGAGACTCTGGTTTTCTCATTGTGTTGCAATAATCTTCTGAGAGGGAGAATATTTGGAGGATTAGTGAAAATCATTTCAAAAATAAGCAGACTGTGTTGAAGTGGATGAACTAAGACAAAAACTAAATAGGAAGCTACTGAAGAAAAAAGAGGAAGATTTATAATCAACAAAATGTGGTATGAATAATCCACGTCCATGTTAATAAAAAATTATAATAATTATATAAATAAATGACAGGTCGACTATTGAAGACTGTTTCTGTTCACAGGAAATCTGTTCAACACCGCAGGACATGCAGTCAACCGCACTGCATGCATGAGGTGCTGGATAGGACAGGTTCATCTTGAATGATAATAATAATTATAAATTAAAAACTAATAATAATCCAGGTCCACACACTCACACATGGGATGATTTGAAATCGTAACAGCTGATACATATTAGTGTATTTTTAATTACCTATTTTTGTAAGCATTTGCCAAGAGAGTTTGGCAAAGATTTGACTGTCACAGATTCTCAGTGTTTGAATTATGGAGTCTTTTTTTTTGGCTGCCACTTTTCTTTGTAAGCTTTGGGCAGCTTTGAAATGAAAGTTAGAAATGTCATTAATATTTAAGAATGTAATCGTTCTGCATCAATCATTAGGATATGGATCAAAGCAATTGATGCAAAATTGTAAGCAGACCTCAGGTGACATCAGGTGACCTCATTTGACATCTGAAAGTTTGCAAAGCGTACATTAGCCTGGCTGCTGCAGCTAAGCTCAGTCTGGTGATGTGCACCAGGTGTGATGTGAGCCTTTTACCCATCTTCTGCTCTACAGCTTTGCGCATGTAGGATTTAGATAACCTTTTTTAGATAACAAAAACAACAACTTGAGATCTTCTGATTTATCTGAGTAGAGTAGACACAGAGAGATAATGAAAGAGGGGGCTGGGAGAAACAAGAGTTACAGCTACCCCTCCTCCCCTCCTCTCATCCTCTCTGCTCCCACTGTCATGCCTGTGTGTTGGACAGGGGGAATGGCTTGTTTATGAGCAGATTAATTGCTTTTATAGCCTTGTTTCTCCCTGTGAATGTGGGGTGTTATGTGATGGGTGTAATGAACACCCACACTGCCTTTCTGCCTCTACTGCCTGCTGTGCCTTTCCTGCTCCTGCTTTTTAGAGCATAGCCAAGCTTTAGCCAGAACCTTCCACAGCCAATGCCTAATGCTCACTGCATACCCCTACACAGGTGACTGATTTCAATGGGGTGATTGTGTGTGCGTGTGCATGTGTGTACACACTTGGGCTCTCTAAGAGGCCCAGCACAGGTGTGTGGTTCCACCCAAAGCCCATAGGGCAGAGGGTGGCCAGCAGTTAACTAGACCATGGCTTTAATCATTTCCTGCTGAGCTGAGGAGAGGTAAGCCAGGCTTTCCACACAGCTAAAGTCATAGTTTCTTCAAAAGACTTTCAAAGAAGGAGACCAGTTAGTAGCACAGTTCAAACAATCCAGGCTAAGTAAGCACTTTAGATGGATCAATTAAAAATCTGGTGCAACACTCCCCACCCATCCTTTGTTACTTCATTATCTGTAATTATTATCTTCTTGTCTCTTTCTCTCTATTTGACCTCTTTTCTTTTTTCCTTCTGCCTTTATCACTATTCCTCCCTTCCCCTTCCTCTCTCCCTCTCATTAATCAGGTTTCCAGGCTGCCTTTTTCCTCTAGTTTTCTACTACATTAATCCCGAAACACCGATGGACTGCTCCTAATGGACAGTCTCAGCTCTGTTTTTTTGCGTTTGTGAGACTGTCTGTGAACCTGGGCACGTACAGCTTTATTACAAGCATTTCACAAAAAAACAGGTTTTATGTATACAGTAGTTGGATAGGAGTGATTAGGGTTTTAGAACAAAACAAGCAACCATCAACCATTGTGGCCTTCGGTCCACTTAACAAACCAAATTAAAATCAATTTAATAGTCACGGAGGGCACAGAGTGAAAACAAATTCAAATGATTGTCTGCAGCTTTAGGGGAGTGTGGAAAAAAATCAGCTCAGAACTAAAACTTGTCTCATGAAATGTTCACTTATAATACCATGACTATTATAGTACTTTTATTGCAATTGTGTAAAACAATTGTAATGTTGACATAGTCAATCTTCCAGGTTCTTTATTATGTCAGAGGAGCCAGTTGGATTACAACCATCAGTAACATATAAATATCATCAATAGCATAATACAAACAAATGAACAAATGTGGAATTACATTAAGGCTAATCCCTGCAGGAATAAATGACATTTTAAACCTGTTCGCTCTGCAGATTATATCTAAGTCCCCCATGGTGGGAACATGAACTGGTCCCTCAGAGGATGATTCTGGTCAGCCAAGATACAGTATGTTTTTGTAAGCACCTGACCTGATACAGGTCGTGAAGGTCATTCCGTGCTGTTCCTGCAATTTTGCTGCACACCTATATGCAATTTTTGTTTGACCTTCAAGCAGATTTAGCCTTGCTGGCACGATTGAGCAGCTTCTTGGAAGCATCAGATGAATCTATGTAGATTTCTAATGCAGATTAGGGCCTAAGTCATACTTTCCATGTTTACTGTCCAAAGAAAGCCAAATGCATGACCCCGGTTGCATTCATACTTAAATGGGGATTTGTGCCATTCTAGCATTCATGAAATGCATACTTAATCTCACACACCATTCTAGTAGCACCAGTTTCTCACCAGGAGTTTGCCATCTTTGCTATATCCTTGTATTCTAAGAGCACTGAATCATCGATGTGAGGGAACCAGCTGACCTTGGTTTCCATGGTTACTGTATTCTTTGTTTTATCTGCCCCAAAAAAAGAGCACACCACTAACTGGATTGGAAAGCGTTGTGCTACAAGAAGCGTGCACAGTTAGCGTGCGCAGTTGGTGTGTTCAGTCTGCGTGGACTCAAACTGTAGGGATGCTCACCAATGTCTGCATATGGGACTCTAGTTGACCTCTGTGGACATAAAGGTGAAGAAATAATGACCTTAGCCTATAGCACAACTTGCATTATTTTGTCTCCATTCCACTTTAGTCCAGATGAAAACTAACCAGCCCCCCGTGACTCTCATGTGAAGGTTAAAGTGGTAGAAAATGAGTGAGTGAGAGAAAGTGAGAAAACTAACCAAGCCTGACCTGAACCTGACGATCTTTCTGTGTCTTTGTCAGATTCTCAGCTGGTCCTGACAGGTTCTGGTTGTCCACAGTTTTACACTGACGTATCACATAAGTGCAGTCAGCAGCAAGAATTTATTAGTTCAGTGCCATTAGCCTATATTGTCCTGATTGGCAAACTGATATTGCACTTTATAAATTATTTTGAAAAGACATTATTGGATCACCTTAGCTGAAGAGCAACCAGGGAGCATGTACTCCTTACTCTGCTCTTCTTTCCGCAACTGCTTTTACAATCTTATTAACCAACACTGTCAATGCCCCCATTTGACTCTAATGTCCAATAAAAAAAATTTATAGTTGCACCCATTTACCTGCAGTTCTTTGCATATACAGTATGTTGCTCTCCAAACAGCAGTGCGGTCGTTATGGTGGTGTTCTGCTCAGCTGCCATGGAGGACAGGTAGTATTGAGTGGTGGGATAAAAGGAGTTTTACGGTGTGTTTGTTCTGGCATGTTAACAGTTGGCTTCACAGCTGTGATTATAGCCCACCAGGGGAGACGGAAATGCTAGCTACAAAGGTAAAATGTTGTAGGCAAAAAGGACAAGAAGAAGCGGTGTTGTACATTCTCCATGCTAAGAACCAAAAAAGAGCTCCAGATCATGTGGTATTCTCTTCACATTTCTGCAGGGAAAAACACATAATAATAATAATAATAAAAAAAATGCACATAATTAAGTGACCTCATCTTTTAGTTTTGTAGTGATTTGCTTTATTTGCTGATCTGCCCTGTTTATCTGAAAATCCTGCTCACAGCTGCATTTAGCTTGTTACTTTTATTCTGGTGCAACAAATATAACTAGAGAAAACACTGAGAAAGTGACCATAGAGGATTTAAACCTATAGACATCTGGGCTGCAGATGACTGATGTATAACAGTGACATTTCTGGAAATGTTTTCTTTTTTTCCACCATCTGATAAAATACAAAGGTTCAATAGTAACAGACACAGCACATAAAATTGCCTAACTTAAATAACAAAGTTAAAATAAGTTTTGTGTCTTCACTGCATTATCCAATATCTGAGAACAGAAAATGGCAGATGCTTAGATAATAATTGGCCAGTGATGATTACATGAGAAGATTTTTCCCAATCTACATGACTGACATTTTGAGTGATACATTTTCACTTTACCTGCGTGTGTGCGTGTGTGCGTGCATGCATCCTTTCACCTCCTGCAGTTCATATTGCTCACAGACTCGCTAGTCGCCACTAGACTCACTCCCTCTAAAACTCTATACCTTGCAGCCTTCTTGTCCATTCACATGCCTTTGCCATTAACTCGCCAAACATACCTTTTTCTTTGTCATATCTTGTGGTATTAGCTTTAGATTAGTCCTTAGACTTTGTTGTTGCTCCATTTCCTCTTCTTCAATATGCAGATCCTCTCTGTCTATCAAACGCTCTCAGTTATTACTCTGTGTGTGTATGTGTGTTTGTTTTATAGGAATGACTTATCTTCATCATCTTTGAAGATGTATTTCAAAATAATAATAAAAAATAGGTAAGTAGTAGCTATGATTAACCTTAACCTTAACCACAATTCAAATCTTTGCTTTTAACTTAACCAGTTTGTCAGAAATGAGGTTCTGCCTCATTACGTCCAGGTTTTACTCTCCATGAGGCCTACTGGTCCTGACAAGGTCGGTTTTTATGCCAGACACACACACACACTCACAGAGTGTCTGGTCAGGGATGACTACAGATGACAGTACCTGTCTTCACTGTTTGTCACACACTTACACACACAAAGACATGGTGCACTGACAGTTTCTGTGTCTCTGAGGCAGAGGAGAGTCATGATGATGTGAGTGTGATGACAGCGATGCATTGGCTACTGGCTTGGCCCCAGGGAGACTTGGCTGATAGGGCTTGTACTATGGCAGATGGTCTAATGGTTTTTAAACCTCTTAAGTAACCACAGTGGATGACCGGCCCATGACATGTTTTTGGCTGAAATTTGAGTGGAATAAATTAAATTACTGCAAGCTTCGAGATGGCACCATTATTAGGTTAGCAGCACCTAGCCATTGTTCAGACAGAGCAAACCAAAAAAGAAAAAGAAAAAACCAATTCATTGAGTACTTTAATTGTGGTAGTTAAAAATATGTTATAATACACATGTTCAGTACTAGACTGCTTACTATGGATGCTTTTTCTTTCCATAATGTTCATAATAACCTATAATTTGTGGGGAAGCAAAAATCAGGAACAACAAAATGTTGTATCATTAAGATGTTTCCCCATCTCAATGAGCATCTTCACTTCTGCAGTACTACAGATATCTCTCTCCCTGTATGTGTGTGTGTGTGTGAAAAGTGTATCTTATTAGAGACTGAGTTAATTGAGTTCATCAGTAAAACAAACACAGCTGGCCACTGTTCTATAGTATATTGTGGAAGGCAACCACAAATCTGTTGCCAGAACTTCATGCCAGGAAGCTCATCAAGTAGGAAAAAAGAACTCAAACTGAGAGACTGTGGAAAGAATTCAAGAAAGACAAGAGGTAATGAAACTTAAGATAAAGACACAATAGCAGATCATAGGAAATCATGTTTTAGGCAAAATGGGGAGAACATAATTTTTAAAGAGCAACAGAAATGTGGGACATATAAATTATGACTTTGTGTTTTTATTGGCTTTCTCAACCTGATTTCTCCCCATTCCGGCCCAGAGTGATCTCTGATAGTGACACTCAAAGCTCATTGAAGTTCCTGTGTTCAGATTGTAGTGTATAGTCATCAGCTTTGGAATATATTTTCCTCTCTCTCCCAGGAACAAGAAATTTGAGTCCATAGAATTGATGTGCTGTCATTACAACTTTTGTCATTACATTTCCAACTGACACAGCAAATGTTATGGCCCCAAATTTGTGGTGAGGGAGTATAATTTAGATTAAACAGCTCATGCCCCTTACCATAGATTGTGATTGTCTCGGGAGGATGCACAAAGGGACTGCAAGAGGTCTATTTCAATAAATCTCAGGTAAAAATAAATTCAGAAGTTCTTTTCTACAGGAAAATCATACCTGTGGTAACTGTAAATAATGTTAAATTGAAACTATATTGAAACATAAGTGGACTTCACCCACAATTTCATAAAATACAATTAAACACACACTCAAAACTGAACCACATTTTTTTTCCACTTTCTCTAATAAATTCAAATAAATGTCTTTGTTTCACACTTTGCTGGTAATTAATCTTAAAAATAACTTGCTCTATAGACTATACAGTCTAACTCTTTAAGTTGTTCAAGTTTGTGTTTTTAATGGAGATTGCATTTGTATGGAATGTCCTTCTTGAGTGACAAAAGACAACTTTGCATGTGGCAAGTCAGCATCAAAGTAGGCTCGAGGTTGGAGGGTTTTATGACCCACTTCCACATCATCGCTAATTGGTTTGATATGGGCGTTAATGTGGTAGATCCTTTTGCCTGTCCCTGTAAACCGAGTGTAAGTGGGTAGGGAGAGGACGGGATTGGGTTGGGAAAGGCCACAGGGTGTGTGCGCGCGCATGCATTCGTCTTATCTCCTTGTTTGTCAGTCTGCTTCCAGAACTGAGTTAAAGGGGCATTTAGAAAAGCAAGAGAGCTATGTAAATCAAGAGTGTGAGTGTTAATATGTGCTTGTGGATCAGCTAGAAGTGCAGGGGACAGATTTACAGCCCAATGTGCAGAAGAAATGAAGGCCATTTCACAGGCAGGCCATTTCTCTCCTTTTCTGTGTTTCTCAAACTGACACACTGGCATGGGTCCAGTTTAATTTCAACAAAGCCCGTAGGCTTGTTCTGTCACCACCACATTCCCACTTCTTACCACCAACGTAAAACCCACTTTCATATTCTCTTCTTCTGTAAACCCCTTGCGGACTCTTAAGCAGATCCCTTTCTGTTTCTGCAAAGTGCTGTGTCTTTATCTTTCCCCTGACCTTAGTCCCCTGCAGCTGAGGTATCAACCCCTCATAATGTCAATCCCTTAGCCCCCTTTGACATTTGTCCTGATCCAGTTGTATAACAAAATGTACTGTATATTGTGCAGGTGACCACTTTCATCAATGTGCACAAAAAACACATCCCATAAAATGACAGTGAGAATTGGGTCCCTAAAAGCTCTACAAATCAACACCATCAACAGTTTTTCTTTCATAGTTATTTTCCCTCCTCAAGCCAGGTTAGGTAATTTGTTGTAGTACCATAATCCATGCAAAATGTAATGTGCAGGCAGGTTATAAAACATTATATCAACAAAATAATGACATAGTAGGCTCATGATAAAAACTATGGGGCAGTGAAAACAATAACATTCTTAAAAAAACAGTATTAAAACAGAACACAAACCGTAAGATCATATTAGATCTCCTGGCAAATAAAAGGCACAGATAGTGGTTTCATATCCCAGAACAGGTGATGTATTGCTGCAGCCACTCAGAAAGCGGTCAGTATAGAATTGCTTTGGCCTTCCTAAAGACATGCTTGTTGTAAATATATGTAATCTGGGTTTATATCAAGCCTGGTGTCATGCTTGCCGCATCAACAACAGTCCAGTCAGTCTTGTTTTGACCATAAAATACGAAATGCAAAATTTTTGCCATAAAAAAGATATTAATCAGAAGATATAGAGATGCCCCTTACTGTACTGGAGCACCGGGTGGAAAGATGTATGTCTTTTATTTACATAAAATGTTAATATCTGTACACATAATTGGCAAGAATGAAAATGCAGAAAAAAAAGAGAAAATGTCAACAAATTAAAAAAGATACAAAACATGCATATACAGTATGTCACGTCAGTATAAGACAGATAAGGTTAAAGAGTAAAATAAAGGGACTGTTAGTCAGATGGGCCCTGAAATAATGCAAACATCTAACAAAGATGTAATGTACATTCCTGGTGACAGCAGCTGAAACTCATGGAGGAGGACATGTGTGGTGTCACGTTGACATTATTTAAGTAGTCTGTGGTGTGAATGTACATGGATCTGTGAGGCTGCACTGTGTGCCGTTTACAGTGTAACCCTTAGTGGAAACCTCAGTTTATTCCTTACTGTGTATAAAGTTATGTGTTAAGGCAAGAGCAGTGGAAAGGAACCTGGTGCTCTGTCTTGCAAGTCCTGCTACCGCTACTTTCCCTTGGATAATAAGAAAAACCTTCCAAATAATTATTGATTGTTGCTCTATTATACCCATCCCTTTTCCTGTCATACTTTCCAAGACAGAGACTAGCACATTTGTCACAGTGTGATCAAATCGTCATCTCTCTTCATTCCCTACTTACTCTTCTCATCTCTTCCTTGTGCCATGCAGTCCTATTTCATTTCTATTCATCTTTTGTGAAAAAAGAACTTGAAAACTAAAAGATGGTGAAGGAGCACAGAGGTAGAGATGAGGGCGGTGAAAGTGACATGGACAACACGAGAATTTAGGCTCAAATTATGTTTATTTGTCTGTCAGGAGCTGGATTTCCTCTGCTGTGGTCCTGTGGGTTCAAGGTCCCCTTTCCTCTGATTCTCTCTCTCTTTCTTCTTCACTCTGCTCTGACTGATCTACCATAAATCCACCACTGCACATATTTGCAAGCACATACACATATGTGCACACACTGATCAATACAAGCCTGCTTGGCACTGCCAAAGCCCTAAATGACTATAGATTTTCTGTCAACTCTACCACTAAACCATGCAAACCTCTGGTTTATGTTCTGGTTTTTTGGCAAATCTTCACCAGGCACAGAATTGGGTTTTTCCATGGAATCAGGGATTCAGTGATACAGGTTTGAATATCTGAAGATGTTATCTTTGTCTTGCCCAACATACTGTATAGCCCTTGGCTTGGTATTCAGTATTTGTAAAATGTATCCTGCAATAGATTTTGAAATCAATACCATGTAATAAGACATCATAAATGTCCTACTGAAGTTGTTTAAGTGGTAAATAATGAGTTCTGTTTTGCAAGCATGGTTCTGGGCCTCAAATGCAATTATTAATGATTCACAATATAAAATATTTAATACTTGCAAAGATGACATCAACGCTGCTGTACTGCACTGTACTTTATAAGACATTATACTGTACTATACTACTGTATACTATACTATACTATACTATACTATACTATACTATACTATACTATACTATACTATACTATACTATATTTTGCAAATCTATGCTACTGTGCTACTTTATATATGGCAAGTTATAACAAAATACTGTACTGTTCATTCATTAATTGTCCACTTTTTCCTTCACATGAGGGTTGTACCGCTGACCGATGGTACTGATCCCAGCTGACATAGGGCAGAAGGCAGGTTGCACAATGGACAGGTCACCAGTCCATCTCAGGGCCACACAGAGACAAACAACTCTATGGTCAATTTAAAGTGTGCAACTCAAGGTAGGGTGGAAAAACAGTTTGAGCAGGCTATATTTTGAATTCAAAATTCCAAGCCCCTTTCCTCAAACTTTCCTCTGAAGCCACGCCTCCAGAGCACGGGTACACACTCCTGTTGTTCACAAAGAGCGTTGAGATCACATGGATTCACGGACAATGACAGCATGATGCCAGGAAACAACGAATACTCTCAAAAGATCACAAAGACATAAGTGTCCAGTAAAAACAGGGCCACTATGGCATCACTTTGCAGCCCTTTCTGGACTTTAACTTGTCGCCACTGTTCACACACAGCACCGATGTTCACTGGTCTTGGATGGCCCTGCACTTTTTCTTGGCAGTAGCTTTATAATCAAGGGCATAGGTTTGTGTATGGACAAAGCCTGAGTGTCCCTACCAATATTAGAGACAGGACAAGTGTATATGTGGGTGCAACGCTGTGAGAAGAGATGAGAGAGAGAGAGTGAGAGTGACAACACGGTGGTGACTTTACAGGGCTGTCAGTCCAGACGTGAAGTACACAGGCGAGCGTGAGCTCTGATGTTGTCCTTTCTTTTTTCTTTTTTTTTTTCATTTCTGTGACAATGCCTTAATTAATCGGTTACGATAGTGGTGTGAAGAGGATTTTGAGCAATTCAGTAAAAATGCTCCAGAAAATAATCTCCCACCCCACCTTTAATCTCTGAATGCTTTTGGACTAGGAGGAAACTGGAGAACCTTGAGAAAACCCACACACACGGGGAGAAACTCCATATAGAAAATACTACTGTATTATATTATATTATATTATATTATATTATATTATATTATATTATATTATATTATTAGGAAATGAGTCACCTCTCCCAAAATTATTATTGTTTTATTATAATTTGGCATATTTCATGGTTTTCATCTATTTACCTCAGAAAACATGGAATGACAGCACACACAACAACTTATTCTTTTACTTACGATTTTTAATACTTGCAAAGATGACATCAACGCTGCTGTACTGCACTGTACTGTATAAGACATTATACTGTACTATACTACTGTATACTATACTATACTATACTATACTATATTTTGCAAATCTATGCTACTGTGCTACTTTATATATGGCAAGTTATAACAAAATATTGTACTGTTCATTCATTAATTGTCCACTTTTTCATGGTTTTCATCTATTTACCTCAGAAAACACGGAATGACAGCACACACAACAACTTATTCTTTTACTTACGATTTTGTGATGAAAGTTGTCTCTCTTGACATACCTCTGTAGCACCAAAATAAATATAAGCCCTATATAAGTATTATATCGGTGTGTTTGGTATGCTTTCATCAGTTAAAATCAATCAAATTTACTCTTCATTTGAGTCTTTCTTGGTCTGTTGTGTGGCTTTGCTTACATGTTACAAATAAGTCAAAACAACAGGCTAGGATAAATACTGTAGATGTGATTCTGTTTGTCATGCCATGCTCAAGTGTGCATGTATGTATGTATGCAGGTGCTGTAGACCAACACTAATGCATTCACATTTGACATGAGCAAATGTGTGTTAGTGCCTTTTTGAAACTGTTTATGCTTCTGAGACAGACTAATACTCTGTCTGGCCGAACCTGTGACAGGGTCATCTGTTACTCTGAGGGGGAAATTGAAATGATCGGCTCATTCAGTCTCCCAGCAACTCCATTACCTAGGAGCTCACAGTCACACACACAGACACACATCATCTCTCCCTGTTTATATGTGGTTTCTCTCTCCATCATTGTCACTTGGGCCTTTTTTCTGTCTGTTGTCTCTCTCACTACCTATCACTGGTTATTTTAGCATCTTTAATGTTTGCTCTTCTCTCTCGATGCCTTTCTTACGTTCTCACATTTTCGTTTCATCCCATCTGCATTTATGTCTAAAAGTGACATGTTTTTCCAGTCTGTTATGAATTGTTTGGCTCGTTGTATATGTGTAGGTGAATGGACAGCGGAAGGTAGAGACAGGTGTCTGTCCAGGATAAAGC
Organism: Brachirus orientalis; assembly: GCA_016785285.1. Classification (NCBI taxonomy): domain Eukaryota; kingdom Metazoa; phylum Chordata; class Actinopteri; order Pleuronectiformes; family Soleidae; genus Brachirus; species Brachirus orientalis. The sequence continues at coordinate 6,605,706 of JAFBJR010000179.1, read as the reverse complement.
ATTAGGGTAGATTTAGAAAAGCTGAGGTGACACCGAAAGAGACGAAAGCTCTGGGAGGTTTTGTTTGTACGGAATCGACAGGCGGACTACAGCTATGCTTTCACAGATCTTTACATCAAAGAGAAACTGAGAGGAAAGACTGACAGACAGAAAGAGATGAAGCACAGTTCTTTGAAGCAGTCATTGATCACTAGTCAAAGTACTTGATTCTGCTTAATGAGCTGCTTGTTCCTTCTGGGAGGCAGCGCAATGAGTAAAACAACACTGTATGACACTGAAAATGGGCAAACAACATAGAGATTTTTTCTCAAAAACATGTAATGATCCCAGTGTGATTTTCTATTTCAATGAAACTTTAGTCAGACCCTGTTTCAGGTACATGTGCTGAGTTACATTTACTGCAGTTTCACTTTACTAGAATTTTAGTTTTAAACAGGAAAGCTTCTCTATATAATGAATATTACCTTGAAATGCAGTGTCATTTTCATGATTTCATAAAAGACCAATTGCCATTAAAGAGATTAAGGGAATTCATTCATTCAGACTGTATAGTGCAGTAATTGGACAATCACACAAAAGGTCAAATTAAAGTATGGAATTCACTTCACTTCACTTCACTATAAGCACACACACATACACACAAGTGGAGCTGCCCTGATGTGACCCTCTTGGCTCATCAGGAAGAACTGCTCCACTTAAACTTTGTTGCTCCCTTGTAATTGAATTAGTTTGCTCAATTATGTAGAAGCAAGCCTGTCCTCATTACACAGCACTATTAAAGCACAAGGATGGAGCCGAGGGCAGGACAGCAGCAGATGAGAAAGAGAAAACAGAAATAAAAGTCATTTGGGTGAATTTGTAAAATTTCACAGCTCTGATTCTCAATGTGTCAGCCACATCTGTTTAACACCTGTGCCACAGTTTATGAATTATGTCTTGCTGTATCTCCCCTTTCTTCCTTGTCTCTTTTTGTTTGGGTCTCCCCTTCTTTCACTTTCATCGTACTTCTGGGCTGAATGCTTGGAAAAACGCTGAGAAAGCAATTTGGCCCAGTTCCTTCAAAGTTTATTCCACTGTCTTCACAAGAAAACATCTATCTGAGCCAAAATGCTGTCAGCCCACTTGCTGCAGGGGTTCCTGAGCTCAGCACAATGATAACACATCTGCCACCCACATACACATACACACACGTGCACACGCACGCACACACACACTAGGGATTTTCTTTTAATGCATACGCTTGTCCCTGTCTAATGCTACCAATCAAATAATTGAACGGTTATCTTATCTGTTACTTTGTCTCTCTATTTGTCCATCCTTCTGTCTCTCTCACACAGGAACAGCTAAAGAGTGGCTACAAACATGTTCATGATGGAGATTTCCAGCTGCAGAGGTGGGTTTACATAGATGAACACCAAAAAAAAAACACACAGCACTAAGACAGAATAAGCAGCCTGCGTTAGTGCTGAGGCAGAAGATGATTTCCCTGCAGATGGGACCAAGCTATTACTGTTTAATTACTGATGACCCTTACTATGTGTGTGCGTGCATGTGTGTGTCCTTTAAATGTCCCTTACACCCCTTCTCTATCTCTCCTTGCTCAGTAATAAACTCACCATGGACCTAGATAACAACATCAATATCAACATGCCATCCATTGAGAACAAGGTGTTCATGTGAGTACATCATTTATCTCTGGTTACAATCAAGCAATTACATGTGTGGATACTAATAAAGTAGGTCTAATTAGTTACCTCTGTGAATTCGTTAAATGTAATATAATATGACATCTCTCAAAATAAATAAGAAAATTCCTTTAAACAGAAATCTCATCTCTTTTTTTTACTTTTATGCTAATTTGTCTTTTCTCTAATATGTCCTTAATGTAAATGTAAAGTCTTAATGTAAAGTCACTAATGCTGGGTATATATTGACTGGGTATGTTTTTGCAATTTAAGGGTTGGCAAACTGGATATGTTAACATGAAACCATCTTTGAAATCTTTGCATTACATTTACAAAATATGTTTCTGTGTTTGTTCTCATTTTCACTCCATGTAGTATTCAGCGGGCCTGGCGTGACTTTCTCCAGAGACAGGAAGCAGACAAAAGGAGCCCCTCCCCACCCTCACTCTCCTCCTCTGACAAGATGAGCATGTCAATCAGCATGACAACGCTGTCTGACGGTAGCACCCCAGTAAGTCAAACCTATCCATCTATATGTAGCACAGTGTAAAAGTCTTAGGCCACCATTAGATTTGTTCCTTTAGCAATGCAATAAAGACCATACAGTATAATTATTTCTCAATTACTTCTTTTGAGTCACATCTATCCACAAAATGCAGGAAGGTACAGGAAACATATAAGCACTTTCAGGGGGAAAAAACACCTGTGTTTGTCCTACTATTGCATGTCAAAAAAAAATATCAACAACAAAGCTGGTGGCGCCTCAGACTTTTGCACTGTACTTTATAAAGTATATCTTCAGGGGATAAGTGTGTGTTTTGTACATGTTCCTGTGTCTTTGCTTAGACAGTTTGCTTAGACTGTTGTTGGACTTTTGTGCTTTGACTGTTTCAATGAGGCTTTACGTTCACAGACTTGTGCTGTACTTGTGTACGTACAGTATGGGATGCTCTCTGGTGAATGTGGGAAATAGGAAATATTTATTCCTGCCAGAAGGGGGCAGTATCTCTCAGCTAATTTCTTCAGGATACAGACTTAACAACCACCATCTACTATGGGTGTTAAAAAAAGGAAATGTGAAGGGATTTGGTCTGATATTCTCTCTCTCTCTCTCTCTCTCTCTCTCTCTCTCTCTCTCACTCTCTCTCTCTCACTCAGCACATCTCCCTTTCTTTTAACCAGACCAGTAGGATTTTCTCTGCTGCATCCTCTGGTCATTATAATTCTATACTCACCCTCTGGCTGAATAGAAGTGTGTGTATACTTCTCTTCTAATCTCTGAGGCCAAAGTCAACAGGCAGGTAAAATTTCAGAGACAGCTAGGCGAGTTTGATGTATGAGTATACTTAGGTGGTACTTGTCCACTTTCAGAAAAGAACATGGTTTTGAGTTGGATTCCTGTGGCTGAAACAGGGGTTGGGCCATAATAGTGAAGAGATCTAGCATAAATGTCTGTACTCTATGAGGGTTACAGTCGCAGACAAAGCTGACAGTCAGGGTTCAGACAAAGAATGTTGTGGATGAACAATTTTGAATTTATATGAATATAATAAAATTATCTGTCCTTTGCCCACACATGCACACAAACATTGCCAGACACACTGCTGAGCAACACCACACTCATGCAGCCAACGGGGAAAAACTACGAGAGAAAAGACAGAGATGCAGGCAGTGGTTGGCCAAAGGCCTGAGAGAACAAGTAGGTGTTTTGCTTGCTTTTAAAAGACAACACAGTCATGGTATATCTTATATCATCGGTAAATGTGTGTGAAATCCTTTGGGATGAACAGGAAATGTTTAGCTCAGTGACTCAGACCTGCTGAAAAGGGCATACATCAGTGAGAGAAGGATAGCTTATATATGTGTGTGCGTGTGTGTGTGTGTGTGTGTTTTTCCATATGTTGTGGGAACCTAAATTTGTATACACAATCACATTATGGGGACTTGTCTTTCTTATGCAAACAAAAATCAGGATCCCATTACTACATGTTAAGGTGAAGACATGTTTTAAATTTAGGCTAATATTAGTTTTAGGTTTAGGGTTAAAGTTAGGGTTAAGACACTAGTAATTGTGGTTATTGTGGTAGAGTAACTCTCCTGGAAATGAATGTAAGTCAATGCAGTGTCCTCTGAAGACAGTGTCTGTGTTTATATACTGTAGGTAGGTGTGTGTGTGTGTGTTGGTTGGATGTGAGGTCAACAGAGATAGAGGAGAGTGGCAGAGAGAAAGGAAAGATGAAAAACATGTTGGTTCACTGGGTAAATGTGCTGATACTGTACACTCTGCTGGAAACAGAGGCTAGGTGTCTCCTCTTACATGATTCCATACCTTTTCTTTTGATTGATAGCATCTGTTTTACCATCTTTACTCTGTGTCACATCACACACTTACTCTTCATGCCCTCTTTTCTCACTTTATTCAACTGACCTTTCTCTACTATAATTTATATTGCTGCATGTGGCAGCTCAGCCCTGTTTGAATTTCTAACAGTTTCATTTCTGTTGACCCAGCGATACATTCTTGCTCTGCACTGGAGTCCATGACATTCTGTGGATGCAGGCAAGCACAGAAGCATGCACACACATCCACACGCGAACATGCAAGGATGGAGTCATATTTTCCTGGGATGCAGTGATGTGGTAGTCAATGCTAAAGTGATTGAATTTATAACCTTTGTGCCTATAACATCAGTCTTTGACAAATTCTTTCTGAATGGCACCTATACTATGCATGTGTAACCATGCATGTGAGATGTGTAAAGTTTATTTCAAAATAGGTTATTTTCTAGAGCTAGACATTTTTTCAGTCATGTGTTTTCAGGACAGTTGACTGTATGTGGCTGATGAATGCAGCTATTAACTGTGTTAATGATCTTTCACACTGTAATTAACATGCTCTTTGCCATGGCAATCCTGCTTAACAGTGCAGCTCTGGATATCTCTATTTATGATTGATCCCTCTGCTCCATAGTAACAACTTAGATGGAGGTAGAAATTATGGGTTTCATTAAAGTGGAACCTAACAAAACTCTGACTTTTATGCCCAGATATGAATCAGCTGTCTAAATTTTATTGTTTCATAATACTGTACCATGTCAACATCAACACCCCACCCATCCTGCTGCAGACCACCTACAATTACACACATGCACAAACACAAAAGGAGAGAGTGCACCTAGAGAGACACAGACAAAGGCACATGGTCACACAGACCACTACAGCCTCAATTTCAGACTGTCTAGATGATCGATGCCTTTCCATAAACAGACATCAATCAGCTGGCCACTGACTGAATATCTCTTTCTTATTTTCTTGAGAAATAAGGACAAACAGCAACACAGCAAACACTCAGGAAAGATGTCACAGCACATAACATGTTTCTTTTTAATGTAAAAATGTAGGTGCTTCATTCTGGTTTTCAGAATGGAGTCATACTTGCCAGTTAACAGGCATTATTATACCTTTTTGGTTTTGGAGCTGTCCATTGCCGTGGTGCTGATTTATTCTCTATGGTGTAGTTGCTAAAGTGTGACACTAGAGGGAGATCCTGCAACACTGTCACCTTTTCTCATCCTGGTCAGTGATCAAAGCTATTGTGTCTATATACTGTAGATTTATATACATATAGCTGTGAGTATGTGTGTGTGACTTATTAAGGGAATGTGGGGGAATAGTTGCCCATCTGGCCTGCCAAAGTGCATAGAGGCTAAAGCAAGCTCCACAGCTGCTGTGCTTCTTTCCATCAACACTCTCTTAACATTCCCTACCACTGCTTTTTGTATTTTTTGTATTATTATTTATTGTTATTTTTTGCCTTTGGCATTCATATTTTAATGTCTTCCTCAGTGTGGTTCTCTGCGTCTGTCACTTTCTCTTTATCACTTTTTTGCTTGACTTCTGCTCTCTTGACTTTATCAGGTTGTGCAGCTGCAGGAAGAGCTATGGAAGCCTGGCAGGAGAGATAAAACAAGTTTCCGCAAAGGATATTTCCTCTTGTTAATTTATGACCTAATGTACTCTGTAAGTACTTAAAACATTAGTTTACTCCATTTTCCTACCAGAGATGGTGATAACATCTGGGTCCGTTCAGACTTGTCCTGAAATAACACCATAATTTTTCTCTAGCTGACCAAATAATTTGGCTCGGATTCATCATTACTCAAAGCATTAACATTTCGGCAGGTTATCAAACCAAAAGGGTTCGCAGACAGTGAAACATTTAACCCCTCACTTTTTCACACTTTTAATCCTGTGCAGGCTACAAATTATTGCCGTCACTTAACTTTTGTTTTAATTCCGACAGTATTTTCTATGCACTGCACAAGTCAGCATTTCATTATTGGAGACAGAAGAAAGTAAAAAGGGTCACATACCAGTACAATGGTTATTATACTTAGGAGCGAGCATTAATATTGTAAGAATGACTCTCCCTCAGGTTTATCAAGCCTCCTTTCTGCTGTATTTACTTTGCATTAGGTACAGTACATAAAAACATTGTCGGGCAAATGACACTGTAAGTGAATTTATCTAAACTGTATCTGTGTTGACACACAGTCAGAGTGTTACATTGATACAGTTTATTATATTTATACAGCCACAAATTCCAAATTTTCAACTGAAAGAGCATTTCAATCTGTGCAGCAACTCTCCAAGCCAAACTCCCACCCACAAAGACCTTGCATGGGGGTAAATGGGCCCAATGCAAATTAAATGGTAAACAGCTCAAAGATACTAAACTGAATAGACAGATCTTTTAGTCTCATTTTATAGCATCACAGATCAGTGATCAGTAAGTGGTACTTTGAATGTGTATATGCTGTTGAGAAAAGACTTCATATAAACCCTTTTGTTTCCTATGAATTTGCACCATATCAGCAACCACTAGCTTATACTTAATCATTACAACACTACTGATCAAGTCATCTATTGCATACTGTACCTCTTCCAAGCATTGGTTTGTCTAATTGCCTTTTACACCTCTTCTTTATGTAGACCAGAATATCCCAGAGTTGATTTATGGTAATTATGCAAATGTGAAAAAATGCTTTGGAAATTAATGCTATTCCCTCTAGTCTCTTCATCACTGGAGGTTGGGCATAACTAGAGCCAATGCTTTTACAATCCTGTTACTGTAATACCACGGTTAATACAAAAACCTTAGGTCAGGGAATTAAAAATCCCCTTGAATTAGTTTAGGTTTATAGAAGCTGCATGCAATTAATCTTTTCAATCATTTTCCTTTATTCACTGAGCAAATGTTCAATGAAAAGGCTGCCTGCACATAGGTTTAAACTCTTTCTTGGGAGTTATTCAGTGTCTGCTGCAGATTCAATCATCAAAATACCAAACTCTTGCCAAAATAAGATGTGCAGTATATATAGTAGCAGTGGGGTGTAGCTATGCTGGGTCTTTGTGTCTGAGGGTGAGTGGCAGCCCTGGCAGGATGTGAGAGAGCTGCTGTGACATACCAGCCAAGATATTGATTGACAGAATTGTTTGTGAGCCCTCTCTCCTCCATTGCCACCCTATGAGGAAATAGAGTCTGCATGGCTCTCAATGGAGAAGCTGCAGAAATCACATCCTTGCTTTGTAAATGCCTCCACTGCCCTGCAGACATGTCAAGGACAATCATACAACTCTTCTAATTATACATTACTGAAATGGGGCCTTCATTGTAATAATGTCTGATGGGGGCAGAAAAGTCTCATTCCCTGCTAATCACCTGCCAGTGGCGTGTCAAGTCAAACACGGGCCCTTTCACACCTGGGATATGTCATGTCATACGCTCTTCAAACATTACACCCCTGTTTAACATGCTGGATGTGGGGGTGTGTGTATGTATGTGTGTGATAATGTGATGAAGAGGATGGGGGTGGAACTAAATGCACACTGAGTCTTAATTAGTCATGCTCTGGAGCTTTTGCTCTATCACATCTTAACCTCCTTGTAAAGATGGCTACAAAGAATCCTGCTTCATTTCAATGCTCTGTACACATGTTTTGCTTTGAAGGCTGCGTTATATGTTTATGTTTTTTGAACATATGATTGCAACTTTTTTTTTTTTTTCTTCAGAGTGGCATCATGTTGCATTTGTATTGTCTGGTAGAATCCACTGGGGGTCAATGTTCTGCTTATTTGGGACAGACCAGCCAAATACTGGAGCAGGGAGTAGTCTAGCTTGAAATATTCCCTGAATCAAAAGTCTGTTTAACTCTGGAGGGTTTTCCTTTACTTATTTACTGGATATAAATTACATCATCAGGACTATCAGGTAATGTTGTTGTGTTGATGATACTGTCAGGAAACATCCGCCTCTCTTCCTCTATATTCAAGGGCCTTCTTTCACAGATAATAACCCATTATTGACATATTTGTAATTAAAAAGAGAGATGGGGTTGTTGTTTGGTGTTTCCATGGTTTATTAATCTTCCTCTGCCTTCTACTCTCTCGTTTCTCTTCCACATCTCATCCACCATCCACTGCCTCTTCTCTTTGAGCCTTTTAATTTAACAACACTTCAATTAAATATTAAAGTGTCTCAGGATTACGTCAGACTTGTGAACAAGCTGCCGGCTTTTTCAAGCCTGTCTTCTATCGACAGATACCCAGATTCTGTGTAGTTTTTTTCAAGTCTTCTATCGACAGATACCCAGATTCTGTGTAGTTGTTATTTTTCCAAATACACTACTCACAATAAGTTAGGGATATTGTTTACTTACATGAGTGCTTTTCCTATTTGGTCAGAAATTTAATGAAGTAAGTAAAAGTTCCCTTGGATATTACTAATAATGAATGAGACACACCGAGTTCACGAGCAACATCTGACTGCCTGCCACTGACCCGAAGGCGCGCTATGGCCAGGTGGCGCTGCTCGTCTGTTAAGTGGTTGTGTGTTCATGGCTGTTTGAATGATGAACTTGGAATGACTTAGTGACAATACCAGCTTTTTATACCCTCAGAATGTTGAAATTGATGCCTCACTGAAAAGGGTATGACATCCACTGAGTCTCTCGCAATATCCCTAACTTACTGTGAGTAGTGTACATTCATTCAGTAAGAATATACAGTAATGAAGAGAGTAGATAAAGACAGTTATCTGTTATCTGACAGTTAAATGCTGCCTTGAACATATCTCAGGCAAGCAGCATTTTGTGCTCCACATGCAATGTGTTATAAATGGACTTTCAATAGTCATACAGCAAGTCACCTTGTAAATTCAAAAGGTTTGTTAAAAGCCCTAACTTTATAATTAACAAACATCCACAATTGAAAAAAAAACACATGGTTTTTAGCTCTAGACTACTTTGCACACCTTGTTCATGTTGACACCATTGAAATTTCTCAGCTAAAGGTAAAATCTTGTTCCTGTGAAACAAGCACTCTCTTCTTGCAGTACTGTATACCTGGTGCCAGTGGTGACAATGTTTTATTAATATGCAAATAGTCATGATCTCAGCCACACATAATCTATCTATTCATACACAAAAACACTGGACGCAAGCATACATGTATGCATACATGTATGTATAACCACATTCATACAAACACATTGGAAGGACAGTGATTATGGAAAGTCCTTTGCCACCGATGTGAATGTGAAGAGATTGTGTATGTACTATACTGTAAACCTCTAGAGGTGCATGCATGCTTGCAGGTGTGAGTGCCTGCATATATGTGTGTTAGACACTGAGAGCAAATGAACAGCCCTGCAGCACTGTACATATTCAGCCTAATTTACCAGATTCCGCTCCTCTATGATCAGCAGGATCATTATCCTCTCTCCTCTCTGCCCTCATGTCTTCTTCTAACAGGACTCAGGGTGGCACGCAAAACACCCACATATCCCTCAACCTCATCCAGAAAACGTATTATTCTTCACTTTTTGTACACATGAACCAAACATACTAAAATAGTTTGCATGGGCACAGAGAGGTGTGACGTTTTTCCCTGTATTGTCACATTATTCCTATGTCAGCTCAACAAAATGACAAAATGAGAGTAGTGTTTATGGTTATGTTTGTCTTCACTCCTGACTTCGGGGCTTGGAGGTATATTAGTATGCACAGTGGAGATGGAGATGGAGATGAAGAGAAAAGAATGCAATGAGTTTAAGGTTTCAGCCATGCTACCACTGGAATACCACTCATCCCTTGTCTTCTGTCATGCTTTTCTCTACTGCTTCCATTGCACAACAAGGTCATTTGCTCATGAAATAATACATTTGTTTTTTCTCGGGTAGCTGGATTGCCATTTTAATCATGTCTTGAAACCTTCATTGAAGGGAGAGAGTGAGGGAGTCTCCTGAGTGATTTCACTTCTGCTTTTCAGTGTTTCATTATATTATATTTTATATACATTCATAAAGCACCTATTTTTTTCTGTCTTGTCAAACTGACAGTTTTCTTCCACTCCGTTTCTTTGATTTCCAATGCATGCCTATATTTCCATGAAGACCACTATGTTGTTATTCAACTTGAACAATCCCACTGCTTATTTCGGCCCTGTGAGATCCCTCTAATAGTCACAGTGACTGCTGAGGTGTGGAACTGTAGGTTACACTGAACCGATTCTGGAAATATTAAAGACAGCGCCCACACAAGCTGGCTGTCGACCGTTGTGTATGTGTGCCTGCATGTGTTTGGGTGTGTGTCTGCTTATTCACATGTGACCATCTAAGCTATGGTTTTTATTAAAATACTCAGCATTCAGTCTGTTGCAGAAGGAGAGAGAAAGAGGAAGCAGATTTTGTTTCTCGGTTTATTGGTTTGGCATTTAGAGAGTGGAGAAATCCTGAGAAGAAGATTGGATGGAAGTGTATTGAACAGAAGGGAGATTAAAAAAAAAGTGGGGAGAAAGGGGTCTTTTCTCCTTCTCGCTGAGTGGTCTGGTCTCTTGAGACAAATAAACTGATTTGTGATTAATGAAAAGATGAAGACGAGGCTGCCTCTCAGTCTCCTTCTTCCTCACCTACTCCCTTCCCTCCTCTAGCCTAACTTTCTCCCCTAGAATATCCATCTCAGTAAGGATGTCTGTGTGTAGCAAATGGTTATCAGATAAAGAGGAAAATCGGACACAAGAACAAAAAACATTTGACTGCATTATCATCACACAACCATTCCAGCTCCACTGCCAGCAAATGAAGATCAGGTGTTATTGTGAGGGAAACGCCTTACCTCTCAACATATACAAAGTCACAGCCTTTTCCTGTGCAACACTCTCCACGTTCACAACAGTTAAGCATATTTTCTGTTGCAAATTTAGCAAAGTGATACCAATGTGAGAACAAAAGCGTCTTCAAGGAGAACTTTGGGTACAGGAGATGAAGGAGACACTCAGTTGTGTGGAGCTCCTGCTGTCCTTATCACCTTTACCATGATGTCCCATGGCACAGCACTCATCTCTGCGCCCACCGATAGTACGGGGTTTCACTTAGGCCTCCTTTTTCTGCCAGTGAAATCCAAAAAAAAAAAAAAGCTGAGCAGAAAGCAAGACAGAGAAAGTTAAAAAATAACAGAAATAGAAAACTTGTAAGATGAACTCGTAAGTCCCAGACAACGGTGTCTCAATTTTTGCATCAAAAGTAAACCTGCCTGCAGCAAACAGAGAATGCCTGACACTTTTGATATGACACCACTTTTCCCTCGTGTTGAGCTCCTGAGTTCATGAACTCTGCAACAGTGAGAACGAAAGCAAAGCAGTAATATATGTGAGGGAAAGTACAAGAGAAGAGTCATCTGTCTCAATCATGTGGGTCATAATTCTCCAAAAGTCACCGATCCAATGGCTTTTGGAGAAGGGATACGATTCTTTCGTGAGTTCCACTAAAATAGCACCGTTGCATGACTTTTATCTGGGTGAGCAGAGTAAACAGTCACAGTGTAGAGTGCTAGGTATTCAGTGTGTGTTTGTTTGTTTATGCAGAATGACAGCAGACAACAGGGTCGGCACGTTCACATCAAGAGTTACTGCTTCATGCAGGATTTCTACAGCAAACAGAAAATGCCCGACACCTTTGATATGACAGCAATTTTCCCTCATGTAGAGCTCCTCCATCATTCACTGAGTTCATGAACTCTGCAAAAGCTAGAAAGAATGAGAGCAAAAGAAACCAAAGTGCTACGTGATATGAGTTTGAGAGCAAGAACAATGGTCCTACCTAGAAGTGTTTCTTTCTAGCAAAACTCTTCACATTATTGCAGCACTTTTATGTGGGTGTACCTAATCAACAGGCAAGTCAGTGTAGACTGTCAAGTATGTGCTCATTGTATGCTGAATGGTGATAGACAAACTGTGTCAGACAACAGAGTCTGCACATTGACATCAAGAGTAAACGCTTCAAGCAGGATTCCTACAGCAGACAGAGAATTCCTGACACCTTTGGTATGACAGCGTTTTTCCCCTCCAATATCTTTCACTGAGTTCATGAACTCTGCAAAAGCAAACATGAGGAGAGAGAAAGAAAAAAGCAAGCATCAGGTAGTTTATGTGAGAAAGTACAAGAGAATAGTCCTCCTTCTTGTTCCACTTGGCAGTGGCCTTTCAAACAGTTTTGCTGAGAAAGGATCACTGCTAAGACCAAGGCTTTTTAGGAAGCAGATCTCACATGGGACAGATGAGCTTAGGAAGGTAGAAAGTTTAACGGTTACAAGGAGGAGAATCTTTAAGTAGATTCTTGACAGCAGGAAGTTTATCCAGCTCCAGTTATACTTGTTAGATGTCATTACTTCAGGTTCCCTAACATTTGTGTTATTAAATTATCATAATTTTTCTGTTCTCACCAGCTGTTTTTCATATTGGATATTGAATATTTGATTGGATGTTTTACATTCTCCACTAGGCAGCCACCTCTCTACCATAAAGACTGGAATATGGATTTGAATAAAGTTACAGTATACTGTATGAGTACTGTGTGAGACTTTGTACCATACCACCAGCCATCATTTGCATATGTTTGAGAGTCTTTTACAAATTCAATATTGTGCTCTTACAACTCCCATTTTGAATGGAGGCATCCTGTCTGCATGCATAATACAGCGCAGAAATCAAATCAAAACAGCTGTAATTGGTTTTCCATTCGAATCCATGCCTTTCAGTGAGCAGAGGCAGCATAGTAGGCGGCACAGTTACAAGTTTTAGTCAACTGCCATAATTAACTGACAAATGAGTAAGGAGACAGTAATTACCAGAACAGGAGTTTGTGTGACATGTAACTGCAGTTAAAGGTATGTGATTTTGTTGTTATTAAAATGTGCAGCTCGAGTGTCTGCTGGGAGCCATAAATATTGACATTTAATGTAATCAAGTCATGAAAGGAAATCCAGTTCTCCAAGTAAATTACAATCCTTTGAATTCAACATTTATTTAATTTAACTTAGTTCCATTTTCAGAACATTGTATTGTATTTTATTTATATTTTGTCAACATGTTGTTAAAAGTCTGCAGCATTATAACAAAATAAGGTGTAATTTAATCAAGTTCATCTTTGTTTAAGGATTTAAGATTTAATCAGATTAGCATGTACTTGAATGGAGTACTCTATCCCAGTCCTCAGATGTAGAAATAAGTATCAACAATGACTGGCTATATAATATCATAAAAAACAAAAAAAAAAAAAAAAAAAAACTTCAAGCATTACAAATCTAAACAACAAATAGTTTGTTTGAGTCCTATATGCCTTGTCAACTTTATGAATACAGGTTTGTGCACTTTTGCCTTGGTAGGTTCAGGTCAATTGTGGCTCCATTGCTGACATTTGTAAAAAAAAAAAAAAAAAAACATAATCTTACACCAAATAGAGATTGACTGTGTCAAACACAGGGCCATTAAAGAGATTAATGAAAGAAAAGTTTGCTAAGATGAAGAAAGCGCATGTGTGAATGCTGGTATATGTTGTATGTGCTGAAGTCATTGAACCTTACTTTCATATGTCCATGTGTGATGTAGTCAATGTTTTTGATTCATGCACTGCAATAAGTGAATTCACTTTTCCCCCAGGCAGATTGCTCTGCTCAAAAGGCTCACAGTTCTATTCCTCATGGACGAGAACCAGCAACATATGTGATCTGTGATACTGTATGTTATGAAACATGTAAATTCCGCAACATCTGATAATGTAATGTTTTATTTTTAGAACCAACAGACTGAATCTGTATCTCTTTCTTTAGAAATCCATCTATCACCATAGAATATTTGCTGTGTTGGATTTTACAAACTACAGAAGTCCAAAACAGCTTATCTCTACACAGCTACTTATCCTGTAGGAGAGAACACATGGCATGGTTGTTTGGATTAGTTTCAGTGAGCAGACTACATGTGTTAAACCAGCCACTGTGGGCAGTGCAAATCACTAAAGAATGCAGAAAAATCTTTTTTCTCTACACAAGTATACAGCGATTAGTGGTAATGGGTTTACCTTTCTTTAAACATACTAAGAACTAAAGCTGTTGTTTTAAAACACGCTTTTTTGTGATATTATGATGTGTGCATGTGTGCTTTGGTATCTCAGCCCCATCATCACTTGGTCCAAGGATAACATACTTCCCTTTGACCAGTTAAATTGCGCTAAGCAAGATAAGGCCATGTCCTCCATCTGAACTGTTTCTGCATTGTCTCCTATACCTTAGTATTTATCTACCAATAGAGAAAAGAAGGCAATGGGAAGAACAACACCCTAAAATGCTCACTATCACAGCTGTTTGTTCAGTGTTTTCTGCTCTTAAGTAGAGGCTGATGTGCAGTTGCCCAGCCAAGACCATTTCACATGAGCTAAGAGAGCATGCAGATACATTTTTAATTGCCATGCTGAATTAATAAATTCATTAATTCTTAATTTTGAACATGTAAACACACACACACACACACATATATATATATATATATATATATGTATATATATATTATATATATATATATATATATACACAAACACACAAAAGATAAAAAAAAAACTAAACAAAGTGAGACTAAATAAATGTAAAACAAAACAAGCATGCAAGTAACACAAATAATCTATTGCATCATACATGTTCAAGAAGGAGCAGAAGAAAAAAAAAAGTTTTCATGCATTAGTTCCTGTTCCCTTTTACCTACTCAGTACATTACTAATATGAATGTAATTGCTATATACAGCCAAATCCAATATTATACAGCAATAATCCTTTTTATATACATTTACTTCCATATAAACATGAACAATAATGCCAATTCTATAGTTAACATACTGTATATCCTCGTCCACATTATGGATTTCCTTACAATGTATGAAACAGTAAATGAAATAAATATACTTTTAACATAAAAAGGTAACTAATGAGGACAGGGTCCTCAAGTCCGCAACACATTTTCCATTTTGCATAGCAGCCACAGCAGAATTTAGTTATGAGTTATGAAATCTGTAATGAATACTCTCAATGACACCACTAGATGCCACATCACATAGTCCAGCTCAATCCATCGCTTAAAGAACACTTTGGATTCTTTCCTCACAACTGAAACATGAAAATCACAGCCACACCATCCGGGTATAATTCACTGCCCTCATCTCATTTTAGCCTTAATTATGTGGTATCTCTTGTGCTATCTGTCCTCACTTTGAAGCCTGATCATCATTCAGCACAAGATGAGTGAGATGAGAACATTCTAATTAAATAAGAAAGAGAGACACAGAGAGAGATTACAATACCAGTGTGTGCAATATGAGCTGGGTGAAATAATGTCTACATTTGGCTGCCATAAGAGTTTATGGACTGCGTGGATGTGAAGTCACACTGCAGTAATATAAGATGACTGACACGAGATATAAAGCTAGCCTCAACAGAGACGTCTGCAGCTGTTTGCTCAGCTATTAAAAACTTGAAATGCTGCAATATTTCATGCTTCCGAATAACTTAACGGAGTGATAACCTCGTACCTCGTTCAAATGGAAACACAGAAGGTGTGGTTAAACATGTATGAACACAACAAAAGCTTTCTGTGCCAGCGGCGTGGTTTTCAGTCGAAGAAAATAACTGCATACTTCATATTGGACTATACCCTCATCATACTTCGTCACACTGGGAGAAATGAGAGACTCAACAATCCCCCCACCCCCCCACCCCCTTTGTTAACCAAACAAGGTTACTTATAATTGGTGGGACTGATCAAATAAATGAATGCTCTGATCTGATGCTATATGCTGAGCAGATCGTTGTCAGACTAAAATTGCATATGTAAAGCTGAATGAAATTCACAAGATCTGACATTTACTCTGACTATATCTATATTTGCCATCAGTAGCAGCCCCCCCCCCGAGAGACTCAACAATCCCCCCACCCCCCCACCCCCTTTGTTAACCAAACAAGGTTACTTATAATTGGTGGGACTGATCAAATAAATGAATGCTCTGATCTGATGCTATATGCTGAGCAGATCGTTGTCAGACTAAAATTGCATATGTAAAGCTGAATGAAATTCACAAGATCTGACATTTACTCTGACTATATCTATATTTGCCATCAGTAGCAGACAGCAGGGGGCACCTGCAGAGAAACAGCTTTTTTTAATGCATCAGCTCATTTATGACTTGCACAGTGTGTCACTGGTATGTCCCAGAGTCTCTTTAGAATCGGTTACATCCATGTTTGATTTTGCAGGTGTGTGTGTGTGCACAATACATGGGTAGGTAATCCTTGCTGGAAGGCATGGGTCCTCATTCTTGTGAAGTTATCTCTTTAACGGAGCATGGAGCATCCTGTGGAGTTGATCAGCTAGGTAGCCATCTCTCTCACAGTATGACACAGTGAGCTGCAGTGGGACTCTCACCACACACCAGTCAGGAACTCTCATTGCTTTACTTTTCTCTGATCTCTATATTGTATAGCTGCATATATTCTTTTGGGCAAACCGGGTGGAAAGGTAGTGACGAAAAGTGCTGAAAGTGTATGTGAATGTGACAATCATTTTCTTGTATTAAAAATAAATATCACTTTTGCAATATCGCTGTTCCTCCTCCTGTGCCTCGTCCATGCATCCATCATTACATTCTGCATTTACCTCCAGCCAAGGTTAAATTCTATATAAAAGCTGGTGTGATTAGATCTGACCTGCAGTTTGTCCCCAGTTCACACGACCATCACCTGACCAAGGCTTGGGTGAGGTCAAGAGTCAAACTACTGAGTCCTTGACCTCAGATCACCTTCCAACACACTTCATTGATTTAACATAGCCCAGAGTGGATGCTCTTGGAGGGAATTACAGAGAAGATTTAAGAGTGTTTCGTCCTTCCCGGTAATATGGGTTTAAGTGCAGTGTGGTATGCAGCTCAGTAGTTCTACTGGGAATGCTGCATAATATCATATCAGGTTGAAGCCTTTATTTAGTTCAGTTCAATTCAATTTCATTTGTATAGTGCCAAACCACAACATACATTATCTCAAGGCACTGTACATAGTAAGGCAGAAATCTTTACAATATTACAGAGAGAAGAGAAACCCAACAGTTCACACAATAAGCAAGCACTAGGAATCTGTGGAGAGGGAGAGAGGGGGGGGGGACTCCCTTTTAACAGGAAGAAATCTCTGACAATCTCTGACTCAAAAATGTGCGGCCATCTGCCTCAGCTGGTAAATGGGGGACAGAGGAGGTGTAGGGGACAGAAAGGGGGGAGAGAAAGGGAAAGAGGGAGGTGAGATAGAAACAGAAGAGAGAGACCAGGAGTACATACTGTGTATAACAGTTGCATTAAGTTTTACATTTAGATTTGAACTGGATTGGTTATTATATAATTATAGTACTGCAATGTCATTTATTGAAACAGTAGCATAGAATGTTGAAAAATATAAATATATGCATACATGAAAAAAAAGAGTTTTATTCATAGCATATTAATGATAATAATACTGCTGCTGCTGCTACTAATAAAAATTAAAAAAAAAAAACGAGGCTTCTGTCTTCCATTCTACTCTTGTAGACTCTCAGAACCACAGGTAAGCCTGCATTTAGGAACCAAAGTAATCTGTTGGGATTATAAGGTAAATCTAATTCTTTAAGGTATGATGGGGCCTGATCATTAAGTGCTTTGTGTGTGAGGAGGAGGATTTTTAAATTGAATTCTAAACTGTACGGGGACGCAGTGTGAAGAAGCTAACACTGGAGTGGTGTGGTATCTCTTTCTCATTCCTGTCAGAACTAATGCTGCAAAATTTTGAATTATCTGGAGGCTTTTAACAGACCTGTTGGAATCATATGGTAGATGTAACAAATGCGTGAACTCGTTTTTCAGCATCCTTTAAGGTCAAAATGTTTCTAATTTTCGTAATGTTCCACAGGTGGAATCAGGCTGTTCTAGAAATTAGTTTTATGTGTGAGTCAAATGAAATATTCTGGTGAAATATAAGCCTATTTCCATACAGTGGAACTGGAAGCCATGGTAATGTCATCTAAAATAATAATAAGGGTCAGAAGTTTTTTCTCTAAGGTGTTTAGGATCAAGTACCCAGGACTTATTGTAATGTCTTTGATACCTGATTTGTTTCACCAGGCCCCATCAATAAATATACCTGTGTGCCTTCTGTGTAACAATGAAAGTGTTTGTTGTGCTTTCTAATATGTTGCCTAAAGCAAGCATAGGGCAAGAAGTATAGACCCAAGCAATGAGCCATGTGGAACTCCATAATTAACTTTTGTGTGTAATGAGGCATTATCATTAACATGAACAAACTGGAATCTATCAGATAAATAGGACTCAATTTAATTTCAGGTAGCCCCAGTTTCATTTCACCTGAACTCTCAGTATGTTGTCTCCTCTGCTCCTTTGGGGTTTGTTCTCTGAGCTGAAGCCAGGAAACCACCACTGCTTTGCTGTAGATGGCTTCACACTTCACAGCAAACAGCAACACTGAAATAAATGGATAAGAGGATTACAGGACCGAGCACGACTGAACAGAACATTTAGTGTTGGTATTCAGAAACAGCCCGATCAGCAGCTAAGGGTTGTTAGGCATCTCCAGGACTAAAAGATTGGCTCTGTCTCTCATTTACTTTCCACGCACTTCCATATCCTTCTTTAGCCTATTTTCATGCCACTTTCATCTAATCTTCCTCTTCTTCCATCCTTTTCAGCATGCCAGTATTTGAGTAATATCACAGCTTGCATTCATTGAAACAGCTGCCTGGTCAATAGTAATACTGTATGCAAAGATCCTGAATGTCAAATCTTAAATATTCAATATTGGATCTAACAAACAAAGAGAGAAAATTTATACTTTAGGAAATTCAGGTCTGTCTCTTTTACCTTGTGAGATGTACTATGAAATAGTCTGCAGTAAACTTGATGATGCTGCTCTTTATCCAAATTACTCAATTATGTTTAATACCACTTGAACTTAGTGTCACAGGGGAAACCAGTGTAATGTTTGTCCCTCAGGGATCGAGGAGAGTTGAATACCTGCTGCCTCTTCTTGTTATCACTTTCTATTTGATGAAGCATTTTTAAAATCACCACCATAGAACATTAATGCAGTAATGTGTTACAAACAACTCTGAAATATTTTGTTACATAATAATAAAGTTACATTCTTGCAGCATGAATTGTGTACAATGTCAGCAACAATTTAATAACTGACAATCAGTTCACTCAGGACCACTAAACCATTAAGTGCAACAAATATACAGTTTGACTTGGCACCGATTATATTACTGTAGATTACTCTTCAAAATCCAGAATACTAAATGTTCCACAAGGCCACAACCAGCACAGTTGCTAGGAATTCTGGGCCCCCTGAAAGAATATCGGCATGGGCCCCTCTACCCCATTCATTGCCACTTTTTTTTTTACAACTGTGTATTATGATGTTTTTCTTTGTTTTTCTGTTGATGCCTGGTGTATAATCAATCAACAATGAGTTAGAGTATTATTATGTAAATTATTCCCATTTCTCTGATTTGCAACACATTATTACACCTCTGATTGCATACATCTTCAATTAACCACTCAACAAATAGATAGTGGGTATTTTATTGTATTTATTAACAACCAAAATAGGTAGTGGGTATTTTATAGCATTTATTAACAATACGTTTCATGGGAAAACTGATGAAGAATACACAAAATCTAAATGGGCTTACTCAGTAGGCTACCATAGCTCTAGGCAGACAGCTTCACTTTGCCATTGTATGTGGAGGGCAAGCTCTTTTGAGTAATGTCACCCTTGTCAGGCAAAAAAATATTTTTAAACCATCCAAAAGTTAGTGTAAACTGTCCAAAATTCTAAATTGTCTTTTTGTTATTGTCTGCCATTATGTTGTTTTTTTTTTTTATATCGCTGTGAAAAAAACAAAAACAAATCTTGTTGGAACATTTAACTTTTTTGTATTTTCAAATATCCCACCAATGGCTAACACGTTTTTACAAGACCACATTTGAACACATCACGATGACGTTATTGACCTTTGCCTAATGCTTATAATTACCGAGTAGAACTTGAATGCGTCATAATACAATTCAATGTAGCCTCGTAACTGAGCGGGTGCTTGGTGCTTACTGGAGCACTGTCCATAATATTTCACAGTAATATGTGTGAAACACACAATCCGCTGTAGACAGCGTCCAAATTAGTAATGTTCAGTTATCTACACTAGGAATCGCTGCTCTACAATGAACTAGCGACTTGCCCAGAGTGTAGCCCGCCTGGCCGCCTCTCACCCGATGATTGACAGCTAACGTAAGCTACAGCCCCTGTGCCCCATCAGGTACGCGTTACAGACAATAAATGAATCAGCTCCCCTGTGAGGCAAACAAAATTAATGCAACATATGGAGAAAAGGCTCAGACCATCTCAATCTTTAAATAGAGTATAAATGGGCCTTACTGGAGTAATTTGAGTTGCATCAAAACAGACAGAGGTAAGGTGGAAGTGCAAGAGTACCATATTCCTAGATAAGCAAGATGGCTGAAAATGCTGAAAGGTGGGGGTCCATGAAAAGTTTCAGAAGTGTATTATTGTGCTTAAAAACTGAAGTTCAGCAGTTTGACGGGTAAAATTCTTCCTGCAACTTGGAAGTGAAGGAGCGAGGTTGGTGCAAGGTCACCAAGGCATATGTCATTTTAAAAAAACGGCAATGTTTTGGCAATTACTCAGATTTTCTCAAGGGGGCGACAAAAATTATGCACTGGAAGCAACGACAGCGAGCACACACAGGTTGCACCGCTTTTCTTTTTTGGGACACTGGCTGCAATGATGTCCTTTTATTTGGACAGCCTAAATAAAGCATTGTCCCAAACCTTATCACTAACCTTAATCTAACCACAATTTAAATCTTAGCCCTAAACTTCTCAGAAATTAGGTCCTGCTGTCTCCACGAGCATTACTGCTGCGGAGAAGTTCCTGTCTATACCAGAAAGTCCCTGAAGATTTAACAACACACAGACTAATAGGAGAACGAACACACACCTTCTGGTGTTTCCTCTCCTGTTCGTATCCGTCGCTACGCTCCTGTCGCAGCCTCTACAGCTCTCCATTCAAATCACACACACTAGTGGATAATCACCCATATTTAAACCCATTTTTTGGTCCACCTTTAAATTTATCAGTGTATTTATTACCAACACCTCTGTGACCTTTGAATTACTGTGACCATTACTGTATAAGAAAGTCTCATCAGGTCAGTTAGTGGCTATACCCGATTGGTTTCCTGTTGTCAGCATCTGTACAACAAAATATCACGTCTGAGAAACGTAAATGTACCAAAGGCTCACCAGTATCAAAAAAGAAAAGTTAATATCTAGTTACGTGGTTTAGATTTTATGGAAGCACAGGACAGTTTTTATCCATATACATACACTGAGAATAGAAACAAAACCTACAACTTCTGTTTGTTTCTGCACATAAACTTTTGCAATTTTTAACTTTTTTCTATTTTTGGTGTGAGTGTGTGCATGGACAGGGGTTCAGGATGGTTCATCTTGGACACAAGCAAGAGGGACTTTAAAGAAAAAAGGTTGGGAACCACTGGTTTAATGGGTAAAATCTGAAAATCCTTCTGAAACATTGAAGTCAATAATTTTCAGCCTTAATCAAGAAAGGGGAACTGAAACAACTTTGGGGAAAATGAGTTTTTGCAGAGCCGAACAACTGAATACATTTAAATTTTTGCTTGAAACAGTGGCCCTTTCTGTGCTGCAAGTTAAAAAAAAAATGTTACAGCTCTATCTCCACTTTCTCACTCACAACAGAAGGTTCAAGTCCTCTTGACAATTAAGGCAATACAGCATTGACATACTATTGCATTTAAAATATATATACACTGTAAAATACACTAATTTAATAGTGGTTTTAAATCTAAAGGTTTCATTCAAAGTTCTTAGAGTGCTGTATCTCAAGCCTGCCCACTTAAAAAAAGAAGAGATCTTTCTATATAATTTAGTTCAAATACATCTTTGTCATTTTCAGCCTTAACAACTACATTCCTTAATAGTTAAGTGTGACCCTTTTAAAGTGGCTTAATGAGCATCAGGTTGATTTAATTTAAATTTAAGTTCTGCAGTTTGAAAGTGTAACTGAAGGAATATTTAAAAGCATCACATAATTCATAACTAATAAAAAAATAACTCCATAATTCAATTTTATCCAAAGTCAACTATTTTATTTGTACAGTCCACATTCACAAATAAATGTCTTCTCAAAAGATTAAAAAAAACATTAAAATATTTCTACTGGTTTCACATGCAGAAAATTAAGAGTATCATAAACACATTCAATATTCTATGCATTTCCAATAACCAAACAGTATGTATCAGGATTATTTTACTCAACTAGTAAGTAATAATGGCAAATCAGAAGTCATAAAAGCACTTAGACAACTTTTCAACTTAGTTGAACGAGAACTGCAGAATCATTCAGTAATTCAAAACAGTTCTTTGAAAATTAATATGTAACATGATAGTGTCCTGTTGTGGTACAGTGTACTGTGTCACTACCACGTACTCTTGTGTCATGTCCTGCTATAGCTGTATGCTGTATTCTGTCACATTTATGTGAAATGCTTATAATAAACTTTATTTGTATAGCACATTTAACAAATGTTACAAAGCTTAACAGACCATTCAAGCCTAAACAAATATTACAAGGCATCTTGCCTGGTAATGCAAGAAAAATGAAGCCCAACAGATCACACAATGAGCAAGCACTAGGCGACAGTGGAGAGAAAAAACTCCCTTTTAACAGGAAGAAATCTCTGGCAGAACCAGACTCAAAGGTGTGCAGCCATCTGCCTCAGCTGGTTGGGGTGAGGAAAAAATAAAGAGTTTCGCAGTGATAGGTTTAGTGGATCAAGGACAAATTAAGCAACTTGAAATGCTCGACCCCAATTTGTCCAAATGCTTGAGACTCGTTACATTCACTCACATTCAAACATTGTGGAAGTTCAGACTCCTCACATAAACTGCCTTTGGTGATGAGGATTGGTGAGCTGATTCACAAAACTAGAGGGATCCTTGTCTGGTTTTGGAAACTGCACAACCAAGGTACACAATTCAGTAAGGACCCATGGCCAGATTTCCTCACACACAGAGAATAAGGGGAAGGAGAAATTCCTTACCATCTATTGAGTCGACTCAGTTGACCTCGTTCTCTGTAGTGTTAAGGACACCCAGCTCATTAAACCCCGACTGATTTGTCAAACATGCAAGTACAAAATTATGACATGCAAGAATGCTTGCATGTTTCTATGAACAAAATCCAACTGTTCAAACTGAAGGATCGTATTAACGACCCTCAAATAGCTTGTTAAAACATTTAAGCAAATCGGGATCAAAAATTTCAAGTTGTCCTGCTTTGTCAGTCCAGTAGTGATGATAATTGTATGTATGATGTTGGATAAGAGTGGGCTGTGTTTAAGGGGGTTTATGAATTGAAGTCCATAGAACAGTTCTTCCAAGTCTTGTGATTTGCCAACATGCACCAGTCAGAAGCATGGTCTGCATGTCAAGACTGTGTGCACAGCTTGAAAAGTTCAGGTCTCCCAGCTCCCAAAAGGTTGAAATCTTAAAGAAGCAGGAAAAAAACACTAAGTACAAAAAAGTAAGGACTAAACCCAGGCATTTAATATCTGAACCACATACCTGAAGACATCCCATGGCGCAGGGGCATCATTGAGACAGGAATCAGGAATAGTGCAGCTTGCCCAAAGCCTTTGACACAGCAATATGGATGCATGATCTCTGGGTCACAAGGTCGCAGGTCTATTTCCCTGGTGGCAGAGGAGCTGAACCTTCCATGGCCTCATCACCATATGGCTGTGTGCTCTACCAATTCACAAAAAGTACAGTAAGACTTTTTGTGAATTTTTCATGTAATTTATCATTCTTGAGGAGCTCACCTGTTTAAGAGTATAAGATACAGGCTTTCTTACCACAGCGGCCTTGGGTTGAATCCATCCTGGCTCCATAGATGGATGTCACTGCCCCTCTCCCCTCCCTTTTCCCTGCAGCTATTATTTCAATGAAAGCTGAATTCCCTACATTTGTTTCTGTATTGGGGGGGGGGACCCTTGGGTACATTATGCCCATACAGGAGCACTTTCATCCAAGACTTGCTAGAAAAACCATAAGTCATTTTATCTGCACTAGAAACCAACATAGGAGGTTACTAATTTTTAAAACCAAAACACTCATTACACAACTTGCAACCTTCACAAGTAGCTTGGGGACAATGCTGACTTCCGTGTGGTAGTAGGTTGCATAAGAAACCATTACCTAGTCTTCTCCCTATAGATTATTTCCAACTCTTATTTTGCAATGAGTGTAATATGCAATCTATTCAACACTACAACTATCCCTTTAACTATCAAGATTTTTGAAATTCAGCCCACAGTAATGTTTCAAATTGAACTGTGTCAAAAGTAGGTTGCAAAGATGGCAAAATGTGATTTAAAGCTGATACAAAATTCCCATCGATTATCACTACCAATGGATGGAAAAAAATGAAGTTACCAAATCTGAGGGGCCTTTAAAATTTATGAAAGTTGTCTGCCAAGTTTGATTCCTCCCAGAAAACCCAAACACGCTTCTATTTTTCTACTCTATGTCAAGTGATAATACATGTGTGAAACTGTCCAAATTGATGCTGCAGTGAGTGTTTGACACTAACGTACTCGAGTGACGCAACGTTTTGCAGGGGTGGGTTAAATCCCCCTGCTGGGAGGCCTCCCAACATGACGCGCAAACAGAACATGGGTTTTTGAGTCTCCAGTAGGAAATAAACTTGGCAGACTTCAATAAGCTTTAACCATTAACAGAACTTAAAGTGAAATGCAACAAAATTAATCCAAATTATGTATGAATAAAAGGGACAATTCACTTTGTCAAGCCTGTACATGCAACTCTCCAGCTGTTAACTGAATTATGCAAAATCTCATGTCAATATATTTTACACATTATCCATGGGCTGAATAACTACTTGAAGGCAAAATTAACCAAACTGTTGTTCAATGTAAAAGATTAAGGACAACCTAAAGCAATCTCAACATAAAGCAATTCAGTTTCTTCCAACGATCAGAAGTCCTGGGTGGGGTGGGGGGTAGAAGAGTTTTTTAAAAAAAAAAAAACTGGGCTCTACTTGATCCCTACTAACTACCATAAAAGACAGACTAACAAATGGGGACAGAAGATGGGAACAAAACCCACTTTACCAGGAAATATTAATATTTAGTTGGACCAACAGGTGACCATGTTGAAGTAGAAATAGTCAGAACAGACATGACAGTCATAGTATCTATAGAAACCTATTCCTTGTTGCAGTCACCAAGACACCTTCAATACTTCAACTTTACATGCAATCATCTGCTTCAACATAAAAGTGAGTCTACTGTCTCCAGTACAATCCCATCTGATTCATCCTGGTCCTCTAGATTACTAGATCAAACAAACAATGAAACAACGAGTCCATTTTCTTATTGTACATTTACTCACTCACTCATCTTCTACTGCTTTATCCTCCACACGAGGATTGCAGGGAGGTGTACCCCAACAGGTCAACAGTCCCAGGGCCACACAGAGACAACCAACCATCCACTCTCACATTCACACCTACAGGCAATTTTGAGTGTCTAGTAGACTAAAATATTACATAAGTTTAATTTCATGAATACAGCAAAAAAGGCTGATAAAGCAAGATAAAATGAATGTATAGTGCACAAAATTGCTTTTGGGCACGACACATTACAGCCCTCACATACTCTAAGAAAATATATCTATTTATATATTTTCTTTTAAATATATCTTTTTATAAATGTTGCAATTGTAAATTTTAATTGCATATTACATTTAATTGTAGACTGCTACAATTAAAAAATTTTACAATTTATTGTAAAAACATATGTTACAATTTATTGTAAAATTTGAATTATACATTTTACAATTGTAAAAACTTAATGCATTTTACCATTGTAAAATATATAATTAGACAGTATTAAATGAATATATGCACCGACTGACGGAAAATGGAACGCATTGCTCGAAGATCCAGCAGGAAAAATAAAATGCAAATGAAATGATGTGAAATGAAATTGGATGAACAAATGGATGGTCCTCTTGGTTGGATGAGCTGAAATAGAATTGTGGTTATGGCACAGCAGACAAGCAAATCCCCAACCCCTAAGAGAAAAAAAAGGTACTTACATTTCATACAAACCCACAGGAGCTGCCATTCTGTGATCCACCAGAATTAGTGCTGGGCGATGGTATGGAAGTCTTGTTGGTTGGACGAACAGGTGACCGGACGGAACGGACGCGTCGCCAAAGCTCATTTGTTTTAAAGATTAATGCCTAGAACTAAGCTCATTATATTAGCAGACCGATTAGGCTGAAACTCATTTTATATTGTTAAGCTTTTAATTTATAGGGTTAGGGTTAGAAGGTTAGTACAGAGGATGGATCCGGAGATCAACATGGCAGTCATCCAAAAGAATGATTGGAGACAGACAACCCTGAAATTTTTTATTCCCCTACTACACCTCTTATAAAAGAGTAGAAATGTATAACAGTCCAGAGGATGGATGTGGAGACCAACATGGCAGCCATCCAAAAAGAATGATTGGAGACACAGACAACCCTGAAAAATTTTATTCCCCTAATCTACCTTTTATAAAAGAATAGAAATGTATAACAGTACAGAGGATGGATGCAGAGACCAACATGGCAGCCATCCAAAAAAAGAATGATTGGAGACACAGACAACCCTGAAAAATTTTATTCCCCTACTCTACCTTTTATAAAAGAATAGAAGTGTATAACGGTACAGAGACAGACACAGAGGCCGACACGGCAGCCATCCAAAAAAGAATGAAAATGAGTCTTACCTTCTGGAGATACACTGACAAAGGATGTGTTACTGCATCAATATCAAGCCATTTGACACATGTCTTATTCATGGTACATTGACCATTGTCAACAGCACATTGACAAGCACCTACTGCTGAGCTGAAGCGGGTTCAAGGCTCAATTGCTACCACTCATTCAATGCAACACAAACCCCCTCCCCCCCATCACAGCACACACATTGTAAGTTACTCTGATGCATTAGGCTGCCAATAGGCTGCCAACAGACTCTGCACCACAGCAGTACAGTCCAGCTCTAAACCAATATCCGATTCTTCTACATCATTTGCTCAGGAGTTCAAGACAAAAAACTTAACGGACCAGGATCAGAATCAGTCTCTCACAACACCTCTACACCAGGGGGAAAATCCACAACCAACAAGGCAAAGGACAAACAACTTAATATCTACCATCTCCCCTTGCACATCTTACCCCTTACTTAATTGCTCCATGTAAGCCTTCTGAATGATTCCCCAACAACTATTAATTCAACATAGAAAAAGGAGACAGACTGATCAATGTCCATATGCCCAACATGGCCACTTGTTCGTTTAAAAAAAAAAATAAAAAAAAAAAAAGCAGTGAAATTATCAAACGGTACAGCGACCATAACACACAGCAATCAATGCAGAATTACTGGCACGGCAGCCATACATGCAGGCACGGCAGCCAATCAACAAGAATGCGAGGTGGGAGCACGGCGGCAACCCATAATTAAAATGACCCCTTACTGTTTGAAGATCTTCATGAAGATCTGTCTGGGGATAGAAAAGAAAAAAAAAAGAACAGTCTCAATTTCACACTCATGCATTGACAGTTTTATCATTTCTATAGGCATTAGACACAAAAGTGGGCAATGTGTTCTTTAGAGTAAAATGTCATCCTGTCAGGCTTGTCAGGCTTGTTTAACAATTTAATAATTTCATATGAAACTATTTTCATATTTATACATATCTTATACACATCATGTGAATATTGTGAAAAACTCATTGAAATAATAAAAACACTTTTTTAAAAATATTATATATTATATTTACCATTCAGAAGCGTGGTCTGCATATCAAGACAGTGTGCAGGGCTTGGCAAGTTCAAGTCTCACAGCTCCCAGATGTTGAAATCTTATAGAAGGAAAAAAAAAAATATATATAAAATACATTTTTTTTTAAGGACTAAACAGATGCATTTATTATCTAAAACCACCTACCTGAAGAAATTCCATGGCAAATGGGCATCATAGAGACATGGCTTCATGGCCTCATGGGGCTGGGGCTGGCGTTGGGGCTGGCGTTGGGGCTGGGGCTGGGGCTGGGGCTGGGGCTGGCGTTGGGGCTGGGGCTGGCGTGGGGGCTGGGGCTGGCGCTGGGGCTGGCATTGGGGCTGGCGCTGGGGCTGGGGCTGGCATTGGGGCTGGCGTTGGGGCTGGCATTGGGGCTGGCATTGGGGCTGGCGTTGGGGCTGGCATTGGGGCTGGCATTGGGGCTGGCGTTGGGGCTGGCATTGGGGCTGGCATTGGGGCTGGCGTTGGGGCTGGCATTGGGGCTGGCATTGGGGCTGGCGTTGGGGCTGGCATTGGGGCTGGCATTGGGGCTGGCGTTGGGGCTGGCATTGGGGCTGGCATTGGGGCTGGCGTTGGGGCTGGCATTGGGGCTGGGGCTTTTCTGATAAATACAGAAGAAAACCCTTTGGTCCAGTACACCCATACAGCACTTTCATGCAAGACTTGCTAAAAAAAAAAAAAATCCATAAATCATTTTATCTGCACTAACACTTTACTAATTTTTCAAACCAAAACACTCGTTGCAAGTTTTCACAAGTAGCTTGGGGACAATGCTGACTTCAGTGTGATCGTAGGTTGCATAAGAGACCATTACCTATCCTCTTCCCTAAAGATTATTTGTAATCCTGATTTTGCTATGAGTGATGTAATATGCAGCTTATTCAACACTAAAACTGTCTTTAACCAACAGGATTTTTTTAATTTCAGCCCACAGTAATGTTTCAAATTCAACTATGTCAAAAGTAGGTTACAAAGATGGTTAAATTTGATTTAAACACATCGATCTCACTACCAATGGATAGACAAAAATGAAGTTACCAAATCTGGAGGTCTTTAAAATTTATGAAAGTTGTCTGCCAAGTTTGCTTTCTCCCAGAAAACCCAAACACGCTTTTATTTTCTACCCTATGTCAAGTGATAATACATGTGTGAAACTGTCCAAATTGATGCTGCAGTGAGTGTTTGACACCAACGTACTCGAGTGACGCAACGTTTTGCAGGGGTGGGTTAAATCCCCCTGCTGGGAGGCCTCCCAACATGACGCGCAAACAGAACATGGGTTTTTGAGTCTCCAGTAGGAAATAAACTTGGCAGACCTCAATAAGCCAGCTATAATTAACAAAATTCAAGATGGAATGCAACAAACACAATAAAAAGTAACAACAATTAGGTATAAATAAAAAAGGGACAATTCACTTTGTCAAGCCTGCACATTTCACCTCCATAATTTAACTGAATTATGCAAAATTTCATGTCAATATATTTTACACATTATCCATGGGCTGAATAACTACTTGAAGGCAAAATTAACCAAACTGTATATCAGCCTAAAAGATTAAGGACAACCTGAAGCAATCGTAACAAATGCAATTTCTTCCAACAATCACAGGTTCTGAGAGCAGTTAGGGTATCACAAGATCCTGACAGACAAAGACATGACAGTAGTCAAGTCATCAGAAGAAATTACTCTTTTAGAGTGGATATATTGAAAAATTTACATTCCCTATATTTTAATTTCAACCACAACTGCTGTAAACTTTTTTGCAGTAGGGCTAGTATTGCCCAAGTGTAGTCACCTTTAAATGTCAAGTTCCTCCCAATTCCAGCATTTCATATTACATTTATTGCTAATGTAATATAGGTCTATAATGTCTTGCTATGTCAGTCCAATTAATTTTCTCCAACTTAGTCAAATAAAGTTACATTTGATGCAAGTGAAACACACCCATACTTAACACACAGCTTAGGCTTGTTAAGATTACCAAAACAAGGCACCTTTAGAACCACAGAAAAGGTCAAATAGAGAGAGCAGCACAGCAGCTGAGAACAGCAGTCATGATACAGCAAACATGAACAAGACAGGCATGTACAAGCTGAAGCTTTGTGGCATGGCAGCCAAAACTTTTCAGAAGGCGGCACTTTTCAGACTGATTAGGAAGGTAGAATGAGGGCATGGCAGCCAGCAGAGTCAAGTCAAGGCACAGCGGCCTAGAAAGATGGAAAAAAGCAACTTGGAGAACATGTTTGACGCGCAACTAACGCAGTTCTTTTGAATGAATGTGCAACCATGTTGTATGAACCAGGGGGACCATCTTGGATATTTGATTTTTGTGAAGGTGCGAGTGTGTGTTGTTTAACAGTACACAGGTTGTAAAGACATCTCATTTTAGTTTTGCAACTACTTTGCTCAACTGAATTGTTAGGTCTTGTGAGTTTGCCTAAACCTGAACACTGGGGCAAGTCCTTTGCAATTGTTAACTGCTATTGCAATTTCTTGGTTTACCTTTTACAAAACTCACATTTAAACATTGTGGAAGTTGGGGGGGAATGTTGGTGATGAGGTTTTTTGTAGATCAACCTGGACCCACTTTGCCACCAGAAAATAATTTAGAACTATTAATAGTTTGTTGAACCGATGGCTACAATTGGACGCATAAGTGACCATGTTGGAGTAGTAATAATTACAGCAATAGCATGCTGGTCTTGACAGAGAGACAGGCATGGCAGCCATATTAGAGAGAGGGAAACCTATTCCTTGTTGTAGTGACCAAAACACCTTCAATACACAACTTTAAATGCAATCATCCACTTCTACATGACTGAGCCTACTCTCTCTAGAACCACCCAACCATGTGATTCATCCTGGTCCTCCAGATCACAAGATCAGAACACCAACAAAAACCAGAGTCCATTTTCTTCTCATAATTGTATAAAGCAGTCCCCTAAAGTTTAAATTTCATGAAAACCGCATCAAGGCTAATAAAGCGAGACAATTAATGTATACTGCCCAAAATTGCTTTGAGCACTACACATTACAGCCCTCACATACTCTAAGATAACTGATATATATTTTTTTTTTATAACTGTTACAATTGTAAATTATAAATTTTACAAATTGAAACAATTATAAAAATTCTAAATTTTTGCAAATGTGATATTTTACAATGTACTGTAAAAAAACTTTACAATACACTGTAAAATCTTATGTATAAATTTTACAATTGTAAAAACTGAATGTATTTTACCATTGTAAAATGTATATTTAGATAATTACAGTATTGGATGAATAGATGCACCGACTGACGGAAAATGGAACGCATTGCTCGAAGATCCAGCAGGAAAATAAAATGCAAATGAAATGATGTGAAATGAAATTGGATGAACAAATGGATGGTCCTCTTGGTTGGATGAGCTGAAATAGAATTGTGGTTATGGCACAGCAGACAAGCAAATCCCCAACCCCTAAGAGGAAAAAGTTACTTACATTTCATACAAATCCACAGGAGCTGCCATTCTGTGATCCACCAGAATTAGTGCTGGGCGATGGTATGGAAGTCTTGTTGGTTGGACAAACAGGTGACCGGACGGAACGGACGCATCGCCAAAGCTCATTTGTTTTAAAGATTAATGCCTAGAACTAAGCTGATTATATTAGCAGACCGATTAGGCTGAAACCGATTTCATATTGTTGAGCGGTTAATTTAAACAGTACAGAAGATGGACACAGAGGCCAACACAGCAGCCATCCAAAAAAAAAAAATGATTGGAGACAGACAACCCTGAAAGATTTTTATTCCCCTACTCTTGCCTACCTCTTATATAAAAAGAACTAGTACAGAAATGACAGATATTGGACAGAGAGTCCAATATGGTAGCCATCCAAAAAGAATTGTAGACACAGACAACCCTGAAATAATTTTATTCCCCTACTCTACCCTCTTATGAGAATAAAAATGTATAACCAGTACAGAGTGGGATATATGGAGGCCGACACGGCAGCCATCCAAAAAAGAATGAAAATGAGTCTTACCTTCTGGAGATACACCTACAAAAAAGGAAGCGTTAGTGCAGCAACATAAGTCAATAGACACATTTATATTCATGGTACAAGTGACTATTGTCACCACCACACTGACAAATCTCTTCTTCACTGCTGAGCTGAAACAGGTTCAAGGCTTGATTGCTACCACACTCATTCAATGCAACACAACACCCCATCTCTCACAGCGCGCACACACACACACACACACACACACACACACACACACACTAAGGGGCATGTTAATGGACTGCCAACAGACTCCGCACCACACCAGTAAAGACCAGCTCAAAACCAACATCCGAATCTTCTACAGCATTAGCTCAGCAGTGCAAGACAAAACTTAACTGACCAGGATCAGAATCAGTCGCTCACCACACCTCTACGCCTGGGAGAGGGGATTTTCACAA
This sequence comes from Brachirus orientalis, assembly GCA_016785285.1. Taxonomy (NCBI): domain Eukaryota; kingdom Metazoa; phylum Chordata; class Actinopteri; order Pleuronectiformes; family Soleidae; genus Brachirus; species Brachirus orientalis. The sequence continues at coordinate 6,573,164 of JAFBJR010000179.1, read as the reverse complement.
CCAACAAGCAAAAAAGGACCAACAATTTATGCTCCACCATCTCCCCATTGGGCACAAGAAGCACATCTCACCTGCCTGCTTTGCTCTATATGAGCCTTGTGGATGATTCCCCAACAGCTAGTAACTTAACAGAAAGAAAAGGAAACAGATGGACGAATGTCCAGAAGCCCAACATGGCCACTTATTCATATGAACGGATATATGGACATTTTTTTTTTTTTAAAGAAGCAAAGTAATAAAAGGAAATATTTTTTTTTTTTAAAAAGTAAGAAAAGTTTGTAAAAACAAAAAAGCGAAGTAAGAAAAGTGAAGTTTTTTAAATAAACAGCGAAGAAAAGTGAAGTTTTTAAAAAAAAAAAACAGCGAAGAAAAGTGAAGTTAAAAAAAAAACAGCAAAGAAAGAAAATCGAAGTTTAAAAAAAAAAAAAAGCGAAGTAATCGAATGTTCGAATGCGAATGGCATGCGAATGCGAATGGCATAAATTAGCGATCAATGCGACATGTACTGGCACGGCGGCCATACATGCAGGCACGGCGGCCAATCAGCAAGAAAGAGAGTTGGGAGCACGGCGGCAACCCATAATTAAAATGGCCCTTACTGTTTGAAGATCTTCATGAAGATCAGTCTGGGGAAAGAAAAGGAAAAAAAAAAAAAGAACAGTCTCAATTTCAGTTTGATCATTTCTACAGGTGATAAACATAAAACCGGACAACGTGTTCTGTATTAGAGTTAACAAGCCTAACAAGATGACCTTTAACAGTTAAAGTATTTCATATGAAATTATTCTCATACTTGTATAAATTGCATGTGAATATTTCATTTTGGTAACAAAACGAAAAAATGTAGTACATTTGAGAGTAAAAAGTACAACTTGCAAATAAAAGTGGATGGCTATTTGTATTTTACCAACATATGTCAAACAGTAAAGGTGGCTTTTTTTTTATTATTTTATTTATTTTTATATATTTTTAAAGCAGTTACTCACCTGTTGACAGCAAGCCTCCTGAGTTTGTGAAGCCAGACAAGCTCGACCCAGTCTCGAAGCAAGTAGAATGTCTGATATAAAAATAATGAAAAAAAAAAATAAAACACTAAAATAATTACATCAAATACAAATGAAAAACCCTGTACACTGAGTCTACTCAAAGACGTTATAAACTCACAATTTAACATTTAACAATTTAAATTAAAAAGAAAGAAACCGACAGTAATGGCGTCACCACCTGCTAACATGAGGTGAAGTTAGCTGAGTCACTAACCTTCCTGGGGAAATCCTGAATCTGGACCAGGTCGACTCGCCGTCTCTGATATTTTCTCTAACTTTTATTTGTTATATAATAAAATTCAACCCCGCCGCCTCGCACTCCACAACATTTTTGACTATAGTGCGTCATTTGCGCGTCTGACGTCACACGCCATGTCTCAAACGCGGTGGTTTTAAAAACCAAATCCTTCCTCCTTGAAAAAGCGCTTCGCGAATGAATATTGAGCTAAAAAGCTCCCGAAGCTTCTGTTTGCGGCTTGTTCTTCCTTCTACAGCTGCTGTTGAACGATGTAGCGGCACCAAATCAAACCAACTAAACGTACGTGCTGGTCAAGAGGGAGGAGGAGAAGTAAGAAGCGACTGCTGCAGGTGCACACTTGATAAACAGCTGCTCGTCAGCTGATTGGCTCGTCACTCCCGCGGTGAGGCCTGCTCTCCACCTAAAAAAAAAGTTTTATTAACAATGGGCCTTTTGCACAGCAGCAGCAGCCATTTTGGCATTTTTTACCTTATATTACACTTACAACATACAACCAAGGAGACAAGGTAATTTAAAGTTCATCATTCATTTCAGTAACATTTCATCCATAATACCTTCCTGTTTTTTGTGTCTATATATATATATATATATATATATATATATATACATATATATATTTACACACACAGCCAGTTGCTAGGAATTCTGGGCCCCCTGAAAGAATATCTGCATGGGCCCCTCTACCCCATTCATTGCCACTTTTGTTACAACTGTGTATTATGATGTTTTTCTTTGTTTTTCTGTTGATGCGTGGTGTAAATTATTCCCATTTCTCTGATTTGCAACACGTTATTACACCTCTGATTGCATACATCTTCAGTTAACCATTCAACAAATAGGTAGTGGGTATTTTATTGTATTTATTAACAATCAAAATAAGTAGTGGGTATTTTATTTCATTTATTAGCAATCAAAATAGGTAGTGGGTATTTTATTGCATTTATTAACAATACGTTTCATGGGAAAACTGATGAAGAATACACAAAATCTAAATGGGCTTACTCAGTAGGCTACCATAGCTCTAGGCAGACAGCTTCACTTTGCCATTGTATGTGGAGGGCAAGCTCTTTTGAGTAATGTCACCCTTGTCAGGCAAAAAAATATTTTTAAACCATCCAAAAGTTAGTGTAAACTGTCCAAAATTCTAAATTGTCTTTTTGTTATTGTCTGCCATTATGTTGTATTTTATTTTATATCGCTGTGAAAAAAACAACAACAAATCTTGTTGGAACATTTAACTTTTTTGTATTTTCAAATATCCCACCAATGGCTAACACGTTTTTAAAAGACCACATTTGAACACATCACGATGACGTTATTGACCTTTGCCTAATGCTTATAATTACTGAGTAGAACTTGAATGCGTCATCATACAATTCAATGTAGCCTCGTAACTGAGCGGGTGCTTGGTGCTTACTGGAGCACTGTCCATAATATTTCACTGTGTTTCACACAGTAATATGTGTGAAACTCACAGTCCGCTGTAGACAGCATCCAAATTAGTAACGTTCAGTTATCTACACTAGGATTCGCTAGTGACTTGCCCAGAGTGTAGCCCGATTGACAGCTAACGTATGCTACAGCCCCTGTGCCCCGTCAGGTACGCGTTACAGACAATAAATGAATGAATGAATGAATGAACAAGTAGGCGCCCTCGGTAGTTTTACCATTCTTCAAAAAAATGGTGTCCTGGGCCCCTGCTCTGTTGCTCCTAGCCCTGGCCTCCCTCTCTAGCCTTTTCTGGTGTCCAGATTTGTGTTTTTTGTGTGCCATCATCTTGATCTCCCTCACTCCCTGGAAGGGAACTCCAGCTGGAGTTTGCTCGTGCTCAGTTGGAACCGGCGGTGTCAGTGGACCAAACCATTTTTTAAGAAGGGGCCAAGGTAGCGGCGTCGCCAGACAGATTTCACATGCCCCAGTAAAAATTTCACCAGTAAAAAAAAAAAATCACTTTAGAGTTTTAAGTCTACATGGCGTAATCTACAGAATGCACACATACAGTAGCTTTATTCACGTGACTTCGACTGTGATTGGGCTCCAGAGCTCACTTCAGAAACAACTTCGGGACTTAACGTCTAACAACAGTGTCTGAGCGCTATTTCTTTCCACCTGTCTTACAGGTTAGTGCCGCGTAAACTGCCCATCATTGTTGTTTGTTTTCACCTCTGTGTCGCCATTTCCACGTGGATTTAAATGTTACAACTTTGCTTTTTACATTTAATGTATGAGGCAGCTAGAGGCTAGAGGCAAATGTTACTCGCGCTCTTTGCACGCTCACATTAATTGTCTGTGCCCCAGTACAGTAATAGGTATAGTGATGCCCCTGGGCCAAGGGGGTTATTGAAATTATTAAAATTAAAATATTGCCTGACTTTGTGGCTTTATTTTAGTTTAATTCATCAATTTAATCAATTTAATAACAACAATTATCTGATACCAAAATTTGGCATCACATAATTCTCAACCACTCTGTAGTCATATTCTTTGATTTGATCTTTTAAGTCACACCTTTTTTGTGTCAGACTATTGTCTTTTCACAAACTGTATCTTGTGCTGAGATGACACTAAAATAGAATTAAAAAATTGAGTCTTACTTAAATCCCTAACTGCTTACTTTACTACACGTTTGCAATACATCACATCAAGGTGGTGAGTAATGGAAACATGCAACAATAATGTATTAAAAAGCTTAGTTAAATTATTACCGCCTTGTCCTGTATTTCCCCACTGATTTCTGGTCACAGTCTCACTATCCAAATTGTGTGAGGCCTTCAGGCAACTGCTTATTAAGTGCATCATAGTCAGAGTGGTGTTTGTGCACTTGTCTAAAAACCCGTAAACTTAACTGGCATTTGATGTGATGAGGTGTTGCGGACGCGATGCAGACTTCATAGCATTAGCATATTTGTAAATCACTGCTGTTTCATTGAGCTTACTATGCATTTTTAAGAGAGAAACACAACTGTGTCAGTTTACTTGCCAACTCGGCGGCCTCCGCTCCTCTGTTATGCTGATGATGACAACAACTATCTTCTAATCTAACTTAAACACATTAACACAAAGAAAAATGTTCAAACAGGCAGTAAATGGTAAACTGGCCGTTTATTTTGTAAAGAAGGAAGGAGAGATGGAGATGGAGAGGGTACAGCTAATTATGGCTGACCATCTGGCAAGAACAGAGAAGATGAAATGGAGTCAAGTTGATCAATAGATGAGAGAATGTCTGCTCCACTGTTATTAAATGTTAACCAGGGAGACAAATAACCAATTTCATAAATAAATTGTTATAGTTTGCACTCACTTTCTCCCTCTCCATCTCTCTCTCTCTCTCTCTTTCATACACATACACACATTTATGCAGCTACTTTCATAGGACACTCCATTGAATTCAATTCATTTGTATAGCTTAAACAAAGCTTAATCCCCAACCTTAATCACAAAATTAAAAAATTAACCAGCTCCTCAGAAAGGAGATTCTGCCTTATTAAGATCAGGTGTTGATCTACTGATCATGACAAGGTCAGTGCCTTTGCCAGAAAAACTCCTAAAAGGTAACAAATACATAATTGTACATCATTCAGTAAGTATATACCAATCAAAGCCTTAATTTGTTGCCACTGATATTTTACAGTGAGGCATTGCTTTGAACATGTGCTTAATTACACACACACTGTTCTTGTTCTTGGCTGTGTTCTTTGCAAAAACAAAGTGCTCCAGTCATTTCTGGTCTAATACACATTCAGTTAGACTTTCACAAAGCTTTTACTGCACAGCGGGGGGGCCAAGGTATTAATTCTCTATTACATTGGTATTTTTGACACCAATCATTTTTCATTTGTAAAATTTTTTTTGTGTAATTTAGACAAGAAATATGGCATTAGGAGAAGGTCTTTTACATCCAACAATCTTCATTTAGTTCAGGTGTCAAAGCATAAGTGCTGTCATTTAAAATGCGCTGAAGTGGACAGTGGCATTACAATTACATCATAACTTCTTTGTTACTAAGCATCAGTGTCATATTAATCAGAATGGCTGTTAGGTATTCTTTTTCTAACTTTTTTTTTTAACTTCCCAGCCCTTTATGAGGAGTGGTATTCTTAGCAAAATAAAAACTCCAAAGCTTTCTGAACCACATTATCTCCTCAGCCAAAGAAAACCATTTTTTTATTGTCATACTTCTAGCAATTATTTATTTATTTATTTATTTATTTATTTATTTATTTATTTATTTATTTATTTATTTATTTATTTATTTATTTTTGTTGTGAAATAAAGTAATCCTTATTGCTACAGGCAGGAAACTAACTGAATGAGGGGAAAGATCAACACAAGTGCATACTCAAAGATAAAGGCACCCACACAAGCTTGCTTTGTCAAACATGTAGGTTTTATGCTTTCACTGATAGATACATCATACAACATATAAATAGTTCAATCCATAACAGTAAATACAAAAATGCTGCAACTACCAATTAATTTTGTAATCAACTAATGTGCCTGATTTCTGATTGCTAAGCTATGAATTAAAAATGTGAGATAATGGAGAACAAAATTTGAACTATAAAACTGGACTATAAAATAAGTCCAGACTGTCAAACCATCCTTTTTGGTATGCAAAGGCCACCATAGTGCCCTGGTGCACTTTGGTAAGGGTGGAGTGAGCTGAGGGATCTGTTTGTTACAATCTGCACTCTCACTAATTAGATTATGTAAATCTTACATAGTGGACCTTTAAATACAGCTTGCACTGTATACAAATAAACGCAACTGGCTGATTGTGGTTCCGGGGGAACTCAAGCTGATCAGCACCCAGCAGGAGATGTTCAATTCCAGTAGCTAATGTACAGGTAGATCAGCCCCGACTGTGTGGCTCCCACTGTCACATCTACAGAGGCTACTGTGCATATGCTTTCGTACAGAAGGTGTGTGATTGTGTGTATGTTTCCGGCCTGCACACACACCTACCTCATATGCAGTCATTAATCATTGAGCAGCCCCTATAAATATCACCTGAAGGGATTCTCTTGTGTAAGTGTGTCTGGCTTTATTCAGAAACCTTCAGTCTTTCCTTTTTCTTCTTTCTGCCGTTTTTATGGAGGTGAAATCAAGGTCACATACTGTCTTAGCTTCATTCCTCTAATGAATACACTCACCGACCTGGTATCTTGCACTTTCATTGAGGGTGACAACTGGTAGAAGTCAAAGATTTTCCTTTTCGTTTGTATACCTGTCAACGTGTGTGTGTGCATTTAACCACAATTATGTGCAATTGTATGCGAGTTTGTTCGCATGAATTCCTCCTGCCTGTGCCCGTCCATATGCTTGAATGTGGTTGGTCCATCTGTCGGCCAGGTTTCAGTCATTAGGATTTCATCCAAGTTACGCCAAGCTGAACTGCTCATCTCTCATTGAGCCTGATGGACACTCACTTGGGAAGCAACGAAGGAGAGACTGTCTGTCTGTCCTTCTTACTCACTCTTTCTGTTTGTTTGAGCATGCATGACTTTCCGTGCCTGTCCCTGAATGGCTGAAGGGCACTGAATTCATTAAAATGAATAAAATATTTCAATATCTCCGTTTAGGATTAACAGCATACACCATGGCTATCAAAAGATGAACAGATAACGTTCATTTCAACTGAGCCTGATTAAGTGCCATCCTTACTGTCTGGGTTGCCTACACCCTGTAGCCCATGTTCCATGAATGTATAGAACAATGTTAAACACACTGCGGGTATAATTACACATAGATGGTTACAGTCAAAATAAATTGTCTGTAATGGCAGCAATAATGTATATCGTATATAAAACACAGGGTGAGTTTACCTCCAGGATTTCAACTTGGTTACAATCTTATCTCTTAGGTCAGCTTCCCTTGTGCTCTTGGAGTGTGGAGATGATGATGAAACCTCCCTCTTGACCTGTCGTCCTTGCTCCACTTGGGCCATAGCATCTTTGTAACATTAACCATCTCACTGTGATTGTAAGTTCCTCTTCCAGACATTAGAAAACAGAAATGGCAGTTGTTCCATGAGATTCTTATTCTCTGCTCTAGTTCATCTATGGTGTGTACCAGTAGCCTATTTTTCATCAGGTTGCCCTGGTTCCTCAACACCTGACACAGACCTTGTTGAATCAGGTAACTGAGCTAGTATTGCTCTCAATTGCAACTACAACTATGTTTGTGGTATAGGCCTATAGCACGAAGGACCTTGCCTAACACCCCAAGTGGATGTAAACATTGCCATGAAAATCACTATATGTACCTTTTTCTCTGTGTGCCCACTCCACAGCTCCATTGAGGGTAAAACAATCACTGCTGGCTGTTCTGACATCAGTATAATTCATAAAGCACTGCAGGCATATCAGTATAAATGCTGTTTAGTTACTGATACAGAGATTATCACAGGTATTTACTCCTTTATTCTTAATTTTCATTTTTATGTCTCCATATCCATTTGTTTACATTATGCAGATCTTTAGGGGCTGTGGTGGAGGATGTATGGATGTACAGTATGTAGCCTATTTAGGGGGTTTAAAATTTTATATTTTCCAGTTGCATGGAGAGGAGATATTACACTGATGTCATATGGTAATGTGGCTCAGCTTCAAACTCATATACAATATATATCCAGAAGCAATATTGCTGGATCTGTGCCTCCGGCAATTAATTATCAACATTATTGTTAAGTGTTTGTTACACCTAAGAAAAGTGTTTTCTTCCCTCATCCTCTGATGCCTTAGTCTGTCTGTCTGGCTGTAGTTGTCAAGAATTCTAGGGGGCTTGATCTTTTCATTCTTTAGCAGTGGTCATTACGATTGTGGATTATCTTTTACCATGGTTGTTGTTTCCTGTCAGGCCACACAGTGGAAAGTACAGTGTAAGTAAGGGCAAAGAGAAGAACACATGAAGGTTGTGTAAAAAAAAAATAACTGTAGGGGCAAGACAATGGGCAGATGGCACAGAGTCAAAGAAAGTGAAGAAACATGATGAAAACAAAGAGAGAGAGAAGGTTGCGGAGAAGAGAGGGTTGGCAGGGTCATTATGTTTCACCACAGAGTACTTTCCTTGTACAGAATTCTCCTTTCTCCAATTAAGTGCTCCAAAAACAGATCCCTGCAGATGAGAAGGAGGCACTCAGCTAAGACCCTGAATGTCTCCCACTGGTCCAGTTTCCCTAGATGAGCAGTGGATCAGTGAAAGTGCAGTGCTGCTGAGATCTGCTTTGTCAAGTTGAGGGAGCTCCAGCTGTTCTGTTGCTATAAGGACCAGAGGATGCATCCTTCACCAGGATAAAATGAGCTCGCCTGGAGAGAACAAGAGTTTGTGGATTTATAGCAGGTACTTACAGCACAGGCCAAATGGTTCTCTGATTTAATCAGGGCTACCAATATCAGAGAAAGAGCTTGTCCATGACCCTTTTTCTGTCATATATTTACTTACAGTATACATCAAGATATCTGTAGGGAGCTGTTTGCCTTTGTTGCACATACACACACTCCACAGACATCAACACAGCCTGCTCATTTTATCTCCCTGCCCCCTTCTACAATTAACCACTGCACTTCACATACAGTATAAATAACAAGATATAAAACTATACAATGCAAACCTCGCTAACACACGCTTCAGCTTCATCTTTATATTATTCAGACCATCCAAGACATTTCCTTGACCTGTATGATAAAAAACTCTTTAAATGTCTGCCAAAAACTTGGCCATGTCTTGGCTCTTTGTTGATGTCTCATCCTCCTAATCATCCAGAATGTTCCAATTACTTCATGGATCTTAATTTATCCCAATAATTATAATATCTTAATAACTGGGTCATATTGAATTGTGCAGAAGTTTAAAATTCATTTTAACACATGAATTTGATCCGCATTCAATTGGATGACTGTCAAGTTCTGAGCTGAGCTATTGCTGAGAGGAGAGAGGGTGTGTTTGTGAGACTGTGTGTGTGCGTGCGTGTGTGTGTGTGCGCGCGTGTGTGTGAACGTGAGAGGCGGAGATGGTGCTCACAACAAGCAACGCTACAATGTGTGTGAAGAGTGGAGACACTATGTTTGTTGCTAGGTTGCACATGTCTCTGAGGCGGAAATTAACTCTGGATGACGGCACAGCAGCAATCAATTAATCGTCCATGAAGTCTGGACAGTCATACACTCAGATCCATGGCTGTGATACAGCAGTTCTTCAAGTTGTCCTTGAAGGTAACTAAGAACTGTTTCTATTTATACCAATGAACTTTGCTGTGAGAAATCTGGAGGTGTTTTTGTCCGGATGTGTGCATTTTCATTCATATAATGGAGCTTCATCAAGTTATAAAAACTGCATATATCAAACGTGGGTCTGTAGGAGAGAACACCCACACAGTAACACAATTAGTGTTGAGTTTATGCAGTAAGTTATTGGCCTTATTGAACCCCACAACAGAATTAATCTAAAAGCCAGATAGCTCTACTGGCTTGTGAATAATGATTTCTCAGCTAGGTAATTGGATTTATCATTGCATACTTTTAGCTGCAGTCTACTTTTTCTTAATTTGTAAATTGATTTCCAAGGTTGGGAGACAGCGGGATGATGGTACTCCGTGGTTTGTTTGAAATCTTTTTTTATAAATTGCAGACATGAGAGAAGAGAGAGTCAGAGAGAGAGATGGTGGTGATGATGATGATGATGATGATGATGATGATGATGATGATATTGATGGGGCAGAGGTGCTAATTATTATGATACAAAATGATTTTATGACACAGTGCATTGTCTCCTTCTGGTCTATGTCCTTCTGTGTTTGATCCTGTTAAATAACTTGTCGAGATTGTATCACATAGACCCTGCAGCTATTCCTTATCATTACTACTTTAACTGTTTGTTTATGTAAGATAGCAGCGCGACCAGTGATCAAACACAGAACAAGAAAAAGGAAGAAGAGGGACACAGACATAGTTTCAGTGGCCCTGTGTTGAACCACTGGTTGCTGCTGCCTGGGAAGTTTAAGTAGGCTGCTGTAATTCCTCTGAAATGCACAGAGAGACACAATAAAAGCACAAAGGCAGTCCATATTCATTGGGGAAATAATTCTGCACTGTGTATATTGAAGCTGATTTCACAGAGGTACTGTATCTATGCATATACAGAGCATAGGATAGACAGTGAATATACGAAGCGCTTGTTCCCCAGTCTCTCCTCCCAAGAGTATGGTTCTCCTTCTACATGACAAAAATATCAAAGGCCTGTTTGATCTCACCGTTGGTTTTTCACCCTCTGAAACAAATCGACACAGTTCAGTGCATTTTTTCCTGAATCACTGCTTGTTGGAGTTTGGAGATGATGAAATATTGCTGTCTGTTCAATCTCTCATGCTCAGGAATTCTTAGCTCCTCTCTTTGCTGTTTTCACCCCTGGCTTACTTTTTATTTGCAATTCAGCATTTGTCTTCATGTAGATGTGTGGGTATTTGCATCTTGACATGTTTCACTCTAGCTTGAGAAAAGGCAGAAGTATGAGAAAAGAAGAAGGAAGAGCACAGGGGAGGATTATGGATATGATTATAGAGCAGCTTAGTTAGCTGTAAATGCTTGGCATCACCCTTCCCTCCAATCTTATTGCCACACACTCACACTTTTACAGGCTCTTAACTGTTCCGTCTGGTCCAAGTTACTCTGAGTGCTTAATGTCCATCAATTAAGCCTGAGCTCATTTTGGACTCAGGGTGTCTGATTATTTGTCATTTTTTCCCATCAGAGCTGTGTTGCTGAACTCGTAACTGCTACTTAATTGGCTACGAGATAGAACCCTGGGTCTGTATGGGTACTTAGGCTTCCTACTGACTGATGATGATGGCTAGTATGGGACTAAAAAGTCCTTTCTATGGGTTAATGGAGACTGAATGGATGGTGCCCTGCAGATGTGTAATGTTTTTCTTTTTAGCTCAACTAAGCCTTCATGTCTAGACAGGAGGTGCCTATTAGAGGTATGCTCTGGTTGTGTTAGGACTCCATGATCAGAACTAAATATGGCAACCACAGCACCCTGCATACTGGGCATTGCCAGATGCTATCTACATTGGCCTTGCCAAACCTCTCTAGTAACTTTTGATTTTAATGATCACTGAACAAGTTCACTAAATGCCACAGGATAGATCCTAACCAGTGAAGCAAGCATTGTTCAGCAGTGCTGCTCTGTCAATCATCTTATTTACCCACTTCATTTTAGAAAACCAGAGACACTCAGGGACTGCAAACATCTGTCAAAGCCACTCAGTTTTCCACAGTGTCATCACACGCCCCTCTCTCAAAGTTAAAATTGTTTAAGCAAATTTCTGAATCCAGGCAGATCCCTACCACAGGCTATGTTTAAATAACCAATCTGAAGTGATCCATAACCACTTATTGTCTACCACTTTCTCCTACACATGAGGGTCCTTTGAGCTAATTCCATCTGACACAAGGCAAAAGGCAGGGTATACCCTGGAAGAGCCAACATACAGAGACAAACAACCATTCACTCTCCCAATCACACCTGCAGTAAAGGCACTTTAGAGTCCTTAATTAACCTCTGCATGTTTTTGACTGTGGAAGGAATGCGGAGAACCTGAAGAAAACCCACACACTCATTGAGAGAACATGCATACTACATGCTAAAAGGCCCTTGCTCAGACTGGGTCGCGAAGCTGGGTCTTTTTTCCTGCAAGGCAACAGTGCTAGCCTGTGTGGACACAGGAATTTGACCATTAATTCAAAGCTATTGCTCTAATTTACATTACATTTAGCAGATACTTTAATAGAAAATGACTTAGAAGTAATCAACATGTGACTAAGCATGAAACTGGGAAGTCAATGTATTTTTGAAAAGGACAAAGAGCAATTTGCCAAAGTGATAAAAGACCAAAACACTGTATAAACAGGGAAATAGAAGAGTAAAAACTAGAGAAGTGGGCTTGTTGCCATTTTAATTTTTTTGTGAATCCGACTGGGTGGAGAAAAGGCAGAATGAGAAAATGAGATAGAGGAACAAGGAGGGTGGGGCTGGAGAGCAGAGACAGCAGCACACAGTCCATTGTATTCAAGCACTGATGGAAGACGTGGAGAGCGAGAGCAGATTTTGGGAATTATCTTATAATGACAGGGTCTCCCTCCTGAGCCCAGTTTGAGACCTGTTTCCACAGACCAGGAGTCTGAACATTCTGTCTTATATTCTGTTACTGGAGATTGCATTTTGAAAGGGTGTGATATACTGGTATGTCATGGTACAATGAGGTATTTAAGAAACAGTGGTGTTTATGAAGCGCACTAGGAGAGAGATTTTAAATTAATCCAAAATTTTACAATTAGCCAAAATATAATAAGATCTCTGTTTTCTAGTTACTACCACTACAAGATAAAGCCAGACAAATAGTACATGCTCCAAGACAAAGACAAGATGATTGTTGGGAACTTTCTGACACTCTAAATCCTGAATGAAAAATATTCCTGTGCAAATATAATTGCTTGATAACAGTTCCTTAGGGATTTTCAATATAATGGGTGTTATTTGGTCTGGGTCATTGGCTGAAATCTTCAGATCTAGATTATGCATTTGACATCATTATTATTTTTTTTAATTACTTACAACCTCAAAATCTGTGGTGGTAAGCCAGGTATTAAAAATTAATTGGTTAGTGTTATATGGAAGTGCTATTTAAAAGCATCAATGACAATCTAGTTTTGTCTGAAACTCATATGGCAGTGAAGCAGACATTTGCATTTGTACTGTAAGTCTGAATTTCTTTTGGACAGTCTGTTCCCTCTGGACTGAGGGTATAGCACTAAATGAAGTCTGAGGGGCGAGGGTAGCTCAGTGGTAGAGCAAGTCATCGTTCACCTTGAAGGTTGTGGTTTGATTCCCAGCTCCACCAGTGTAAATGTCACTGTGTCCTTGGGCAAGACACTTAACACCACATTGCTCCTGACAGCTGTGTCGGCAGCATGTGAATGGGTATGAAAAATGTGCGATAGAAAATGCGCTACACATACTGTAGTTGCCATGGGCATAAGGCAAAAACTGCAGTGCAAAGCAGCTTTAAGTGTTCATAAAGATTGGAAAAGTGCCATATAAATACAGACCATTTACCATTAGCATTCTAATTTTCACCATTTAATCATCATTAGTAACAGGGTTTAGCTTTCTGCTGTACTTTCCAGGTGAAATCTACTATGGCTTCCTCTGATCCACTACTTTCCATAGGTGTTGAAGGTTTTGCACAGTGAGGCAGGTTTCTGGTTGTGTGTAATTTTCAGTAGGTTTTTATATTTACCTCCTCTTATGTTTACTAGAATGTAATTGGTAAAGTCTGCAAGTGCCAACACAGTCACTATTGTGTTTTGGGTGGGTGACTTCTCGAATAAAAGAGCAAAGAATTGTGTAGGACTTCAACTATGCTCCCTCCTCTCAACGTTCTCATGGGTTTGGATGTCAAATGAAGTCAGCCAGATCTCTCTGTATGAAAACAGCTCCATATGAAGTGAGATGAATGCTGTCTCTCTTCATACTGTAAAGACTATGTATTATTATGTGTTTGCATCAATGGGATGTGCAGTGCTATGTGACCCTTTATGAACAGGAGGCCAGTGGTTTGTTGATTAGGACAGATGAAAGAAAACACTTCAGCGGATACTACTCTAAAATGCAAACTGAAAAATTGCCATGCTGATGAGACCTACTGGATCAAGGTGTGCATAAGTGAATCTTAACAGACAAGTTAAAGCAGAAGAGGCAGTGGAAGCATGAGCTGATGTGTTTTGGGAATTACAGAAAACAGAGGGTGGGCTTGGCTGTTTCCAGAAATAGAAAAGTAGCCAATATGTCTCCAACTGCACGTTGGTGAACAGGATGAGAGTGTGTGAAAAAAAATGAAAGCAATGGTGGAAAACATAGGGTCATAAGTATTACATGAAGTCAGACTGAATGTGTTCATTTCACACCTCACTTCCATGTTCACTCTGTCCTCCTCGGCTTCTTCATCTTACAAGACCTATTTTATTAAGGAAAATTAACATATTCTCAGAGCCAGTTTCCCCATGTATTGTAACCATAACAACCAGGGGAGTGAGAATTGTTCTGGAATTCCACCCTATACTTGTGCTCTGTTTGTGCTCAGTTTGACCACAGGCAATTATTTCACCTCTCTTTTTGCCTTTTTTCTCCTGTTTGGGGTTTTCAGTTCCATGTACTGCAGTTCTTAGCTGCTAAAACTAGAGGGTATGAAAAGCTTTGGATCTTCACTGATACATCTCATGTTATCACTCTGTTTTAAACATTATAGCAATAAGAAACACACTGGTGATAATATGAAATGATTGGTCAAGTTTAGCCTTGTAGATAAGTTCATAGTTTGGGTTAGAATGAATACCTCAACAATGAAGATCCAACAGGACCCATCCCATGCAGCCCACCAGCTGTTTGAACTTCAGACAATTAAAACAAGAACCACCAGGCTATTGAACCGTTTTAATTCAAAGGCCATCACCCCACTGAATCCTACTATATGATCACACAGCTCTAGTGAGTAACTGCTGATGTACAGTATGTTTTATATTTGCAGTATACAGTTGCACTATATGCCTGTGTGTGTGCGTGTGTGTGTGTGTGTGTGTGCGTGAGAGAGAGAGAGAGAAAGAATGTGCATGTTTTATCTTATTTTATTCTGTTTTCATTTTTATACTCAAACTCTGTTTTACCTGGTGCCTTGAATCTCACTGTATATTGCTTATAATGATATTAAAGATATCTATCTGTCTGTCTGTTAGTCTGTCAGTCAGCCTACTCTATGTTATGCGTTCTATACATATACAATTGCATTGTTTTATTTTTCAAGATATTAGAAACGACAGAAGAACGATACTGCTTTAGTATCCTTCTGTTGTAGCTTTTAAATGTAGCTTACATTTCCAACCTGGATTATATAATCTATTGCTCATTGTATGCACATAGAATCACTTGATTTATGACTTAAATAAAACAGTCTGACACACAGCAAGCTCAAGCGTTAAGGATATAGATGATAAGCAAACAATTTACACTTAGTAGTAGAACAGTAACAGGATCAGGCCACCCTCGATCGAGTATCCCTCCACTAGTGGAATGAAAGCGAATACCAGCGAGTGAAAGCCTGACCAATATTCTCCCTCATCCAGTCTCTTATTCTATCACTTTCCTTAATGCTCTTTGATTTTTGTGCTTCCTGTGGGGTCAGTCTTGTAAAGTATGCCATAAAGTAAAATGTTGTATTTCTATTTGCGGCATGAACCCAAAACCAGTTATATAGTGCCAATACAGATGATGCAGAGCTTCTTCAACATAATCTACCTTTATTTGAAGGTTGAAATCCTACATTTTGTCACTTTAAAACATTGTACATTGGCAGCACACAACCAGACGGTTTGGGGTTTGATCCCAGTTCTTCTAGTGTACATGCCATAACTGCCTATGTACTGTATACAGTATGTTGAGCCACTTACACATTAATGCACTCCTAGTACCAGTCCCATGCCTGGATAAAGGATTGTGTTAGGCGGGGCAATTATATGCTAAAGCAGTGATGCAGAAAAGGCCATTGTGGCAGCTCCAAAAGTTTTGAGAGATTTGGAGAAGAAGAATATATCTAACAAATCGCAAGCAATTAAATTGGCCTAATAAAACAATGAGGCTGTCGCTTGAAAAAAGCCATTAGTGCCTGTCCTTGTCATCCTCCCTGATGCCACAGATGTCCTGGCATACACACAGTTTTATGTGTATGATTACCTGGCTAATCTTGGAAATCGTGATGTGTTTACTTTCCACCAGCTCTGCAGTTTTTTGCATAACTTGCAGTTGTAAAGGCATAAGAACCGACAAGGGTGCACCTTGCTGCATGTTTACTTCTTTGTGCATGTACTGTACGTGTGCCATCAATGGACACTTTTGCAATTGTGGTATTCATCCCATGCCATAGGATCACCAGGGGCGTAAAGGGTAAATAAGGAATATAGTAGGAGAGACTGGAAAATAAAAGAGGGAGTAGATACGATGCATAGGTGAATAAAGGAAAAATACACAGAGGCACACTGTGAAAGTGAGCTATATGAGTAACACCAAAGCCATTCAACTGGAACTAAAAAAAACAAAACAAAAAAGGTCAGCTTGTGTCTTTGTTAGAGGCTTTTTTTTTTTAACTTATCTTGCTTTCTTGTTTTTCTCATGCGTGGCCTCTGTTTTTCATCCCTATCTGACACAAAGGGAAAACTACTTTAGGACTGAGGCAGCTGAACTCTTCCTTGGCCATGACAGGAGAATTAGGGGCGAGATTACAGTAGAAGGATGATTTCGAGTAACTGGTATGATATTGCATATATGCTAAATCATACTTTACACTGTACTACATGTTAACCAAAACCCTCTCTTCCTCTCCTCTCAGATAGTTACCTCCCCAGATAAAGGATGGACAATGATGCTACATTTTTCTTTTTTATTTTATCGCCTGTTAACCCTCTCTCTCCCTCATTCTCACTGTGCCTTTCTGTTTGCTGGTGATGTCACTGATGCAGAGATAAATATGTTGTTTTAAAGACCAGCTCACTGCTGAGGGACAGTCCGCAGTGCGGAGAGGTAGAGGAGGGAGAGAGAGGGAAGTTTGGCAGAATGAAAGGTTCACTGACATACACTACAACTTTTTTGTAGTGCTCTAATGACGCGTGACAACCAAGTAGGAGTACAATTTTTGTAAAGTCAAACATTATAAAAGGAAAGTTCAGTCTCGGCTGACTAATTGCTGATATTATCATAAACTAACCAGAGAAGGGAATTATTTACAACAAGTGACAATCTGCTTTCAGAAAACCTTGACAACAGATAACCCTGTGTGATGCAGAACATTAGCAGATTAATACAACCGCTTGTAACTCATCTGCAGCAGTTTTGCCAAAATGTAAATTTTAATGTGAAAGAAGAATGACTGGAATGTTGGTATCGCCTGCCAGGAGAAAAACAAGAAGATTGACACGTTTCTGTCAGTGAATCCACTTGTTGCTGCAGCTCTTGCTTATGTTGCAGTAGACATTTTATGTTTTGAAGGGTCAACTCTTTTTAACTCTCTGGTATTTTCTGAACCCTTCTCTGTGTACTTGAAGCTGAAGTTGACAGTGTATTTCATAGCAAACTGTTGACTTGCAGACATCTTTTCTCTGTCACTTCAGGGTGTTGGGTGACATGCGTAACTTTCAGATCATTCCTCAGCTAAATGCCTTTTCATATGTGCATACATGGCACTTCAAGCTGTGTTATAGCTGAGAGTTGACGTGCATATTTGCCAGTTGTCTCCAACAGATGAGGGATTTGCTGCAATAACAGCTACAAACATCTTCACTGAGTAGTAAAGCTGACAAGTTTTACTAGTGGAGTAATCTATCCAACCCCTATTGAACTCATGTTGTAAATATACCTCACTGCTCATCACTAATCTTTTGGGTTAGTAGAATCAATAGAAGGCATCCTAGAAATTTAGTGAAAAAATGAGCATTTACATCGCGCACACACACACACACACACAACCACACCCTTTCATACTTTGGCATTCATAAACTTCAACAAGCACCCACTGACGGAGCAGGCTGACTTTTGGTGTGTGGAGATGTCTTGCAGTAGAGGTGATTTATAGCCTGCCAGCTCATCCTTAGATGAATTCTCCCATGAATCATTGCACCTGCAGTGGTGATGGCAGAGAGGGCTGTGTCACTGGCTTCTCCTTTTGTTTGGCCCTTTCTGACTTTGTTTAAAGCAAATAGATTTTCTTCTGTTTTTGTTTCTTCTCTCCAAATAATGTCTTCTCTATACTTCAACATAACATGTCGACTAAGGCTTACCCATGAGAAAAAATATAAACTATATACAGCCCAAGCTTTATACAATAATTTAAATACAAGCACACATACAGTATAAACACATCCATGTCTGCAGACACTTTATTCAATATGGACATAGAGGACTCACAAAAGGGTCCTCAGCAGATAAAAAGGAATAAATTAAATACAAATAGACAATGGGTATAATATACCACATGTTTAATTAAATATAATTCATATACAGTCTAATCTCGCCACTGTTTTATGAGCCTGGATAAGGAACAAAAGCAGCTCTTTCTTAGGCTGGTTCAAACCTCTATGATACATTCAATTGTACATCAAATTTCTTAGACATGCCTCACATGAAGGGACACTATTGGACACAAAAAGTTCACTGGCAATTTGCTATACGGGAACCTGAAGCAGCAGCCTTATTGCACATTGTAAGTCACCATGAGCATCTTCATACTGCTTTTATTATGTAATGTGTACATACTGTAGATGTGCAAAATGCTTTATATAATGAACATCTAACTTTGACAGAACACATAGAAAATGTATCAGCTTAAGCATAAAGTTTACAACATTATCAATGAATATCTCTGTTATCATTCAACTCATAGGTGAAGAAATGATCAAGGTATTTCATTTCCTTGCATCCATACATAGTATATTTTCATTTTAGATTTTATAAAGCATTTGTAGCCTTTCACCATAACTGTGTAAATGTCCACAGAGAAGTAGTGCACTTTCTGACTGCCTCTGTTGTGTTTAAACAGAGTAATTCTTTGCAACAAATGTATGCTCTTGTTTTGCAACACAGCCCCGTGTTGTCAGCTGCTGTGTCCTCATCATCAGTGTAAGTGCTGAGTTGCGTTACTTTAAAGCCAGATACTCCACAAGCCTGCACACATACAATATTTGTCTAGAAAAGCGCGGACACAGCACAACTTGGACACTCTTGTCAAAGTTAGTAGGGAGTGGGAAGCTGAGGAATTTGCTTAAGGATTTTCTGCCTCCCTGTCTTTAATCACAATGCTAATTAAAGTTTACTGGCTAATTGTGGCTGAGATAGTGTTTCTATACTTCTCTGTGCTGGTGCCCGGCTAATTACAGAGCTAATGGTCTATTGGTCTTCTTTGCTGTGGCCACAATTCTAATGCATTAACAATAAACTGAATTACAGCCCTTGTTCATCAGCCCTAGTCCCACTAGAGATTCCCAGGATGTTGCGGCTTTTGCTTCTGATTGCTGCAGAAAGTGGGACACTGAAATCCATCTTGTCAGTCTGCCACAGCAGTCAATAGCTGTCACTTCATGCCAAGTCATAAGACTTTCTTATCAAACAGTAGTCTTTCACACAATTAATCCACAGGCACACATGAGCTTGAACATGACAATAGACTACTTTCACGCATGGTCACTTTCCTCCAGTCAAGTTACAACCCTGACAGCTGGTACTGACAGGCTGATATCCTGAGGCTGGTGCTAGGTGGATGTAATGTTTGTTCATTCATCCACCACGACAATTATTAACAGGATTAATTAGGCACAGTGAGGCTCTGATCGTGCTGCGGGATGACAAGGAGCTGCTGTAAAACTGTGCATTGCACTTTGTGCTCCACCTAGATATTATACCTCATTGTTGTCCTTGCAAATCCCAGCAGATCAAGTTAGGGAGAAACTGATCTTCTCTGTGCTCGCTTGCTTACAATATTCAATAACATTCTGTCTGTTGGGTGTTAGTGATGGATCTTTTCATGTGTACCAGGTGTCGGTAAGCATTTAGATACAGACATTAGTATTTACAGACATTCATGATGTGTAATTCCCAGATTACACATTGTATTTCCAATCCCATATTTTTAGTCTGTCATCCTGAAGCGTACTGGAGTTACATAGATGTAGAAGAGAAACTAAGGTTGAATTCATGCAAGCATCTGGGGTTATTCGTTATGTTCCTCACAAAAGCACATGTACAATATGGCACTTTCACAAGGCAAGGCTTTCAAAAACATGGCTTCCTTCGTGCATCCCTACATTCACGCTTGTGTATGTGCGGTTGTTGACCTGTTGGCATCAGTGCATTTGCCATTTACTTTTGTAATTGGATCTTTGTGATGTCTTCACTGTTTTTCAGATGAACCGAAAGCCTCTGTAAGAAAAAAATGATAAACACAAGGATAAAAATAAATAGAGAGAGAGAGAGAGAGAGAGAGAGAGAGACAAAGAGGGAGTTATTTGAATTAGGGATTTTTCTTTCTTTGCCGCTTGCTTTGAAGCTCAGGAGGAAGCCTTGTGATCGGGTAAAAGAAAAAGTGATAGGGTAAAAGAGGGGAGGGGAGTGTGTGGGAATGGGATTTTTCTGACATTCCTTCATTTATCCACGCTGACAGCAACACAAAGCATGTGATCATGAAACTACTGCATCTGTTCGTAAATGAATGTGTGTATTTGGATAACACACTGTCAGGGTTCTCTTCACATTGGCAAACATTGGACGGACCCACAAGTGCACACTGAGGCACATTCTTTTCTAATGCCAAATCATATTTGAATCCTCATCCCCAGATCCTTGATTGAATTAGATGGCCTTAAGAGGATTTTTCTCAGCATGCATTTTGTATGAGACTGTAATCGGTACAGTTGCTATCTCTGCTTCTATTAAGGGAAGAGGATTATCAGTGCAGATTATGAGTAACTTTTTAAGAAAATGTTCAGAAAAACATCACAGGGTGAGCACACATTACTATCTGGGGAAAATAAATAATAAAGCAGCAATAAAGTTAAGAAAACAATATCATGCTCTGTGTCTTACATTTTCCTTGATCTGATATTCTTTCTACCTTCCCTGGCCTGCTTATCTATATGTGTCTTTGCAATTACTGCAGTGCCCTGCCTCACCCTGCTGAATGACATATTGATCAGGACAGACTGAAGCTCTCTGCATTGTAGTTCCCAGGAGCCCAGATGCTCTGTATGACTCTGTGCGCAGCCTCAAGGTGTATGCATGCTGATTTTGATAATGTGTTGCAGTCTTGAGAATTAACAGATTTATACTGTTGATAATTTCACATACCTGTGAAAAGAAACTCACTCACAAATCATATTTTATTTAAACTTTCTTCTGCCTTTTTTTCCCCTCCTCAGCTTTTATCCCATAATCCTGGTGTCTGTCTTTAATTCTCTGGTTCAACTACAAGAGCAAAAGTGAGTTTATCTCTTGCTCCCTCGTTCTGTCTGATCCTAGTAGTGAGTGCATACCTGCCTCCTGTCTCTCTGTGTGCCTTGAACTGTGCTTTGGAGTAATTACCTGGAGAGCCAGAGAAATGAGAGGGAACACCTGACCTTTAAGTCTTTATCAGCCCGGAGGGGACAACACACACACACACACACACACGCACACACACACACACACACACAAACACACACACACACACGTCATACACAAATGCAATTCCAATCTGTCTGCCAGGCAGCAGAGAAAATCAAGCTTTACACAAATACTGATGGAAAACAATAATGAGACACACAAATAGAATTCTGTCCCAAATGAGCTCACACATACACAATAAGTTAGTCTGAGAAACAAGTGCTGGTGTGAGCAGTGGTGACAGGCCTATGTGAGGGAGGGTTTTGGTCAAATCAGCAAGACTCATATGGCAGCCCTTAATTACACTTGCCTATAGATGCACATAATTCATGTAATCTATTAATTAATGTTACCCCACCATTCACACACACGCACACACATTAGCAGCTCATGAGGCCCATTTGCTTTTTATCGTTAAAATGATGAACAGTTGGAAACAGTGTTAAGGAATTTACAGCACTCATGGACAATTAATGGCAAACAAGGTGAGATGTAAACACATAAAGAAGAAGGGATGGTGTGTGTCTGTGCAGGTGTGTGTGCATGTGTGTGTGTGTATACACGTATATACTGTATGTGGTTAGGTTCAGGTTAGGGTAACGATAATGCTTTGTTAAGGCTGAGTGGAAGTCACTGCAGTGTCCTAAGAACAACTGCACAAACTTGTGTGAGTGCATGTGTGTGTGTTTGCATTAGAGTCAAACCTATCTTTATGAGGACATTTCGGCTGGTCCTCACAAACTTAAAGGGCTTTTGAGGGTTATGACTTTAGGGTCAGGGTAAGGTTAAGGGTTTGGGTTAGGCAAAAGTTGTCATGGTTAAGGAGTAAAAAAAAAGGAGTAATTGTCTGTATCTCCTGTACATGTCCTATTTTCCCCTTTGTCCCACTTGTTCTCTTCTTATCACTCTTTTTGTTACTTTAGTTTCTACAGTATCTCTCCTCCATCTGTCATTTTGTCACCGGTTGTCATTCATACAGCATCCATCTGATAATACAAACCTGCATGAAACATACACACCTGTCAGAGGGAGGCAAGTGTATAAATATTCTAGCAAATGGAAATTTGTCATGAGGAGTTTTTTCCCCCTTTTTTGCAACAGAATGGACATTTGGCTGTTTATGTAAATCAGCCCTGGTTTGAATTTAGCTCTAGTCATTCAGAGGGATGAAGCAGAACAAAAAGAAAGGAAGATGTAAGAAACTGTTTCTTTTTATGAGGATTTCATGCAATCCTATGTGTCAGGTAATTTCCCTCAGGCGGTTAGAGGAGGGGAGGTTGACCATTTTAGCTTAAGACAAGAAAGGAATTGTCTGCTCTGTCCGATGTGTCTATCTTGTTTTCAGGTTATTTAACACTGGCTGCAGACAGTGCAAGAGACAGAAGCTGTGATTTAACACATGACTGGAGTTTTACTTCATTAGTGTCCTGTCATCTCCCATTCCACCCAACCTCACAATTCCAAAATCCCATTCATCGTAATTTCAAGAACCTGGACTTAGTTTTCCAGTACACACACATTACAAATGTATGACAATATTACATTTCATGATTTACCACAGTAAAGTCAATCTGTCAATCAATCAAATATACATTATTGCCTCAACAGGGAAATATTTTCAGTTCAAAGGTGTTAAAAAGGCTGCAGAACAATGCACAGCACAACTGAAACAACAAAGTCTACAAAAGGGAATTTAAATGACCGAATATAAATGACACCAAAAACAGAAAACAAAACCCATCAAAGAGTAAAGAAAATGTATTGAAATATAGGCAAGACCTAACATTAAACCCTAAAACACCAAAAACTGCAAAAACAAAGCATTAAATTCTGTGCAAAACGTGTGAGAGTCAAGTGTCTGTAAAATTATTACCAAGACACGTGTGGAATATTGTGACTGACACTGGGATAAATGAGAGCTTGAGGTGTTGGTTTTTGCATTTGCTCACTCTGAAGGTAATAGATTATAATCAGTGAGCAGAATGTTTGATGGTCATTTAGAAGTCACAAACACCAGTAGTTAATTTAATAATACTTCCATGTGGGACCCTTTTGTATTTATTCATTAATTCTTATTTATGATGCTATTGTTTGGGGGTTTTCAGTTTTCTTTCTTGCTATTATACATGAAATAGACCACATTTTATCGACACTTAAATTATGATTAGTGATGCACCAACACCAATGTTGGTATCTGGTATGATGCTGCCCTCCTGTAGTCGTATTGTTTATTTGTGAAACTACTCTGACACTGCTGCACCCAATACCACTTTACATATCTTCAAGTGAGTTGAGCAGGTGTGCGGCAATAAGCGTTTGTGTCGCAATGTCAGCAGTTTTGAAATACTTTCAGATAAGCAATGACAACAAAAGTAGAGCAGACTGTAACCTGTGCTCTGCAAGACTGTGAAGAGGAGGAGGAGGAGAAGATAAGCAGCTCCTTCAACACAAGTTATTTGATAAAACATCTAAAGAACCAACATGGTGCACAGCAAATGATTTGCCCCTAAATATTAAGTAATATTCATTTAAATCTAATTCAAATCTATCTGTTCCTATGATTTTCTCACCTAAAACTGTGGTGTTCCATTAAAAACAATGCTATCTTCTAATTTGTTTTTCAAATCTCAACGTATATAGCTGCAAATAAAGGCTAAATATTCATCTATTGTCTTATATTCATTTTTTGATGTCATACCCAATTTTTTTTTAAGTGTGCAGCAAAAAAGGAATTGGTGTCACTCTTCCAATACTTTTGAAGGCGACTTTAAATATTTATACAATGGAAATAGTATCTGAAGTTGTGTTTTGTTCACAGTCAAAGTGAGGCAAATAAAATTTGTTTTTTGTTTGTTAATTTATTTGTTGTAATGGTAATATTATTGGGCACTCAGTATCAGCAAGTAGCGACTAAGAAAAATTGGTATTGGTGCATCCCTAATTATGATGTTAACTGAGTGACTTTCTTTCACTGTGTTATTCTCTTGGCTATATAGACACATTTTTCTTACACAGTAAAAATGAATGAAAAATGAATGAAAGCGGGACAAAGGAACTGTGTTATTCTGCTTCCAAAACAATGAAGAGGATAACGTTCATCCGGTAACTACTGTGTGTGCTTTTCATGATAAAACACAACAATGGCTGTAAAGAAAATGACCTGCAACCTTACTGGCATATTGCTACCACTACATCTTTATGACAGGGACCAAACAAAAATGCACCCAGAACCAATGAAGAGGACATGAAAGTTGTCCTTTGCCTGTTGAATTACTGTTTGCCTTCTATATTGTATATATTGTAAAACCACTCACTATGCCGACTAACTGTTTATACTGTTTGCTCTTAAGCATACTGGACCTTAATCATGGTAATGATAATAAATGAAAACACAGTTAACTTGTCAGTCATGATTTTGGTTAAGATTTTGGCTAGTTTAAATTAGATTATGTGTATATTGACTTGTATGTAAGCATTCATAAGAAATGTAAGGGGATATATTTGATGTCCATTAGTGTATTGACGTGACAAAAACACTGCATCATTATGCATCAGTTTTTCTACTGTCCGTGATCTTATACTGTATATTTCATGTCTTTGCTGCTGCAATGACCCAGTTTCTCCAGTGGGATCATTAAAGTTTTATCCCATCTTAATTTCTCATGAAGCAAAACCTCCAGGCTGTCCTAAGCTCACTCCAAAGCTCAGCAGCCCTTGCAGCTGCATTCTGCCCAAATGGCTGAAAACATCTCCACAGTGTGCTACATTAATACGCCTGTCAGTGGAGACAGAGGACATTGAAAATTGGGAAAGAAAAGAGAAAGAGAGCAAGCAAGAGGGGAATCATTATAGCCAACAAAAGTGCTGAATGACTAATGACCTATCAACTCACAGCAAATAACTAACGGAGGAGGAAATCCAGGTTAAGGGGTGCGTGGGGGGTTATTTGCATTTAAAGACTTGGGCCAATAATAAACGCAAAGACATAGAGATCAACGATGCGTTTCCTCTGCCTCATTTGTGGCTGTTGTCACATTGATTCATGGCAGCACGTCCTGTTTACATACAGTCAATTTGTAATAACATTATCTGAGCACTAAAGAATATTTCAGCTACCAATGTATGTGACTGTAAAGTAGTTAAGTGTGCGTGCGTGTGTGTGTGATTTTGTTTTGCACAGCTGACAGATAAAGTTAATTGCCACTCACTGACCTCAGGGCTTTTGAGGAGGCTGAAAAATGTGAGACAGTGTGAGCAGAAGACAGATTCACATCCAAGAGTGGGATCCTGGTGGCAAGTGTGTGCAATGGACGAGAGCATATGTACCGTCTAAACCTCACATGACCTCAGTTATGCAGATGAGGAGAGTAACACAGGAAGGCTTAGCTGCAACACAAGAAAATGTATTGCATACTAAAAATGCAATGCTTTAGTAGGATAAGGACTAAGAGAAAAAAAAAGAGAGAGTAAGAGGCTATCTTTGAGAAGGTAAGTGCTGTACACATCTCAAACAAGAAAGACAGAATGGGTATAATACAATAAAGATATTAAAGCGTGAACACACAACACATTAAGCCCACGAGATCAATGACTTTGTTAAAGCTCCCAGAGGAAATTCCTTGTTAAGACAAGATTGGCCCTCACCGCTGCACATGACAAATATTGACCAGAAATACAGCATCAATTTACCTCCGTGGACATTATGTCAGGTGCAAAATGATTTCAACATAAAGTGCATTTACGAGCAAAAGACAACATATGAAACGCACATACAAAAGAAAAAAAAAGAGGGGAGAGAGATTATGAGTGTGATCGATCAGCGCATGAGCATGTGTGTGTGCGCGTGCACGCGTGCGCTGTGATTTATGACCTGCAGTGACAGAGGAGTTGTTCTCTAACATTTCACCTGAAATGAAAGGTAAATTCCAATTTTCTCTTCCAGTGCTAATCAAATAAAGCAGTCATTTTATAAACTATACAGCAATTATTCGCTGTATGTGTGAATGTATGTGTATGTATTTGTGGATAGGATTTCCTGCATTGGTCTTCGTGATGAGAGTGAGAGGGCAGTGATGTGTAGAGAGTGGAGGAAACGGAGAGGGTTGATGCTGTAATTTGTACAAACATTTGTTACTGATCATGGCTCTCTACACTGTGGTCTCTCCTTTTAGAGCCCCTTGAGACACAGTGTTTGGATTGTTGCACCAACCAACAGTTGATGTTCATTTTAAAAATTAACACCAGTAATTCTGCTTCCACCTTGGGAGAAGTCATTTTGGTTTTAAATTCCATGATGAGTGCTCCTCCATGTGTTTACACCCTTTTGTTTTCTCTGCCTGTAGAACTCCAGTTTGTAATTCACACGTTTGTATGAATGTATTATAATTTTTAAATGATTATTATTCTTGTAGCCTTAGAATACTTTTATATACTGTAGGCAAGGTATGTGCTCTAACAAAGTCCACCATCTTATCTACATGAATGGACAAACCAGCCAGAAAGTGCGTTTCCTGTTTTCAAGCTGGAAAATTCTATTACATGGCTATAACTGTTATTTTTAGTAAATAATTTAAAAACATCCATCTGTGAGAACCACAAGAGCCGATGGACAACTTGATACACAAATAGTCCTCTGTTGCAATCTGTAATGGGAAAATGAGCCTACTTCTGACTTGATTTCCAACAGGACTGTCCAAAATGGGGGCCAAATTTGGACTGCCAAATGGGTTCATTTCATTCACCAGACTTATGTTTTGTTTTTGTTTAAATATATATCTTTATTTATGCATACTTAAACAAATCTAAATGCATTCTGCTGTTATTTTTATGATTTGATAGTAATGCTTCTTAAAATTATCATTAAAATTAGTACATTTTCTTTGTGTGGAACAGCTGAGCAATGCTGTGCAAGAAGTCAGATCCATGTACTAGTGGTCACTGATATTGTCATGGATATGGTATTGGAAGGAATAAAATAAGCAGTGAATTATCATGTGTATTTCAGGTTCTGATTTTTTTAAAAGTTCTGTTACCTGCACAAAAATCCTCATGAGTTTGTTTTGCTACTGGAAGATTATGTCAATTTTCATATACAGTCTTTGGTCTTATAAAGTGAATCTAGTACACCACACGAATACTTTCATTTATCTGAGACAGCTGTATTCAATCATGTCTCTTTAATATGTTTTGTCCTATAACTTTGTCTATTTCTCGTATATCAACTGTCAGGTGCTAGATTATTATGTTCCGACATGACTCGAGTGTTTTTCGATCTCGTTGACCACTCTTTTCATCTTTTCATCAACCACTTAGCCTCTGCATTTCTTTAACTGTTTCATCTTTTCATTTTCCTGAAGTGGGTACTTCAGTAGGGTGACATTGTGCGTTATTTGCACTGAAGGGAGTTTATAGTTGAGAACAGTGTTATTGTAGAGCTCATAAAATCAAACTACCTTGAATATTTCCACTTAGAGAAAAGACGCCTTCACACTGCGGACGGCTTGTTCGTATCAAAAAACAGGGAATTTTCTTCCTTTCAATTAAAAACGGATTAACTGATCATTATAATGGCAATAACTCAGGGGCTGAGTTCTTTGTTTCTGCTAAACCTCCAGATGATATTTAGGGATGTTAATAACGATCGTAGCAACTTTACCATCAGGGTACACTTGTTGTCATTAAAAAAACAACGGTATTTGAGTAAACACACACTGTCATTAACATTAACGACATCATTAACACTCTGGTGATCCTGTCTTTCTTTTCACAGTCAGTATGCAGTGCATGCACACCTGCTTATATATTTATACTAAATATTTTACCCTGCAGAAAGTCCTTCTTCTCCTGTCTCCAAACTCTGACTGCATGTCTGCTGTCCGTCTGCCAGCCATTACTGGAAATGACCTGGATCGTTGCATTACAAGCAAACACATCCAATCGTATCCCTTTATGCAAAGACATTCACTTTCAAAGAAAGGATGTGTTCTTGTTATTCCTCCGAGTCAAAGTTCACAAAAATGTGCTGAAGTATCACCAAGATTCATAACAGTGACGTGTTGTTGGCATTACATATGCAGGCAGGTGTCTAAAGGCTGTTGGTGGTAGCATATCAAACCTTTATGCAGAAGCATCAGATAATAGGCAGAGCTGCCGTTTGAGTGACCTTCATAGCCCAGTTATAGGCTACTGGGAAAAGATTGTATGTAAATGGCTCCATTTACAGCAAGGGCAGGGTCAAAGGGGCCTTGTGCTGTTTAAAATTACCAGCAGTGTTCACCATGAGTCAAGATGTCAATGCTGCACCGTCCTCTAATCACCTGAAAGGAGACCATTAGACGTCTGGCTTGTGTGTGTGTAGTTAAATAGGAGGGTTTTCTGTCTAATTGTCTTTCTCTTTGCCTTTCTCTTTGTGTTGTATTGACTACTGCTGTGCTGCATACATCTCTGCACACTCTCCCTCTACTGCTTACATTCTTACATTTATGTCTGCGCGTCCGTCTGTTGGTTATCACCAAGTGAGCACAGGATATAACAAGGAAGATGGAACGAAAGTAAATACAGTGGTTTTGCAAATGATTTCACTCATTTCTTTGTTGCCTGTCATTTTGTCCCATTTGTTGTGTGGGAGAGCGTGTATGGAAACATGGAGAGGGAAATTTGAATCATTACAGTGTCAGGATTGCTGGGGTTATTACAAGATTCTGTTCAGTTGTGTGCTTTCCTCCCACTACAGTTGTGCACTGTGAGCCCTCTGTTTAACACCAGGACCTCTGCAGTATATATAACGCAATCCATCGAATATAGTGTATGCTTGCCTTCTGTTAAAAACAAACAAAAAAAAATAGCAAAATTTGCAAAGCAACATTTTTCATGTACTCCTCCTGCAGAGAGGATGACATTTAAAGCACTCTCTTATTGTCTTCCGTGCTTCTATAGCAGCACACTCCCTTTCCTCCTGTTGTATTGTTAATTGGTTTGACATTTCCTGCCTCTGGCCTAAAAAGAAACTGTCATTAGACGAGCCAACCAATAGGTGGTGGAGTGTAGTCTGTAAATGTATGTGCAGGTGTTTGATTGGGACCTAAGAGGTCACAAGCTTTCCAATTGCCAGGTTGTTCTAATTTCCTCTCGCTTTTCCTTCATTTCCAGTAGAAAGCATTGTAAGGTTTTGTGTTGCAGTGCTTTCCTCTTTGATAATAGTGTAATGTTCGATGCCGGGTCAGGATGATTGTTGAAGTGAATTCACAAGTATCCCGTGCATGCTTGCACATTTTTTTTTCAACATGGCAAAATAAACAGATAAAAAAACAGCAAATAAACCATCTTCCGTATAGAGAAATGTGACTTAAATATACATGACTGTGTGTCTGAAAAGACTGGGCAGCTGTGGCTCAAGAGATAGAGGTAAAGTGGTTTGTCCATTGAACATAAGGTCGAGGGTTTGATCCTGGGCTCCTTTAGCCCACACTGAATTGTCACTGGGAATGACACTTACCTCAAAATTGAGTATAATGGTTGTGCTGTAAATGTGTGAGTGATTTGTTACTGAAAAACCCTGCAAACAGAAGTGCTGTATGAATGTGTGTGTGAATGGATAAATGTACTGTAAAACTGCTTTGAGTGGTTATTACGACTAGAGAAGCAATTTATAAATACAGTCTATTTACCATTTACTGAAAACAGTTGCCCTAACTGTTACCCTTGGAACATGTATGTACTCATGGATTCATACCGTGTAGCATGTGATCCTTGGCCTATCAGCTGCAGCTAGTGCATATTAAATAGTTTATTAAATAGACAATGTAATTAGGGATCTTTGGCTAAACAGCTTTAATCTAAGAATGTTTGTGTTGTTATAAAGATAAAAGAGATATGTGTTTGTACAATTACAACCACATAAATGCAATTTTGAATGTTTGTAATATTTGCACACCAGCAGCAGAATGATTTAATTCAGTCTTAGAAAGCAAAACTCAGCATCCAAGTGTATGTTTATTTATATTTTTGGATGCATGTGTCATTATTTGTCATAGGTTAAGATTAGATCATTCTTTCTTTATGTGGTTTTAAAGTGCCTGGTGGCAGTTTTTCTTAATTAAACTTGTTCTGCATGTGAGGTCAAAGCCTACAACATTAGGACCATTACCCCAAGGAGCCGAGAATCAATGCCGCAGGGGAGAAGCATCCTTCGTTTTCTTTAACTCTATTGATTCTCATTTACCTCCACCCATCCATCCACCATCCACTACCGCCGTTGCGATTCAAAGGAACTGAAGGTGAATTCATGGACTTTGCAAATACACATGTACTGTATGTTTGTAGGTGGATGGATGTTTCAGACACATTATTTCTTAGATATTTCATTGATCTGATTTGTGGTTCTCAGTGAGCCCCCATCAACTTGTTTGTCCTCTGGTTCACTGTCTATTTCCTGATATTAAAGACACAGGCAGTCTGGCTGCCTCACAGCTCGATGTGAGAGACCAGAATGTGACAATATGTGACCTGTTTCCCTGTTCTTATTGGTCTGTTGTGTTTCTGTATGAAAGAAAGAAATGATGAAGCAACTGACTGCATTTTATTTTTTCAAATACATATCACAAAGTCTAAGAAATATTTTTTTTTATAACCTCTAGCCCCCTCCCACTGTCTCACCATTTTGTAAATATACTGTACTGTGAGGCCCTGCAATTAAGAGTGGTCACAGGCCTGTGCCTTTAACTCATCTCTTGGTGTATGTGACACATTTTCCAGTCATTTACTCTCTGACAACCCCTCAGTCTTTCTCAGAACAAAGACACTGTTAAAGCTCTGAACTGATGTGTGGAGTTATATAGTATGAAAGAGTGATGAGTGAAGATTTCCTGTAATTTATTTTAATGCTGCAGCTGTCCTTAAATTTATATTATATTATATTATATTATATTATATTATATTATATTATATTATATTATATTATATTATATTATATTATATTATATTATATTATTACATTGTGGCACAGATGTGTTATAAAAATGTAGCACCTATCAGAAACTCATGCAGTTTTGCTTGTATATTTTCCCCTCTTGATGATATGATTGATTGATCACACAACGTCAGTGTAATATTATGACTATCATCACTCATGCAGGCAAACTGACAGTAAAAAGGGGCTACCTTTATCTTACCAAAATAATAGAACAATATTGGCAATTTCTTCACTCACACACTTAACTGTGTATATGTGCACTGACTTTGTTTGAACCTACAAGGTTACATGGGAGGGTTGTGCATATATTAGCCCTGGACCTGATAATGGATTCTAGGAACACCACCCCATCGTTCAAGAGTCCTGGGATTGTTTGCAGCACATTTTTCTTAGTTTGGAAATAATGGCTGTTATTCAGCGCACAGTTTTCATATTTTACTTTTAAATTGTGTACAAACACACATCACACATTCAGTGACGAATGCTTTTTTTTATTTTCCTGCATCACCTCAAATGCTTTTCGTCCTATTTTCTGTGTTTGCTATCTCTCCAGGGGGAATCACATGAAAGGTCCTCAGCTCAGGGACATGCTCTGTTAATAGCCCTCCAAAATGAAGTCATCCATAATGTTACAACCGCTTCATGCACACATACACACACACAGGCTTACTCATGTATGCACACAAATCACACATTCTCCTCTGGTTGCTCCAGGACATATTGGAAGCAGAGTCCATCGGGATGGGAGTATAGAAAGGTAAATTTGACAGGGTAAGAAAGCAAATGATTGAATGCATGACCTTGGAATAGTAACAGAGAAGAAAGACTTACAGGTAGATTTTGATTAAAGGGTTACAAAGACAATCTTGGGAGACGAGTGACAGGTGAGGAACAAGCTTAAAGGCAGAAGTCCTTCGAAAGCAGGGAGGTAGAGTCTCAAATTATGCCAGAGACCACAGAGATGTACTGTATATCAATGTCTTTCCAAACAGCAAAATAACAAAAAAAGTTGAAATATCTGGTTGTAAAGCAAACTCCAAGTTTGAGGTCTCAAGATTTATGATTTAACACGTGCCATATCGGTTTTTGAAACCAGAAGTTCACAGATGTCAAATGCAACCATGCACCTACTGTTGATACCGGCTGTTAATCACACTGGTGTCCACTCACATGTGCCTTGTTTTACGGTCTATTTTACTCTAAATGGGAACATAATTTACAACATCATGTTCTGTTGTGGAATCCAAACAAAACAATCCAGTGAGTTGTGTCTAGGATGATAGTTTTAGAATTAATTTCTTGGAAAACTTCTTTGTTTAAGACCAAATTTGTCTCATTGTCTCTTAACTCTGGAGAAGAATATCAAAGTTGGTCACACAAACGAGGTTTTAAGCAGAGCTGAGTTCTGTGGGCGTTGTTCCAGCATTGCAGCTGTGTTACGTCACTGAGAGCTGGTGTTTCTGTCCCTGGTTCCTCTCTGAATATTTCACACTGCCACTGCTGCTGGGTTCTTACCGAGAGAGAGAGAGAGAGAGAGAGAGAGCCATAATAAATTGTGTTCTGCCCTACTTCCCTCTACTCGCTCACTTCCTCCTTTTCCACCTATATCTCTCTCTATATATATTCACCCACGCAGTTTAATTTTTTTTACCTCCGGCTCTCAGTCTCTGTCCCTCACTTCCCTGTCTCTGCTGCCACCTCCTCCCTGCCCCCAGTCAGAGCGATAATGGGTCTAAAAGATGTATGTGATGTAATCCAAACAGACTGCAGTTCTGTGTCAGAGATGCCGCTCCCTTAGCTGCCCTTCATCCACCTCCACTCACCTCCATCCCACAGCCTCTGTTCAGACATAGGAAAGCATCTCCTCTGTACTGCTGTGTCTCTACTGTACTTCGGT
This sequence comes from Brachirus orientalis, assembly GCA_016785285.1. NCBI lineage: Eukaryota > Metazoa > Chordata > Actinopteri > Pleuronectiformes > Soleidae > Brachirus > Brachirus orientalis. The sequence goes on along the minus strand of JAFBJR010000179.1, from coordinate 6,539,760 downwards.
TTCCCCTTTTAATGTCTACTCAATCTGTCAACTGATAACCATTGGGAATTAGGACAAAACACTAGTGCATATGCTCTTGGCTCATGAAAGGTCTGTCAGAATTGCAGTCCCTGATTTACAGTAGCATTGTTGCAGTTTTTAGACTGTTTTATGCAAGTATGGGAACAAAGTTGAATCTCTATATACATGTAGGTTCAGGGGGCTGTCTTTGACATTATTGGTCGTCTTGTTCTGTTGCAAAGCTTGCAACTCTATGTTTAAAATATAGTGGGAATGACAGACTTCTGCATGGCTGACTTTGTGAGTTGTGGCAGCCCTCGGGGCTGCAGGCAAGTGCTGAGATGATCAAAGGCTCCATACACATAGTAAACATTAGCTGTGTCTCAATCAAGGGCTGTATCCTCACGAGTGTGCAGCCCAAGTAGGAGATCACTCACGTTGGTGGCACACTCAGGAGGGACAAAATTAGATGGCCACACAACTCAACAATTCCCTCTCTTAGTCTCCTAATAAATTCCAGCAGGATGTACACCGAGATGTTAATGCCGCCCTCCACACTTCAACGGTGCTGAATTACAGTTCCTCCTGCACCTCAAAGCCTGACTGCTGGTTTAACCCCTAATCAGCCAAAACATTCTAAAACTCGGATATATTTAAATAAAGCTGATATGATGTAGATCCATAATAAATATACTAATCTGAAATATCTAAAATATATTTCCCTTTTCACCATAGTGAAAATACCAGAACTAACTGCTCTTGTTTATTGGTATAAAAGCTGTCATAATGTCACATCTTTCTCACAAACATCTTTGCATCTAAAATGACTGATTGAAGTTTGACCTTCAACAAGTTAGAATCCCTTTAAGCCTTGTCAGCATCTCCTTTTCTTGACTCTTTCTCTCATGCCTCTGAGTTACATTGTTTTTTTACCTCCTGAAAATCTTTAAAACCATCATTTATAGAAAATGACAGATTCAATAAATGTTACCTATTTTATACTGTGTTTTATTATTACATTTATTATTTTTTCCTCAGTTATGTGGTACACCTAAGTAGACACAGCTATAATTACTTTAACAAAGCACTTAAATCTATTATTCTGTCAACAAAATGACACAATTTTTTTTTCATATATCGTCCTTTTTTGGCTAAACTGAAGTAAAATTGCTCTATTATATTGTTGTAGCAATCTCGTACAACTCCTCATTATGTTCATGGATTACTTGACTCTGCATCTGCTCTTAGCCATATGTGCATCAATTACATCTAAATGTTTAGGTCGCGCTCTATGAATCTGGGGCAATGATGCCCATAGCTCTAACTCTGTTTTTGGCCATGACACCACAGTTATGCTTCAGTACACTACAGTGGCTCATTGATGTGGTGCTGCTCTCCTGATACAAAGCTGTAAGCGAAGCACAGATGGATGCAAATAGACTCATTATATGGACTTATATACAGGGTTCAGCAGTCACTCATAAGACATGTTTTTTTCTTTATCACTTTAATACTACAGTGTCACATTATAGTTTTTATACACTCATTAACTTTTTCACATTTATGACAACACATTAGTTCCCAAAAAACAAAACAAAAGCAAAAGCCTCCACCTGCTGTGGAGGCTTTTAGAGCATAAGGTGTGGTGCTGCACAGATTTGGGTCAAGTGCTGGATGGTGGCCACATGACTCTGCAGCTCGGATTGTGGCTTTTTAACAGTTAGCATTTGCCCTCTCATCTGCTCCTGGATTGGCACTTAGTGTAGTTCATATGATGCTTTGAGTGGGTGGACTAAGCCGAGCAACGCAGGAGCGGAATGAAGGTTGAGCGTCTTCAGGCAAGTTTCTGAATAAAAGGTAAGCAACATTTGGCCGATGCACAGAACATATTTGTTTTATTTATTTATTTTTAACTTCATATGGCAACTGTCTTGTGCAAAAGAAAACCTGGCCAAAAGATTATCAAGGATGGCCAACAATTGCAAATTGCAAATCCTACTAATAAATCCAGAAATCTCTATGCCAAGGTATTAAATAAAAAAAAAGTTGTGTCAAGTGTTGAAAAGAGAGTCCTGTAAATGTGGCTACATTTGCTGCCTGTCACATTGCTAAAACATTGATATGTTAACTTGTGATCAAAGCATCAGAGACATACTGTATGTTACTGTTAGCTACCAACACAGTCAGTGTGTAAACTGTTATTTGTGTCAAATTGTAGCTGTTTTTGACGTGGGCAAGCAACAAACAAGGTTCTTCAGAAAATGCATTTTTCAACAGTTAAGCCTATTTTCCTCTTTTATATGCCCTCGCTTCAGTGAGTCTCTCCCACATCTTTACCTGTTCATAGAACCGTTTTATCAGTTGTGATGAAGTTTCTCAGGTTTGACTGTGTCTGTACTGCTATTGTCCTGTGGGTTTCTCTGTGAGGCTGTCAGGTAATCATTGAACTTTTGTTTTTCTTCTACACTCAGTTTTTCTTGTTTCATCACGTCAGGTAGAGTGAATCAGTGACAGCACTCTTAATCCCCTCGGCAGTGGATTCCATGACACTGCAGTGATACTGCAGGCATTTTCTTCAGTAGGACAAGTGGATGTCGACAGAGGCAAATTCACCAGATGAAAACTGTTTCCCAGCAACCATAATAATAAAGCTTTACATTTTCTTTTTTCTTTCACCCTTTTTTTCCCCAGAACAGTGTAGACATAGTATGTATGTGACAGTGACAATGAGGTAACAAATGAAGACAATATGATAATAGGATATTATGCTGCAAATTAGAAATCTAATATTCTTCTTTGTTTCATATTAATGTAGAATGGATACTTCCTACATCTTTAGATTCATAGCTTGTTAAGAAGTCTATGCTTTTCATTCATTCTACATTGCCCTTGAATTTTACCACAGGCTAAAATACCTTTCTATTTTAACTTTCCAAAGACCTTCATTTGAAAAAAATGTTAATCTACGGAATGATTAATATAATCCTAAAATGTTTAGGTTAAATTAAATATTTATATCCAAAAACTCTCACAGGCACACTAATAGTCTCCTTTACTTTCTTCTGGCACGACCTCAAGTCTGTGTGATAAACACTAATGCTATCTTCTCCCAGTAATAGATAAATCAATGTTGCACTCGCTGCCAATCAGAATGCTGCTTCAGCCCCAAACGGATATAGCAAGCGTTCATCTCTGCAGTAAAACTGGCCTGCTTTTGCTCTGACAGAATTGATAGAATGTGTTATAATGTTGATGCTGGGTTTATCGATTTCCTGTGTATTGCAGACAGGAGAGAAGTAGCAGGGGGAAGGGGGAGGAAACCAGAAAGGGAGGAGGTAAACGTCTTTCAAAGACCGTTTGATAATTAGCCCCTCTCTCTCTCTGTTAAAACATTTGACTTCACTTGATTAAGAAATCCTGAGAAGGTGAGAAAAATAAAAGAACACAGAGGATGTTATTTTATTCACTGTAATACTGTCAGCTGCTACATTTCACCGCAAGGTTTTCTTCATGTAAATTGAATTTTGGATCATCTGATTCAGAGATGTTGCCGTACGAGGCTGCACTCATGTCAGGGTTCAAATCAAGTCTTCAGGCTGTTTGTTGATGGTGGTGGAACACAGAGTGGGAGGAGAGGAGTTCTAGATTTTTCCTACCATGCATCTTGTTTTGACAGAACAAACTTTACAGCAATACCACGGGAGGGTACTTGTAAAAGAAAAAGAAGAAATCGCCTTTGCCATCAAAAAGACTTTTATTTTATCTTGTCATTTTCCAAAAAACAGCCTGCTGTAATTTCGGTAGAAACATGGAATCTTGAGGATAAATGCTTGTATTGATTGACAGGCTCTTTTATCAATACATTGCACTCAAGCACATTAAAAGGAAAATATGATGTTTTCATGTTGTGTTTCACTGAAAATTGGGACTGAGTTTTAATGCTCCAGCACCAATCAAGCAGGTCAAATTCTTTTTGCACCGAGTGTGTGGTAAATTACAAGAAATGTGCTCACTGACAGTCACTGTGTATTGGTTGTGAGTTTCCTGGGAAACCACTCCTCATCTGGTATATTGAATCCTTTTATGATGCTGTTACATGTTAGTCTTCTCTTACCTTCTGTGCTCATACATCACTCTGTAAATGTGAACAATTAAGAAATAATGTACATATACAGTGAAGTGTATACTGTGCTCTGTGGCTATCCCAGATCTTACCGCCTCTTATCTTCCATTCATATTGTCAAAGGTCGTAGTAATGGTAACATACACTGCCTGGCCAAAAAAAGTTGCCACCTTAAAAAAAGGTCACTCACTCTAATATTTTGTTGGACCGTCTATAGCTTTGATTACGTCGTGCATTTGCTGTGGCATTGTTTCAATAAGCTTCAGCAGTGTCACAAGATTTATTTCTGATGGGAAATAATACTGATGATGGGAGAGTCGGACCACTGAGCAAAGCCTTTTCCAGCACATCCCAAACATTCTCAATGGGGTTAAGGTCTGGACTCTGTGGTGGTCAATCCATGTGTGAAAATGATGCCTCATGCTCCCTGAACCACTCTTTCACAATTTGAATTCTGACATGTCCTGTCATCCTGTCATCTTGAAATATATGTCCATTAATGGGATAACCTGGTCATTCAGTATGTTCAGGTAGTCAGCTGACCTCATTCTGTGGGCACATAATGTTGCTGAACCTAGACCTGACCAACTGCAGCAACCCCAGATCACTGCACTGCCCCCACAGGTTTGTACAGTAGGAACTAGGCATGATGGATACATCACTTCATCTGCCTCTCTTCTTACCCTGATGCTCCCATCACTCTGGAACAGGGTAAATCTGGACTCATCAGACCACATGACCTTCTTCCATTGCTCCAGAATCAAATCTTTATGCTGCCTAGCAAATTGAAGCCTTTTTTTCCTGTTGACCTCACTGATTAGTGGTTTTCTTATGGCTACACAGCTGTTCAGTCCCAATTCCTTGAGTTCCCTTTACATTGTGTGTAGAAATGCTCTTACTTTCACTATTAAACATAGAGTTCTATTTGTCTACCCTCTTCCTCCAACACAATGGTTCCCCACTATCCTTTCAGTTTTTAATAATGTGTTGGACAGTTCTTAACCCAATCTTAGTAGTTTCTGCAATCTCCTTGGATGTTTTCCTCTGCTCGATGCATGCCAATGATTCGACCCTTCTCAAACAGACTAACATCTTTTCCACAACCACAGGATGTGTCGTTTAAGAAATAAGAAGCTACTCATTGCATCAGTTGGGGTTAAATGGGGTTAAACATGTTGCCAGCTGACAGATAATCATCCATGTGGTAATTATCCAATAGGAGGCTCTTACCTATTTGCTTAGTTAAATCCTTTTTTTTTTTTTTTTTTTGGCCAGGCAGTGTACATGGATGACCTATTCTTTAATCCTCTGCTCATGAGAATTTTCTAGTTTTCAGCCCACTGTCACATGTGAATTTTAAAGCTGCAGTAGTCAGGATGGCCATAGGACAGTTTTGAATTATTATAATGTAAATAGTAATTTTTGCACACACACACTAATTTAGATATAGTAGTAGTAGTGAGCATACTGCACCTCTTGGCCTGTACAAGACAAGAAGTTATCTCACTATTGTGAACTTATGGCATTCATGTAGTTTTAATGGGAATTTTGCTGTTTATCTATATAATGTGGAGATGCTGGGGTTGGATCCAGGATCTCATACATGCAAAGCATGTGCTCTACCACTACTACATTCCCTCTTACTTCCTTTCATCAGATAAATATGAACAGAGTAATTCATCTCATACACGAAAGATATATGGAAATCTCTCCATCTCTGTCGATAGGGACAATCATTTGAATTTTTTTCATTTATTGTTCAACTCTCCTAGACTCCTTAGACTCTTTCCTTTTTAAAAGAGACTTCCCACTCTGTTACTGAATTCCCCTGTGATTGGTGAAACCCTCCAGTGATGGGGCAGTTCTAGGTGCAAAAGTCTAGTCTTTCTCTCAGATCACTTGATTTGATCTGAAAGATTAACTTGTACAATACGGAAATCGCTTAAGGTGTACACTGTAAAAATAAAAGTTGTGTTTTAAAGATCACGCATGTATTTTATATGCACTAAACATAACAATGATACAAGCTGTTGTTTGTAAGCCATAAGCTGTCTGTTAAAAACACAGCAGTCCGAATTTTTAGTTATTTAGGGTTATTGCTATTACAGCCCATCAGCATGAGGACAGCTTGATGCTAATATCAGTTTCCCATATTGAATGATTTTTTTTTTCATCATTCTGCTGAAGAGCAACAGTATGAATCGGATTCCAGTTTTCTTTTCCGCTCTACAGGCTCTCCTTCTCTTCTAAGCCAAACTTTGTGTTGACAGAGACAAACTTCATTATTGATCTGCTGAATATCTCCCCTCCCTTTATATCCCACAGGAAAATTAAAGCTGGATAGAAAAGCTTTTTTCTCCCTTCCTCTCGGTTTCTCTTCTTTGTCCGCTCTGCTCAGCTGCCCCAGACAGCCCTGCAGTAATTCACAACTGTGACACATGCTCCGTCTTGCTCGGTCTTTATGCCACTGTCCTCCTCTGTGTGTGTGTGTGTGTGTGTTAGCAGCTCTAATGTGCGGGGCGTGAGACTTTTACAACATGTTCAATATCACACCACAGGGTCTCGCAAACCCAGACAGAAACTCTAATGATGCAAGGAGAGGAGGAGGAGAGAGAGAGAGAGAGAGAGAGAGAGAGAGAGAGAGAGAGAGAGAGAGAGGGAGGGAGAGACAGAAAGGGATGAGAAGAGAGATAGCAGTGAACTATCAGCGCAGAGTAAACCCATTTGTCTTCCACCCCCATATTCAAAACACCCCTATACAGCCTATAAAACACACACTAACAAAAAACCTTATATCTTCCAAATTCCATATTATACATCCCACAGACTCTGAACCACTTACACAATTTTCCCTAAGCTATGCTTCATTTACCAAACCAACAGACTTTGAAAGTGGAGACAGACATGCAATATTCGGACCGTCTGTATTTAATATATACCATAATCTTGTAAGATCTGTTAGGGCAATGCATCACTGTGGTAGCTGGGGAAAACCATATAAAACAACATTGACTTTGTCCTTAAAACCATCACTGGCAGTGTTTCCTCCTTCCTCACGGTTAATTGACATTATGGGTCTAGTGTGCAAGAATGTGTGACATCTAATGGTGAGACTGCAGATTGCAATAAATCCAAAGCATATTGGAGAACTACGATGGCCTTCACATTACCAAAATGGATGGAAACACTATGGCCACAGTGGTCATTCAGCATGGTTTACATAGTGAACGCCCACTTGAGCCTTCCTGGTTTTCAGTAAACCAAACCGACTATTTTTGGTAAGTTATCAGTTAACGATGCAGAGATGTTCTATAGTCAGTGTCTTCAGAAGAGTGATCAAATTTAGCAGAGGCTACACACAGATTTAGGCACCAGTGCTCCACTTTGTCCCCACACAATGCTTAAATTTAAATGTCTATTTCATTTTGAAGCCCTAACTGCCAAAACAACTACTTAAGGATTGCAAATTTTAATCACTAATATTACTTTAAAAAGTCCAAGTTTCCCCTTGATGACCACTGCCCGAAGGAAAGGGAATTGGCTTGTATTTTAGCAGAAGTTGTTAAATGATGTTCCGTACATATAGTCATTCAGGCTGCTGTAAATATTTGGCAGCCTCCATAAAGCAGGACCCTTAAATCAAATAGATATACTAGGGTTATTCTAATCTAAGGCAATGAAAACAAAACTATTTTTATTTTAAAGCAATTATACCCAAAGTTTATTACATTTCTGCCAATAAGACTTAATAAATGTTACACACTGGACCCTTAAATGTCTTAATACAGACCAATCTATAGTGGCCTGAAGGTGCATGGGCAAACTCTGAGGAAATGAGAGCTAATATTTGCCCTGTTATCCACTGATCCTTGTGGATTAGTGTTAAGACGGCCTCCCTCAGGTCTCTTTGGAAATTGCCACGAAATACACTTTCACGTCAGACCATCGCTTGGGTCTCCATTTGAGGGAGAATTAAATTCACTATCATGAACCAAATAAATACATGTTGAACAATATGTGTTATTACGGAGACATCATCCCATTTCAGACCTGGTATTGCCTGAGTAATCTGATCAAACACACAACATTTGAAAGAAGTGTGGGAATGCATGTGACAACATTCCTGAGCATGCATGAATGCAGTCCATCCTCAAGACACATTAGAGACCGCCTCCTCGTATGACATCCTCTGACCTGCGGCACTGTCACAGTGAACTGAAAGTTTTTCATAGTTCTTGACTTATCAGTGTCAACATATTAAACATATTAATATATCTGCAGCTAGTGCCGCAATATTAAGCCAGATTGTCATAGGTTTACCCCTTTTTTAGTTGTTAAAATCTTATTTCATGTTATAGTTATGTCGTCTTTTAATTTTTCTATTTTCATTCTCTATCTGTGTGTGTGTCTCACTCTCTCTCTCTTTCTTCCTTTCATGGGCACACAACATCTCTACAGCACGGCTCTGATCACATGTGGTCACAGATGCCTCCAGGACGGTGTGTCCCTGATGCAGTTAGGTCACCAGTCAACCAGTTAGTTGTTACTGCCATTGAACTATACACAGTTTTAGGCTCACATCAAAGGATGTGGTGTGATTTAGCTAACTGGTAGATGTCTTGTCTTGCCACATTGAAACACTGATCAGTTGACAAGTGAAGTAATTTAGTCTTCATTAAATAGTGCTAAAGGAACCCATATATCCCATCATCATAGGATGGAATACAATTTCTGCATTTCTTACTTTATTAAATTGCATTTTCTGTAATCGGATTGCAACCGGATAGAGCCTGACCACTTGTAGGTGTAAATAAGTACGGATTGTTCTTTGATCTGCCAAACCACTTTGGGAGGTGGTGGGAGACACATTGTAACCATATTTAACAGAAATGCAACTCTGCTCCACCTACAACAATTATGTGAGTGGAAATATGTCTGTGTCTCTGAGAATAGCTAAGATGAAAGTGGCGACAAAACTGCACAGGCTCCTCTGCTGTCATTGGGATTGCTTCCCCTGCTTTGAAAAGCAAAGACACATCCGCACAAGAGCGTGACTTCATGTATGGCTAACGTTGTTGTTGTTGATATGGCAGTGCACAGGATGTGATGCTGTGGTCTGCTGCTGAAAATGTTGGCAGAAGAAGAGGGGGACGTGACATAAGGGGGGGATTACTGTGATCTGATCACTGAAAATGCATTATAATGCAGGTGTAGAGGGGGCCAATGATATGGCTTTCATCAAAGAGGGTTTCTAGTGTTGATGCTCTGCCAACAAACAGTTTCTTACAGGATTGCTTGCCTAGCAATAAACATGTGCACTGTTCCCATTTCCATTTCAGGCTCAGTTAGGAACTCACTGACTGGGTGATGTCATCAAGGCAAACATGGCCTGTATGGAGGAGCACAAGTTGATAATGCATAAGACTGTGGCTTAGAGTGGAAGTGTAGTGAATAATCATAATGGGGACTGCAAATGGGGGATTAGTCTCATCTCTTGTTTTTCTCTCCTTTATATTTATTAAATGTGTGTGTATGTGTGGGGTGTGTATGTGTGTGTGGGTTCTTGTATTTGTTGCCACGTGAGGACCAAAAATCATATAAACCATACAGAGTGAGGACAATTTTTGGCCTGTCCTCACTTTTTTAGAGAACTTTTTCAGAGTTAAGACCTGGGCTTAGTGTTAGTGTTAGGGTAAGGGTTAGGCATCTAGTTGTGGTGGTTAAGGGGCTAGTGAATGCATCATATCTATGAGAGTCCTCACTTTGATAGAAGCACAAACATCAGTGTGTGTGTGTGTGTGTGTGTGTATGTGCGTGTATGCAGAATGTAAAAGCAGCACAGAATCGTTAAGTACCACCTCTCAGCTGTCCACATATTCAGGTTTTCCCTAGAGATGCATATGGGTATGTTTTACAGTGCAGAAAAAGAAGAGAGGAAGCCAGAAGATGAGGCAAGGCATTTTTTTTTACCCTTTTCTTCAGCCTATAGGTGAGATATGTAAGCAGAAAAACAAATCCTCTTGTTTCTTAGCTGACTAAATAAGACCCTTTTCATACTCCATTCCATTTTTTTCCTTTGCCCTCCTTTTCCCCACTAACATGCTGCCCTCACTTTTTCTGTTCTACCTTCCTGCCAAGTTTCCTCTTCTCTCACCCACCTAAACCCAACACCTGTGTGAGCAGTGAGTTCCGGGAAAGGGAGCCAGGATGCCTTCATAAGCAGTCTGTCAGAAAATTCTGTCCTGCTGAGTAGCTACCTCACACAGTCTGCCTGTCTGCCTGTCTGCCTCTCCTCTGGGGAGGACTGATGCCCCAGAGATCTGAGTTTTGGAAGCTGGAGACGTATCACCTCTCTACTGTAGTTACACATATTAGCTGGGAACACATAAGAGGAACATTTAACTCAGATAACCAGATCACAAGTGTGGGCTACATAGTAGTAGAGTTATGATTTCATTCACAGCACCACCAGATGACCTGCTCTCCCTCATCAGTGAAACAATTTGGCAGTCAATTACAGCCAATTCATTCATTAATCAATATATATGTGATTGAGTGAAGTTTTTGGTGGGCTGCAACAGCCATAATGTTTGTTTCTCTTATTTATTCTGATTTAGAGCATTTTTTCCACATTTTATGGTGCTTGATGTGTTACTGTCACTCTAGTGTCATTTTAGTCCAAGAGGGCTCATCACTCTAAAATGTAATCAAAACTTGAATGAATTACAGTGAAATCTGGCCACGTCCATAGCTGCGTAAGCAACATTATGCAAGAGATTTGTTTCAATCTTTCTGATTACAGAACATTTGTTATTCAAAGGTTCAATGCACCATTATTCTGAAATAATGCCTGCAATGTATGTTTAAAGAGGACATTCACTGAAAAATCAAATATCTGATGCTTTTTTGATGTGTCCCCGTTTATTTTACATGATCCACTCACTCAGTCATTTTCTACTGCGTTATCCTCAAAGGATGGTCGTGGGGGGTACACCCTGGACAGGTCGCCAGTCCATCACAGGCCCACATAGAGACAGACAACCATTCACTCTCACATTCACACCTACGGGCAATTTAGAGTGTCCAATTAGCCTAATCCCAAATCTGCATGTTTTTGGACAGTGGGAAGAAGCCCACAGTTTTCACCGGAGTACCTGGTGGAAACCCACGCACACACAGGGTGAACATGCAAACTCCATGCAAAAGGGCCCACTACACCAACCATGTGGCCCCCTTTACTCACTCTCACTCACTCATTTTCTACCACTTTATTCACTGAGGGTCGCGGGGGGCACTGGTGCCTAACTGCCTAACTTTTGGTTCAAAAAGATCATTCTATGTGACCTTTCATTTATCACAAACTGAAATACCTTAACAAATTTGATATTTGGTTATCATCACTTTATAACTCAATTTTTTTCAATTATCTGTTTTATCCAAATTACTACTGTATTTTGTAAATGTTAGCATGCATGTTTACTCTACGTAAGCAATGGAATGTGACACTGCTCTGTTATACCTGTGACAGTCAATTAAGTCCACACACATAAATGTAAATAAATACATAAACATGATGGCAGCAGTAATGACTGGAGTATTAATCTATTAGCATGCACAATAGCTGCCTTTGATTTGCTTTGCAACACAACCTTATTATTAAACTGCAAGAGAATTAAGTGTCTGCTGCAGTTATGTTCTTTTCATAATTTCCTTCTCTCCCACTTCTCTGTCCAAATAATATTGCATGTCCTTTTTCCTTTAAAAAAATACTTTCTCTGGTCTTTTTCTTTCTGATTTTCCTTTCTACTTTGTTTCTCTTATCTTTACTGAAAGCTTTTCATTTCCCAATGTAAAACACGTCCAAAGAAATGTTAATTTCTCATTTTTATCAAAACCAGTTTTGCTCTTTTCCCAATCATAGTGTTTTATACAAAAAGCAAAGGAGCTCATATTTGTGAGAGAGGAATGATTCACCTCCTGTCTTTCTGTCCTCTGCTTGCTTCCTCTCTCTCTCCACATTGCAATATCTCATCTCATGTGTTCAAATGTTTGTCTTAGAAAATTTCTTTCCATCTTGACTGCTTATATTTCCACTGACTCATTTCCTTGGAGACCCATCCTGGGACTGCAATATACACTGCCTGGACCAAAAAAAAAACGTTGCCTGGATTTAACTAAGCAAATAGGTAAGAGCCTCCTATTGGATAATTACCGCATGGATGATTATCTGTCAGCTGGCAACATGTTATTTAACCCCAACTGATGCAATGAGTAACCATCTCAAAAGACACATCCTGTGGTCGTGGAAAAGATGTTAGTCTGTTTGAGAAGGGTCAAATCATTGGCATGCATCGAGCAGAGAAAACATCTAAGGAGATTGCAGAAACTACTAACATTGGGTTAAGAACCGACCAACACATTATTAAAAACTGAAAGGTTAGTGGGGAACCATTGTGTTGGAGGAAGAAATATGATTGGACAAAAAATCCTGAATGAGCATGATCGGCGATCACTAAGTTTGGTGAAATCAAATCGTAGACAAATAGAACTCTATGTTTAATAGTGAAAGTAAGAGCAGTTCCACACACACAATGTAAAGGGAATTCAAGGAATTGGGACTGAACAGCTGTGTAGCCATAAGAAAACCACTAATCAGTGAGGTCAACAGGAAAAAAAGGCTTCAATTTGCTAGGCAGCATAAAGATTTGATTCTGGAGCAATGGAAGAAGGTCATGTGGTCTGATGAGTCCAGATTTACCCTGTTCCAGAGTGATGGGTGCATCAGGGTAAGAAGAGAGGCAGATGAAGTGATGTATCCATCATGCCTAGTTCCTACTGTACAAACCTGTGGGGGCAGTGCAGTGATCTGGGGTTGCTGCAGTTGGTCAGGTCTAGGTTCAGCAACATTATGTGCCCAAAGAATGAGGTCAGCTGACTACCTGAACATACTGAATGACCAGGTTATTCCATTAATGGACATATTCCAGGATGACAGGACATGTCAGGATTCAAATTGTGAAAGAGTGGTTCAGGGAGGATGAGGCATCATTTTCACACATGGATTGACCACCACAGAGTCGTAATCAAAGCTAAAACCAATCAACAAAATACTAGAGGTCGCCACTTTTTTCCACACGTTTTCATGTTTTTTGGCCAGGCAGTATATTAGAGAATTGGGAATATATTGGAGAATGACACCAACCCTTATGTCAAGTTTCGAGTGACTTCGGAAAAATTGTCCAAAAACAATTTATTTGTTTACATAACGAAATTGGTTCAGAAATAATTTTCAAGAGTCCAAGAAGTAAGAAGGAACTACTGATCCTGACCTTTATCATTGACTCATAATTTTCTGGTGATAATGTGTTTGCCAGCCAAAATAACATTTGAGTGTTACAATATTCATAAAAGCCTTTTCCTTCAGTTTTGACTTTTTTGAAGCAGTGTGTAGGAGACTGACAATAGTGTGTGTGGTCAAAGCTGAATGTTTTCCACACCACAAAGACACCACTTCTGCCTTTACTTCATCAACAGTCACACAACTGCATGGCCTTCAGGAAATTTTGATTCGTGATTAGAAGTGATTAAAGCCATTTCAATTAATTTTATAGACACCCAGTGGCAGAATAACAATCTCTAATCACCACAGTGACATATTATCACTGATAAGGCTTATGTTTTGGCAAATAATTACCTATTTATTCTGTGTCTTTACCACTCACAGATTTGTCACATGTAAGAAACACAATTGTAAATCAATGATAAGGTTCCTTCAAGACCCAATTACCCTGTCCTGATTTGGTCTTCACTGGCTGCAGAGGTAAATAAAAATGTGGCTATTTAGGTGATTTATAGTCACTGTGTTCATCAGCCACTCACTAGCTTTGTCTCTTTGCTATATTGTGCTGGCCAAGCAATCATCTGCAGTGATATTCAGTACAGTTCAGTTTATTGCCAGACTCAATGTCCAAATTATTAAAAATAGACAGAAATAAATTGGGGGAAAAAAGACAATCATACCAACATTTTTATGTGGAATGTGGAAATGATACAATAGGCCTACAGCAGGAATTCTTGAGTTTGACAGCAGCAAAACAAGAATGTATTGTGATGTATTTGGTCGACAGATGTGTTCATGCATCAGGCATACCAGAACAATTACATTTTAATTAAAATCAAAACAAGGGGGTCAAAGATACTTTGTGCCTATGTAGAGCCTACTCCATAGAGAGTTCGGTGAAACTTTCACAAGCATGCATGAATTGAAGAGAGTTTTATATCAAAAAAAAAAACCTTTGCTGTACATTTTCTTGTCTTCCTCCATGTAAGAGCTTTAACAATTAAGCAGATCACCTGCATTTCAATGGACAGTTATTTTGAATGTACTGTCAAGGAGGATTGATCCTTTTAAAGCAGTATGACTTTAAAAATATATATATATTTTTGAATGTAGAGACAGTTGACTTTAGCCCAACACACTTGGACACACTTAGTCTATTAAATCACACTCATTTGCTCTTTCTCTGCTGCAGTCTGTTTGCACCTTTGTCTCTTATCTTCTCATACACTCCACATCAAGCTGACTGCACTGGAAACACACCAACGAAAAGATCAATACAGTACTTTCATTCAGTCACATAATCCCTCTACTATCTAACGCTTCACCGAGCCAGAGGTAAATCATGACCTGATGCAGGTTATTTGTTCATCTCTACTGGTTGACTTCCTCTTGACTGATCAGACACTTGACCAGCTGTGTTCACTCCGTCACTTTCCCAGTGTGAATGTGTGTGTGTGTGTGTGTGTGTATGTTCATGGGTCTGTGTCCTCTGCAGTGTATTTTCTTGTACTGTGGGGTAGAATACTGAATACTGTAATTATCTTCTGATGATGACTTCAGGAGACCTAGAGCCATTTTTCCATCTAACTTGTATCTAACATGATCTCTAACCTCTGTCTCTTCTCACATCTAATTCCTATTATTAATGCTATCAATATCTCAGTCCGTATAAATATTACAAACCAGTCCATAGTAATGCCAGTCCACAGATTACTTTTTTATTGTAATTCAGTGAATTCATTATCTTTCCCAGACTCTGAGCCTTTGAGGATTTTTAAAGGTTTTTTTAATTAATACCAATAAAAGCTTAAACTAATGAGATGTGTACTGCATATTGGCAATTAAATGTTGCGTCATCTCACTTTCATTGATTCAGTGGTTTATTAATACAAGTAATGCTACCACTTTTTACTGTTGTACCCATTATAATCTGCTGTTTCTCAATCAAATTTTCTTCATCCAAACGTACTCATAGACTTCTGAGCATCACTGTTGATCTATAGGACGTCAGTTGCCATAACTGTCTCTGTCAACATAACAAAAAAAACAGCCTTCCTCTTGGGTTGAAAAGGGGGAAAAAAAGGTCAAAGATTCAGTCCAATAAAGAAATTTGAACCCTGGAATTGCATCCATTAATCTCTTCTACTGATGTCAAGGGTGTCACAGCCCTCATCGACTGCATTACCGAGTGACACTTGATGAAGAAGCTAAGAAACAAAGAGTTTTATTCACGCAGTGTGTGTGAAAGTGTGTCAGAGGTTTCATTATAGGAGGAAGATGGTGTGAGAGAAAAGAGCAAAAGATTTGATTGATATGGGTTTCCTCACGTTTCTGATGTTAATCAGTAGACCTTTTCAAAGTCAGATTAGAATCTGCATCATCATCATCATCATCGTCATCTCCTCCAAAGACTCATCTATGTGTCACATGCTGCTGCTCCATGGAAACAGAGCATGTCATCTGATATAGAAGTCATATCACACGGTAATCCATTTCATTTAACCTTCTATTTCCACTCACTTCCTCATTCAGCTGCATGTTTTCACTCTCTTACTTTACCTGCAGAAGATGTTCTCTCTCTCTCTCTCTCCTTGCTCACTTACCACACCTCTAATTTCTGCAGTGCTTGCTGGCCTGAACCACGTGCCATTGATCTTCTCTAGTGATTGATTGCAGTGGCAGACAGTTTTCAGTCAATTTTTTTTTTCACCACCACATTAAGTACTCATTTGCACTGCACTTTAGTACACACACAAACACACATGTTTACTGTGCATTTTAGTGAAAATGACCATAAAAGCAGGATGTTGGTTGGTAAAACAGCTCTCTGTGATTCAGGCCCCTTGCATTTTCCTGTTCATACTATGCCAAGGGTAAATCTTTGTGCACTGTGTCAGTTAAAGACTTGTGTTGGCAGCTGGTATGAGTTTATAATTCAGTATAAAAAATTAACCTGCACATTATAAAGCAAACCAACATGCAGTTTTTTTCCTAAAAAATCTTGAAGGCTCTAAGCCCATGGTTCTCAAACTGTGGTTCGTGTATCACCATTGGTATGTGATCTTCCTCTGATGGTACTTAAAATAAAAATCAGAAATACTGTTCTACTGTATATACCAGGGTATGTGATTGGATAGATTGCATAGAAAATTAAACTAATTACTCACTCACTCATTTTCTCCTGCTTTATCCTCCACATGAGGGTTGCAGGTGAAACTAATTACCCCCAAAAATTTAAACAAATCAAATAATAATAATGATTACAGTCACCTTATCTCTATCTTAATCTAATTTTGTTATACGAGTCTGTGAGGTATATCCAGGGGAGAGGAGGATGATGGGAGAGCAAATAATCTTAGTAGGAATAAATCTGCCTCATGTGAAAAGTCCATTGCTGACTTGTTTCGGCGTATTTACACCACTGTATTCTAATGTTGGTGACAATGGTGTTATTGTCAGAGCTCAATGTTTACTCAGGTGATACTTGGCATAAAACGTTTAAGAACCACTGCTCTAAGCCATGGCTCCAGTTGATTTGAGACTCATCAAACCAGAAAAATAAAAAATGGTCATTTGTTCCCATTTATGACAAAATGGAAAACAGAGGAAGGAAAGGGAATAATGTATGAAGATGAAAGTTGATTTAAGGTTTTGCCTTAATCATGCATGCATGTTGGATACTAGTGATAACACACCAAAGCCTTCCCCTGTGTGCTGATAACGCTGCTGCTGTAACAGTGTGTGTCTTTCCGCACTTGTGAATCTATTGTGAAAGTCACATGTTGAGAGTTTAGTCTCTTTTTTTCTTGGGGAAAGGTCATATATAAGGTTAGTTAACAAATGAAAGCTTTGGCTAAAGGTTTGAGGCAAATACAGCTGCCCCAGGGACATAAAACACTAGGATTCACCATTTAGAGAGCGGGAATGTCAATCAATATTGACCTTTCAGCCTTTTTTTAAATGGGTAATCCCTGACACTAGACCACCCAGGACCTGACTTATATGAACACATCAAAGAACTCCCTGTTGCCTTGCCTTTCTCTCCGTCTGGTGTCCTCTCTTTTCATTCTTCCTTTCATCTCTGTGATTGATGTCGCACGCAAACCTCACTTCCCTCCATGACTCTCTCTCTCTTTGTCTTTTCCCCTCCCCTGTCTGATACCATGCCTCTTTCCACTTTTTTTCAATCCTGACCCTCTTTTCGGAAGTAAAAATACTCTTTTTGTATGTTTTGTATGTGAAAGGCAAATCAGATGCTGGTTTCTTTGTATCATGATCAATGATATTTTCTTTTATAAGTATTCAGATGCATTCCCTTTTTGCATGCCGTACTAAACTAAATTGTAGATTTTACTTTATCAACATCTTGCCTGTCAATTAATACTTAGAAGTCCATAGTGATGGAAAAATGTTTTTAAATTTCTTTTGCGTCTTTATTAACTTAAACTGATATCACCAGATTTCAAAGCAGGAAATTTGATGTTATTACAAGTGGTCACTCACAACTTGTTAAATGATGTACTGTGTCTTTTTGTGATCTGATCTCCCAGTATGTAGAGCAGAAGTGTTCTAGTTCCCTCCCTAACTGTTAACTGTAGAATGTGCCAAGGTCCTGAGCTATGTTATCTGCACTTCTTGGCACCTCAATTTCTCCTTAATCTCAGCTGATAATAATGAGATCCAATTACCATTTCATAAATACCTCATCATTCAGAGAGTTCCGATGCTGATTGGTTAATCAAAAAATGTGTGCATGTGAGAAGAATGTGAACTCTCTCTCCGATTTGGAGTCCCTTCTTCCCTCACTTACTCCCTCCCAGTACATTTACAGTAGGGCTTACTGCACAGGGAGGTGGTGCACATCCCTTTCAGATGGTAAAACACAAAGCAGTTTTTGCCTTCACACATATGTAAAACACTCACCTCGTTACAGCCCCTGATTAAGTGGCAGAAGTGGCAGATGATGTGATCTTCCGCTGCTGTGTCCTTGATCTGCTTCAAGGTCCACATTGTTTATTAGAGGGTAGACTTCCGCAAACCTTACCATACCAGTGGTTGCTTAAGTTACTGTTGCCTTTCTATCTTCTTGAACCAGACTAGGCTTTTTCCATCCAGAAAACTGCCACTCATTTGGTATATTTTTTTCTTTTTCCATCATCAAGGTTGTGTATGAAAATCCCAGTAGATTAGCAGTTTCTGAAATACTCAGATCAGCCCATCTGGCATCAACAATCATGCCACATTCAAATGCAATTTAATCACCTTTCTTTTTCATTCTGTTGCTCGGTTTGAACTTCAGTGGGTTGTATTGACTATGTCCTTATTCCTAAATGCATTAAGGTGCTGCTATTTGATTGGCTGATTAGATACTTTTGTTAGCAAGCAGTTGGCCAGGTGTAGCTAATAAAGTGGCTGGTGAGTGTATGTTTTTGCCAGTTGATGTTTATCAACTGTTCTTTCCCTTTCAGCCTGGAAAAAATTACCGTATCTCTCTTAGTCTTGTAAATATTTGCTCTGAGGTATCAAAAAAATGCAGTCACAACACAGACAACACAACATTCACACGTAACAAATCTGGGATGTCACTGTACACATGCTTGTGTGTTTGCATGTGCACATTCTCTAGTCTGTATGCTCTCACCTCCACTCGGCATCAGTCAGTGTCCACCCTCTAATAAGAGTGAAAGAACACACTCATTAAAAGACCACACTCTCCCACCAACAGCCCGAGTGAAGGAATGGATGCCAGAGGCAGAGAGGAAAACTCAGAGATAGAGGAAATGAAACGCGAGAGAGACTGAGAACATATAATATATGGGGTGGATTAAAGGTGTAACGAAGGCAACTAATAGTGAGATATACACCTAGCATCCAACAGAGTTAAAGGTGGAGAGGACAAACTGGATTGAAAGATGGATAGTGGAAGGGATAGAGGATTCATGGGCAATGGAGGGAAGGGATGCATATGGATGATAGTTTTATTTGTATAGGCCTCCTCAATGGCAAATTGAGAAATCGCCCAGATTCGCTCCATTCATGTGCTGTGTTTCTGATGTGGAGCCAATATGTCTGCCTGGCCAAAACTCAAAAGACCCATATTTGTTCCCCTCACATCCCTCTCTCCAGTTTTCTGGAGTTTTCCCATCAACCACATCATGTCACATCATTGTACCTATTCTTCCCTATTTGAAACCACACTGTAACATCAGATCTGCCCCCAAATTGATTGCACTGTCCACCTCATCTTCCTCAATCATATGCTGGAGTTACGTAATGAGTCTTCCTGCCTCTTTACTAGTTATTAGTTTATTCTACTCTTACTCTTTATTAGTTTTCCCCCCTTCTCAGACATGTAATTGTGCCACACTTGGTGTGGTATTGTTTAAGGGGAGTGGATGGGAGGTGAATACATACTGACCCAGATGGATGCACTAGGCCCAGTATCATCATATTGAGGACAGAAAGTCTGTGCTAGAGGATTAACTGCAGTTTAAGCCTTCATGTCTACGGCTGCTGCACTCTGTGCTTTTTTTGTGTGTATGATTTTGTGTACATTTGAATGTTTGTGTGTGGATGTGCAAATGAGTCCGCAGCACTGTCTGCTCCTAGCAGCTTGGCAATGAAAATAAAGACAATGGGAAGTCTTTGAGACAAGGAAAGGAATTTCACAAGAGAAGAGGAAAATGGAGAATGTTGACAGGAGAACTGAGAACTTTGGAGCTGATGCACAGATGCAGTTTCCCAGTCCACATGGGGTTAACAAGACACTATGAAACATTAAAAACAGGTACAGTAGCAAATATACACACATTCAACTGTACATGTGAACAAGAAATTAATTCTATATTCATCATACATTAGAGAAAACCTATATTCTTTTTACAGAATGTATCTAACATGTATCTTTCATTTTCAACTTCTGTAAGATCACACAGCTGACATAACTTGTATTTTGTACTTAGAAATTAGTGAAAGGATGGAACCTCAATAGCATGAAGTTAAAGGAAGTGTGGTTAGGAATAGGTTTGGTTAGGTTTGATGAAAACAAGAGGCAGCAGATTTTGCTCACTTATCTGTAAAGCAGCAGTTAAAGCACCTGGGGGTTCCCTCCTGCCTCCATCTCTCGCTTTCCCAGTCTCGTACCAAAGGAGCTGCTAAATTCACTGGGTTCCAATACGCTCATCGCTGTTATGCATGCATGCATGCACACAGATGTCTGCTTCATTCATATACCGACAGTGTGAAGCTGTGATAGATTTGTCTTCACACAAATGGCGCAGATAAGCACAAACAAACACACACTCCCATGCACCTAGCTGCCACCATTCATCCCCCAGCATGTCCCTCTCCTGCCCGTGGCCAGCAGGTGTCATATTGAGAAGAAACTTGGCTCATGCTGAGCTGCTGGCGGTGGACCAGGCTGTCCCCATGTCAAACACACACACATGTCAGAACTCACAAACCATGCTTGCACACAAACATATGCTCACAAATAAACACGCACACAGACGGTGGCGCGCTTGCACACTGCAAAAGTGTGCACACACTCACAGCTGCTGGCATGCTTCAGTGTTCTGACAGGCTGACAGAGGGCTGCTGCCTTTACACCCACACAACTGTGCTACCCACTTGCCTTCAACTCCATCAATCTCAGAAACATAAAACATAAGCATGCACACACACACACACACACACACACACGTACATTCACAATGGCACCAGCGTGTGAGGAGGAAAAATTATATTCTCGTGATGAATATCAATCCATGCATTTTATTCTGCACTTTCCATTCATTACATAACATTCACACTCTTGTTCACCTGCTGAGTTACAGTTATCAAACACTATTGTACCGCTAACCCACTGAGCTTAGTGCATATTTTAATGTAATGCTCTGAGTGGCTTCCAAACCTCTAAATCACACGTCACATTTGAAATTTTACTCAGCACTTAACTTTATTGTAGGAAGCCAATCTGCTCCTGTGTTTTAGTATTGAGGCTGCTAAAACGAACATCGTCTAACTATCTCAGAGCCGAAACAAATATGTTCCAAAATGGGGATGAAATCCATACAATTTATTAAGGCCGCTGTAACGTGGGAGCTGACATAACAGCTTTTAAATCAAAACTGGCTGCACTTTCATTGTAATTCTTTAGAAGAATTATGTTTTTGGTATTTTCCCCACAGGTTTTGGGAAAAGGTTTATAGTAATAGTAGGTTGCAAAGATTCGGGTCATATTGTTGTTGTTTTTTTTTCCCTTGACCGCCTCAATGATGGATTAAATAAACAAAACATAGTCGCTGCTTGAAACTGCATGTTCTGCAAAAATATGTTAGTACTTAACTATTTCATTTTGACAGATTGCTCAACATGTATCAAACAATACGAGTTAACTGCTATCATAGTTCAGTCTGAATTATAAGCTGTCAGAAGGAAAGAAAGACCAGTAACCAGCAGTTATTTGTTTGGTCTGACCATTAACATCAAGTGTTCACAGGGAGGGAGCTGGAATATTACAGCAGCAGCAGCAGCAGCAAGATCCAATATTTCTGACACACTTTGTCCACACTGGCTCTCCTCTTTTAACTTTACTTGTTAGCTGATATTGTGTCTCACTGTGAGATGACTGTCCTGTACAGTGTGTAATGAAATGTGTCGATGAGAATCTCCTTCTTGTGAATTTCCTGTAGACAATGCTACCTGATCCTAATCCTACACTTTGAATGGCTCATCAGGGAAGTCAAATCCCCTTGATCCTTCCTCTCTGCTCTTTCAATTGTGACGCAGGGTTTGTGTATTTTCCTGTGTATGCTGTAATTTGATCCATGAGACTTACTAAAGGCATTATTAGCTATTCATAAGCTTTTAAAAAATTGCACGATTACAGCCTTATATAGCCACACATTTGCATGTAAATGACAGTCGCCTCATCTTGGCAGGTCCACGTGTCAGTTGAGGATCAAGTGAACATGGCTTTATGTGCCACTCCTGTTTAGCTTTTGGAGGTTTGCCTGGCAGTGGCACACAGCAGAGCAAGTGACAGCCTTCAGAAATCAGCTAGGTGAGCATGGAAAGGAAATCCTGTTTCATTTTCGGGAGCATATGTGGTGGCAGGTCCCTTTCTGTCCACGGTTTATGGTCAGTGTTAGTCAGTAAAGCTCTTTGAGCAGTATATCTGATGGGCTGACTGCAAGCTGCTGGTCAATATAATAGAGAAAAGAGAGAGGCAACCGATTGTTTAGTTGGAATAAAAAAAGCAATTGAATGCTGCCTTGAAGTTTGTTAAAAGTACCGTTTGGATTTCAACTATGCCTTGTGAAAATGTTGATTGAAAGCAAAATGCATTGAATTCAATTAACGATCACACAATAAAGAAAACTAAAGCAGTTAAATAAAAAATGATGCAGAGAAAAGACTGAAATGAAAATATTAGCCACAAGTGAAATTGAGGATGAAAGACAGATGTGGCAAAAACCATGACGACGTATATTTTTTGTGCCACTGTGACTCTTTATGAATATCTTTATGAAAGCAAGTTCTAAGTAGATTCACTTTCGCTTTCACTTCACTTTCTCAGTACCTTAGACAAAGGATGTCACAGCGTGTCAGCATCATATTTAACATGTACCCTCACCGGCCACTGTAATAGGTAAACAGGACACCTAATAAAATGGCAGCCAGCAGGGCCAGAGTGGTTTCATTCCCAAGACCAGACCACTTTTTTTGTGGTTGAGGGAATTGATTTAATGCAGGAAGGGGGGAATGAGCTGTTTGGCGAAGGTCTGCTCTCTCTGAGTGCTTTTCCTCTTATATAGGTGATTATGGCGACTGGCCACTCTGGGCTTGGTACCCAGTGTGTTCTTCTGCTGCTGTAGTCCATCTGCATCAAGGTTTGACATGTTTTGTGTTCAGAGATGATCATCTGCATACCTTGGTTGTAACCAGTGGTTACTTGAGTTACAGTATTATTGTCTTTCTATCACTCTGAACCAGTCAGGTCATTCTCCTCTGACCTCTGACATCAGCAAGGCATTTTGGCTGGAGAACTGCTGCTAGCTGATTTTTGATTGTCTGTCAAATATGTGTGAAATCCCAGTTGATCAGCCATTTCTGAAATAATCAGTCTAAACTGTCTGGCACCAATAACCAAGTCACATTCAAAGTCAAAGTGAAAATCACCTTTCTTCTCCACTTCTTCTCTAATGATCAGTTTAAACTTTTAGTAGGTCATCTACAAGTCCAAATGCACTAAGTTGCTGCCATGTGATTGAGTGATGTTTGTGGTAACAATCAGTTTAAAGGTTGACCCCAGTAAAGTATGACATATACTGTAAAATCACAGGATATCATATTTAAACCTAGAAGCACTCGGAGAGCACAGACCTCTGCCAAGCAATGATAAAGGGTCCAGATGGCAATCCGGATCAGCAATCCAAAATCTAATCTGTTCCTTGTCCCATTACACACCTTTCAAAATCTGTCCATAACTTTTTGAGTTTTTTTTTTTTTTGTTGATACTATACAGAAAAACGTTGTGCCCTGTTACTGGGGAAAATGTTAAAAGAAAAAAGGCAAAAACTACACAAGGACACGTCAGCCTTCATTCAGTGTATTCTCTTCTATTAGCCACATGCTTCTTTACATCATGAAAACAGGCATCAACTATCAATCGCTGTGCAGCACATTCGCCACAGACTGACAAAAGAAAATAAAAAAATACAATTGAGGTTCCAAACATAACCTGTGTAAGTCAACTGCTGTAAACCACAAGTAATACAAAATAAAACTATTTTATCTATAACTATTGTTACTGTTTCTGTTGTTGTTCCCATACCTGCAAGGCAAAAACAGTCAAACACAGAACAGATGATCAATCCTCATTTTAACATTTTTAACCTAGGACAAATTAATTTTTTTATCCCTTTTTTTTATCACTTCCTCTATTATGAATTGTAGTGTTACAATATGAACAATATAAATTACATTTTTTTAATCAAGTCTTGCCATGAATTATTATTTTTAGCCATAAGCTCCTGCCTAACCCTAACCCTTTTTCTCAGTCTACTTAATATTAGTCACAGACTTCAGAACCATGACACAAACAGATGGACAGTCAAACAGACAAACCAACATTGTGAAAACATACACTCCTTAGCGGAGGTAATGAAAAAAAAAGAATCACTATCACAAAAAAGACTTTGGACGTGGAAAGATGTGGAAAAGTTGCAAAATTCGGATGGAGTCAGATGTTTGTAACATATCTTGTCAGTCCTTGTTTCGTTCTTCCTGCTGCAGATTACAGATCTATCTCTGCAAATCAATAGTTAGAGCACAGTGTGCAGTAAACAACAGATGGGAACCAAGAAAACAGTTGTCTATCTATGGCCCTATGAATTCAGAATAAATGTGCATGTGCATGTGCTGTGTGTAACAGATAAAAGCGGTGGCCCTGCTATCCTTCATTCATCTTTTTCTTCATTGTTCTCTGCCTTTATTCCCTCCCTCGCTTCACTCACTCAGTCTTTTTCTCATCTCCAGCCTCCTGTCTCATCTGTTTCTCTGCTCTGAGACTTTTCACCTCACATCATTCATCAACTGACTCACCTTTCCTTCTCAATTTTCCTCCTTCTGGTCACTTCTCCCCTCTGCCTTTCCCTCGTTCCCACCGGTGGATCAAGTTTTCTCTTTTTTTTTACTCTCATGGGTTGTGTAAGGAATAGTCCATGCCCCACCTATCTCGCCCATACCTCAAGCCTTTCTCTCTTGCTCTCTTCAGGTTTGAGGGATTGTGTACATTCAGTAGCCCAGCTATCTCTAAATAGCCCTTAAATCACAGAGGCTATAGGCACAGTGGGGAGAGATGGCCAGCCAGAACACAGTCCAACCGTACTCCTCATTGTTCCCCTTTCTCTCTTTGCTCCTCTGTCCATCACTTACTTCCATTCTGCATTTTTTTCCTTCACTGTCTCACATTTAAATTCTCACATTTGATTCTGCTTCTGTAAGATTTAAGAAAAATTTAAACTGCAGTATTTAACCAGTACCGTTTTTTAGCCAGGAATCCTTAATTTAGATTAAAAATCTCTTTCGTACGAGGGTCCCAGCCATTGCATGGTGCATTAAAACTGTAATTATACTGCTCAAAAAACCTTGACATTCAGCAATTTGACGGGATAAACACTTCTTAGTCCCTCCCACCATTGTGCTGCCATGTGTATCCACAAACACTCCCTCAGTCAGGTCACATAGTGTTGCTTGAAAGAGCTTTTTTTTCAGTTGAAGGATGCAGATTACAAATAATCATTTCTGTTCACAGAACAAACATAGGCCACATGATGTTACAAATCAACAATAATAAAAATCACAAAAGTTACGCGCTGAAGATTTAAACTTGAACACACGTCATATGAAAATATTATTATGACTATCATGCCTTTTTAATTTACTTTAAGTTTAAGTTTCTCTGTATTAGTTCATCCCCAATATGTTCTGGCTCTTATTTTAACTGGATACAAAATTATCTTTTCTGAAAAAATTGAAACTGTGAGATTATTAATTACAAGATTCAATTTGTTATTATGAAGCAAATAATCAATCATATGTTAACTTTTGAGCAGTGAAGGTATTTTAATCTGTTCACAGTATTTCTCATAAACAAGTTTGGGCTACTAAATATGCTGGAGTCGGAAATGAGCAGAGCCATGGGGTTTAATAAGACACTGAACCTTTATATTCACTTGGAATACCTGTACCTGTGGCAGAATTCTACTGTAGTATGTTGGCATAAACTTTTTAAACATAGTGAAATAGTACTGGACACATGCAAAATAGTTATTCTTTTAAAGCTTCTAAAATGTCTATTTTGACTTCAAAATGTAGTTTTCTGCACTGCTGAATGTCTGAAAAAGAGTTAATATTTTTGAATAAATGAAAGTGAGTAAATAAAAAAATACTGTTAGTTACAGTTTTTTAATATTAGAGGTAATATGGGTGATCGATTTTGCCTTCCATTGTAGATCAAAGAATGTTTTTTCACTGTGTGCCTTTCAGTAAAACATGTCTCACTGTGAGTGAACATGTTGCACTCCAGCTGGGCTCCAGTCACCCAGTAGATGGATTATACGTCACTGTGATGCATGGCATTCATTTCCTGGTTTGCGATGTGTTCTGCATTCACTAATTGCTATTCATCGCTCCTCAATGCCTCCCTATATGATGGCCATTTTATTGGGCTACGACGCTTTCAGGGGGGGTTCTCCCTGCCTTTCTCGTCCTTGTGTGGGAGAAGGAGTAGTCCATAACGTCATCCTATTAGTGAGTTGTAATCCCACGTCCTCCTTCCATTTTCCACATCAGGATGGGAGAGAGGCAGATAAATGAGCCTTGTATGAACAAGGCTGTTTCAACAGGTGCGCCTAAAAGTCTGATACTTTTCTCCCTCACGCATTCAAGTGGATGATCCATGAAGTAGGAAAAAAACTGATGGAAGAACACTTAAAGCAGCCGCATTTCATTCATTTTATTTTTACTTTTCAAGACACACAAATACATTGCTCTGGATGTGTCAGTGGTATGCAAATTCGTTTTCATATTCAAGTACTGAAGCATGGTGTGAACCCCTGCGCTCCTGCCAGCCCATCTGTTAATACAATACATATTCATATTCATATACACTCACAGAATATACATGTCTTGTCTTTCTCTCCGTCTTCCTCTACTTTCTACTTTCTCTACCTATTGTATATATTTTTCAACACTTGTAAATGCATGTTAAAACTTTTATATCGGATCATGGGAATTTGAAATAGGTATTGAGACTAGTCATAATGTTTCATTTCCCTCAGGTCCACTGTTTTGTGCCAAATGCTGCCTACTTCATTGTTTATGTGCACATGCCGTTCGACAGTTCTCTTTTTTCCTTGTAAGTGTTTGAGTGTGTTTTGTAAATTTGAGATGGATTGCCCTGTCAGACTCTTTCAATCGTCTGTGTCCTTTGTGTATTTTTCTGTCATTTTGTGTGGAAATATTTAGTGTTCAACTTTACATCCCCTGTTTGACAGATGGGTCAGGTAGTTTCTGGCGACCTCTCCTTGTGTATTGAACCTGCAAGCTTGTGGCTCTCAGCCACCTGTGTCTTCCTGTGTAGTCCATGTCCCAGTTGAGTGGAATGACTGATATTTCAGGCAGTTTGCTGCCAGTGAGGTTCCATCCCTATGGTCCAAGGATGACTGATTTGTCGGGCAGCTCCTCCAGACAGCTTTTTTTGCACTCTGCTGGGCCTCATGTGAACAGTTGTATATATATTCTGGAGGGCTGTGTGTCAGCTTTCACAATAAGTATGATAAATATTATATATTCTCTCTGTTTTCTTTCTTTTTATAAATCATTTTCTTTGGCTCCCTTTCATATTGTCTTGATTTCTCTCCTGTCCTCCTCTCTCTGACTCTGAATCTGTTATTAGTTTTTGAGTGAAGAACTTGGCATGCAGAGTTGCTAGTTCTGGAAACTGTCAAAGAAACATATCCACACCCATAAACACACACAGAGGGAGTGGTTGTACTTCATCTTTGTTGCATGCTATGTTAGTGTGTACACTAACATGCACTTATCTTTCTAAATGCAGAATCATGTACTTCTGTAATTGGATGTAAATGAGGAAAAGGTAGGCAGATCAAATACTGGCATACAAAATACACTGCCTGGCAAAAAAAAAAAAAAGTTACCACCTCTTATATTTTGTTGGACCGCCTTTAGCTTTGATTACGTCGTGCATTTGCTGTGGCATTGTTTCAATAAGCTTCAGCAGTGTTGCAAGATTTATTTCCGTCCAGTGTTGCATTCATTTTTCACTATGATCTTATACTGATGATGGGAGAGTCGGACCACTGAGCAAAGCCTTTTCCAGCACATCCCAAACATTCTCAATGGGGTTAAGGTCTGGACTCTGTGGTGGTCAATCCATGTGTGAAAATGATGTCTCATGCTCCCTGAACCACTCTTTCACAATTTGAATTCTGACATGTCCTGTCATCCTGTCATCTTGGAATATGTCCATTAATGGAATAACCTAGTCATTCAGTATGTTCAGGTAGTCAGCTGACCTCATTCTTTGGGCACATAATGTTGCTGAACCTAGACCTGACCAACTGCAGCAACCCCAGATCACTGCACTGCCCCCACAGGTTTGTACAGTAGGAACTAGGCATGATGGATACATCACTTCATCTGCCTCTCTTCTTACCCTGATGCACCCATCACTCTGGAACAGGGTAAATCTGGACTCATCAGACCACATGACCTTCTTCCATTGCTCCAGAATCAAATCTTTATGCTGCCTAGCAAATTGAAGCCTTTTTTTCCTATTGACCTCACTGATTAGTGGTTTTCTTATGTCTACACAGCTGTTCAGTTCAGCCCTTCACACTGTGTGTGTAGAAATGCTCTTACTTTCACTATTAAACATAGCCCCACGTTCTACTGTTGTTCTTCTACGATTTGATTTCACCAAACGTTTAAGTGACTGCCAATCACGATCATTCCGATCACATTTCTTCCTCGAAGACGATGGTTCCCCACTATCCTTCCCATTTTTAGTGTGTTGGACAGTTAACTTAACCCAATGTTAGTAGTTTCTGCAATCTCCTTGGATGTTTTCTCTGCTCGATGCATGCCAATGATTTGACCCTTCTCAAACAGACTAACATCTTTTCCACGACCACAGGATGTGTCTTTCGATGGTTGTTGGTTGTTTAAGAAATAAGAAGCTACTCATTGCATCAGTTGGGGTTAAACAACTTGTTGCCAGCTGAAAGATAATAGCCCATGCAGTAATTATCTATTAGGAGGCTCTTACCTATTTGCTTAGTTAAATCCAGATGGCGACTTTTTTTTTTTGGCCAGGCAGTGTATGACCGAGAGACTTACAGAGCTGTCTTTCATTTCCCAGTTACAGACCTCTGGGGGGGGATAACTTTCAAGAAAGGGCAATGAAAGCACAAAAAGTAAAGAAGAAAAAAGGTTTTGAAGAGTTGTAGATGGACAGAAGGAGGAGGAAGAGGATATTCGGTTGAAAGAAAAAGCAGTGAGCTGGAACATTTTCTCCCTTTATGAAAACCTCCAAACCTTCCAGAGGTGAGGGCTCTGAAGTTGGTCTGCAGGTGGACTACAGTGTTCCTGGTCATACACTAGTAGACTGGTGGTGGGTTAGCAAGAATAAACACTGCCTCTCGTCTTCATAGTTAAAAACAGCCTTAAGGAAGGAAGATGGACGTGGAGTAGAAGCAGAGAGGGACCTGTCCTGTAATTTATTGCAACAGATTGACAACATCCACACAGCTGCCTGCTCCTGTTTGCACTGCAGCCTCAAAGGCATTAATCTTTCACATTTAAGTGAATACGAGTTCCAATTTGAGTGAGAGAGAAAAGTGGTCTTCAGATTTTGGACCCCACTTTAGTAACCTGTCTATACTAACACCTGACTGATATGTGTCTCTTGGCAAAGAGCACACACAGGCACACACAAACTTTAAGGATATACATCATATATATAAAGTCACTCACTTCTCATCCAAACTATTTGCCACCGATGCTACTTTGAAAGTGCCAGGCAAAATTTTATTTATTTCCCAGGCTTATCTAGCATATGCACATGTGCATACATATATGCACACATACATACTATATACATTTAGAGGCACTGAATATGAAGCACTCCTCCTTTTTATACCTCGCGTGGCCCTAAATAACTTGAGCTAAGCTTGAATGTACCATGAGTGTTTTTGTGTGTGCTTGTGTTTGCAGGTCACCTTGCTTGGGCTCAATTTAACCAGCAGCTGCCATGTACATGTTACCCTGTTCTGTCTTCACATCCCTGACTAGTGATGCAGATCTACCAATAACCACACACTTATACACACCTACCACCTTTTCTAAAATATCCTCCAGACAGTGGGTGTTAGCCAGCAGCAGTTTAAGTGAAATTAATGAGCTCTTATTCTGAGTGCATCACTAAACTGTGTGCTATTGCATACACAGACAAACATGCATATACACACACAAAAAAAAACACACACTTTTCAGCCCACAGGGAAGACTCGATTAACACACAGCGATGAAGACTGCTCAATCACCATGGTTACACAGATGGGCCCAGGAGAGAGGCCAGCCAGCACTGAGGCTACAGACAAATGACACAAACACACGCATGCACACACACACATATGTATTGTGTCATATATTAAGTGACACTGTCTCTGTTACACTTGTAAAGCATCTGAATGAGGGTTAACGTGCTTGCACTGATGACGCACCATGAACTCTGACATAATACTTTCGTTCTTTAAAAATATTACATGCATTCCATTATTCATTCATTCACTGACATAGAAAAACTCAAAACTGACTTGATTGTGATTCATCAACCTACTTCTGTTGATTTATTCTCATCCCAAAGCAAAACAATTATATCCATGCAGGTATTCATCTGAAGTTTTTGTTTCAGTTATATTCTGTCTTCTAACGTAGCCCTCAGTCTATGTGTATCTATGTATCTGAACCCAGACCTGTGACAGGCAGCACAGCTGACAGAATTCTTCTTTCCTCCCACCATAAAGTTTCACTGATGCTTTTCTCATCAGGGGAGTGTAGTAGAGATAGCATTAACGTGAACAATATAACTTGTATGTGCTCAATATCAGCTAGGACAGGCAGAGAATATATCACTTTGATGGAAAGGGGATTGGGGATGGGCAAAGATGGTTTAGGACTTTCTTTTCTGTCTTCATTCACGCTCTGTTTTGCCTTGTGGGATTAAATCACATCACAGACTATAACTCGTCTCATCTCCTGTCCTTTGCCAATACCTGAGGGGACATACATTGTCATCTCTCCCATCTCTGAGGGTTCCACCACCTGACAACCCAGTAGCCTGTTCTGCCCTGGGGCAAAAGGTTCTTTAGGAGCAAGAAGAGGGACACATATAGACCTGAAGAGTGAAATGGGAGAGGAAAGGATCTGGATGTGAAATGACCACAGTGGAGTGCACGTGCATGGTGTGCACGGGTGAATCTGCGTGCAAACAGACGTGCTTTTTTTTTACGCATGAGCAACAGAGTGAGGTCCTGTTGTGTATGAGCTGAAGGCAAGCAACGTGTGTGAGCTGAAAGGCTTTGCTGTCAGTGGGTCACGTCTTCAGGCACATGGCTAACTAATCTTAGAATGGACACATGACACTGAAGCACTTGCCACTGTTTGTTGGGCCACAGCTTCTCCGGTGTGCACCAGAACTGAGACAAACAAAGAGAGATGCTTTATAGATTCTTTTTTCTGTGTCATTTTCAGGACATATAGTATTATTTTGATTCTTTTCACCAGCTTTTTTTGTAGTCTCCTCCAGTTCCTCCCTGTATCAACCAGTATATCTTCCTTAATGTTGTTTCTTTCTATATTTGGACTTCACTGAAGTGAATGAGTGAAAGGCAAAAGCAAATTGGGGTGTGTTTTGTTTATTGATTTGCACCAACAAATTCTTGATGCTATGTATGAACGTACTCATTTCTTCACATTTGTTTTCCAGTAAAACTCCTGGTATGGTTGCAGGGGTAAACTGACATGTCATATCACCACCAGCCACATTTGATGTGGTGAAATATCTGCTGTTAGAAAGAGGAGTATTTTTTACCTCTTGTTTTTCTTTAATAGATGATATCAGAATAGCTAAGTTTTCCATTATGATAGCTCTTCAATGTTCATTAACCATTTTATTGATATCCATGACCCCTGCCTGAATCTTCATATCCTCATATCTATACCTATCCTCTCATCATGCATCCTTTCCTACCAAGCTGTTTCATCCATACAAATTATCTTTTATTGCTTCTTATATCTTTATATAGCTGTGGTGCCATCTATGGTTCCCTCAAAAATGACTCTCTGTATTCTTGTTGCTCCAGGTTGGATAAAGCAAGATTCAGAATTGGCTGCAATGGCAGAGATGCTGCATAAGACCATGCATGAGTCTGTGATACTGTGACCAGACCTGGGGAAGTGGTGGCCTTGTCGACAGCATGTGACATCCAGACAGGCTGCCAGACAAAGCCAGTCAAGTGCAAAACTAATCTACCTATCCGTTTTTGTTAGAGCAGCAGAAGCATACGGGGGTGGTGTGACTACGCTGTGTGTTATAACAATTGCCACCACTTTTTGTGTTTCTCTCAGTTATGGAGGCCAGATTTCACAGCTCTCTCTCCGTTTTAGATTGCACAGGAATAATAATGATTTGAATGAAAAGCATATCCTGTGTGTGTGTTTGTCTGTATGTGGGGTTGAAAGCTTGACTGCATTTTATGAGCAATAAGCTGTTTGTGATCCTCTGAGGATGCATACATAATGCACGTCTTAGTCAGCACACTGGCTGTGTGTGTATATTGTAAAATCACACTCAGGGTAATTGAAAGGGGATGAGACAGAAGAATAGAGGTGAAAGATAAAGCTGTATTGGGAATAACATACATTGATGATGACATCAAAATCTAGCGCATCATGTCTCTATCCAGTATGAATATGAGTTTACACTTAAGCACATTCTGGATGATAAAAATGTGTCATGCCTGAATAAAACTGTATAATATCTTTGCATTAAATTAGCTTTTTTTTTTTTTTTTTGCTTTGCTTTGCCCTTCTGGTCAAAGCACCCAGGTAGTTAAAATGTTAATGAGTTGGATCAATTTAATAATGTCAGTAGTGCCAGGCTCATCAATCATGGCTTCATAGAATACCATACTGTCAATTTGTGCACATTAAGAGTCATTATGACTCTAGTTTTAAGAACACTACATATATACAAAACACTATCCTATTCCAATCTAATATACACTGATCTACACTCACATTGCCTGATTGTGAATGATTCAATCTGAAAGAA
Organism: Brachirus orientalis; assembly: GCA_016785285.1. Taxonomy (NCBI): domain Eukaryota; kingdom Metazoa; phylum Chordata; class Actinopteri; order Pleuronectiformes; family Soleidae; genus Brachirus; species Brachirus orientalis. The sequence goes on along the minus strand of JAFBJR010000179.1, from coordinate 6,506,373 downwards.
GGAATTGGAAGCATGTGTGCAAGATGGTAGTTTTCCCACAGCCCCCCTTAAACACAACAAAACGTCCCAGAGGAAAAATAAAACAGACAATAGCCCGTTCAATTGACTAGTTTATAGCACACTAAAATCTTATAAGTCAGTGGGAAAACAGTGGTTGGTGCCTCAAGTCAGGTTTTTGTTAAAAAAAAAACACATGCAGAGTAAAATGATGATTTACCAAACTAGCACAAAAAAAACCCCAATAACTTCCCTAGATAGAGACATATACAGTACTGTATGTCATAAAACTTATACAGAGCCATTATAATGTTTTATTAATGGGACTAAAATTGATTTAATCCCATGTGCACTGTGAAATATTTAATTGTAAATTACTGGCTACTAGTTGCATTACTTTCACAGCAAATGGTACGTGTATTTACAGTGTCCTAGATACAATACATTTTATAGTAAATAACTGTAAATTGATTGCTGTACTGTAATCTCAGAGTAGCAATGCCATACGGTATATTACTGTGACTTTAGCAGTATTTTAATGCATAACTACTGTATTATGCTGTTTAAAGTACACTTCAAAATCACTTTGGAGGAGTTTCCTATAATACTCACATCTTAAAATGTACAATACAACACAAAATATGGTACTATATTCTAAATCATTACAGTTAAAGCTAGGTTTGATAATGATAATGATGTAATTTGTTGTGATATAAACCGTTAAAGTAAATTAACAGTAAACTGCTCAATAGGACAAACACTCCAAAACCTGTTGTCTTGGGATACACAGATACACTTTTTTTAAGAACCCATTACAGTACAAGATGCTATCGTTTGCACAGTAAATATGACAGTTATCACTTTCTATTACTTTAGGGGCTCTGTACTCTACAGATGCACTGGAGTGAAATAAAACAAGTGCTGTCCCATAAGAATACAAGAGAAAATTCCAAGTTAATATTAATATTAATGTTAGTGTGAAATTTTAGTGGCAGCACCAATATGTGCACTGCTGAAAGGAACACTATGAGTATGAGTACAGGTAAAGTATAACTACATGTGTCTAGTATTGGGCAGACACATTGATTGATTCATTCATTGATTGATTGATACTTTATGAATCCCAAGCTGGGAAATTGAAATATCACATCCATATACCACATAACATAAAATCAATTAGTCCATACCATTAGTCCTGGTATTGGTGTTGGTGCATCCCTGATTTTGATCAAATGAACTAAATCCAACACCAAATGAAACTGCTCCCCTAGATTTTTCCTAGTGCAGGAAGAAAAGAGGAGTTAGTTTTTATCCCCTTTTTACAGACTCTTTAACTGGGTTCCTTTAACTAAACTATTGTAAACTGTTGTTTCTTTCCCTGATTTTGATCAAATTAACCAAATCCAACACCAAATGAAACTGCTTCTCAGTGCAGGATAAAAGCAGGAGTTCATTTTTCTCCCCTTTTTACAGACTCTGCCTCTTTAACTGGGTTACTTTAACTAAACTATTGTTTCCTTCCCTTCTACACTTTTATATTTTGCTTTCAAACACTGTTATTTTCCTCCTCTTTTGGCTTCCACTGCTGTTTTCCTACCTGTCTCTTTTGTGTGCTTCTTCTCCCAAGGTAATAGTTCCTTGGTTTTGTGCAGCAACATGCTGTCTTTTCTTCCCCAATTCCTGTCTGTTCTGACAAGGTTTTCAGTGCAGAGTTTCACATGTATTTCCTCACATATTACAAGCACACATACTACAAGCGGCAGTCTGTCTTTGTTGTTAAGTATTTTTGCTTTATTTGTGTCTTTAGTTTTTCAGCGAATGACATAAATTAGAGAGGCTTTCTGTATCACTGTAATGTATTAAATACACTGTGTTAGTCAAGTCTATCTTGTCACATATTAATACCATGATGTCACATATCAGTGGCAAAAGAGAAGTTTTAGGCAGCCATCATTTCGGAAAATGATGGCTATGATTTTCACATAGACAGATTTTATAATACATTTGGAACAGGCCAGTGAACAAGTCTGTTGACCTGAAAGTCATATCTGATAATATCTGGTTGTTGTTGTTGAGTAGAAAATATTAGTGATTAAAATTTTGAAACTGTAATGACAGAACATCCTGAATTCACTTCACCTCTGAAAGAATTAATGAATTTTGAGGGCTGCCATGTTAAACTGATGCACAAAACCAGCTTTCTCAACAATGACAATTATGGAACTGTGCTATTCGGTGTGGTGTTTACATGGTCCCTTCCTCGGTAGACTCTGGAAACCTTGGAATAACACAGGTCATACAATAACAAACAAACATGAACATTTTACTTGGTTTCAACAACATGTTGCGCTGAGTTCAGCAGTTCACTTTCCAGTTAGTTTAATTAGTCGGCTGAAAATCCATAGTCCCAGTTTCTCACTGCTGTAAGTTAGTTAGTCACGTCCTAATCTTTCCCAGGAGCACCACTGATCCAAACATAATGCTGTGGTTTTCCTACTTACTGTCTTTCATTTTGTGCACATATTGTGTTAGCTGTTGTGTTAGCTTGCTCATTTTCATCTTCCGATCCCATTACCTGTTTTTCCCCGGCCATGATCAGGTCAGAGTGACATTACTCAGCTGACTTCCTGCCTCGGGAGAGTCTATAGGAGATAAACAACTTAGTCATACGTGTGTGTGTGTGTGTGTGTCTTTTAAGGTAATAGCCTATATTTAATTTGTCTCTGTGCGTGTGTGTGTGTTCCAGGTATTACTTGTTGTGGGCACCTAAATTCGTTTTACACAGTCACATAATGGGGGACTTGTCTTGGGGGGACAAAAGGCAACTCCCACACATTTTATGGTGAAGACATGTTGTATGGTTAGTATGAGTTGAGGGTTAAGACTAAACCAGCAGTCGTTATGGTTAAGACTAAGGAAATGACACTCAGTGTAATGTCCTCGGAAGTCATGGAAACCAGACTCTGTGTGTGTTTACCTGGTATTCCTTATGTTGTGGGGACCTAAATCTGTTTACACAGTAACATTATGGGGGCTTGTCTTCCTTATGGGGGACACAAATCAAGTCCCCATAACATAAATTACTACATTTTAAGGAGAAGACATGTTTTAACATTAGGTTGAGGTTAGGGTTAGTTAAGGATTAGGGGGCTCATAATTATGGTTAGGGTTAGAGTAAGTTTTCAGGAAATGAATGTAAGTCAATGCAATATCTTCTGAAGTCACTGAAACCACTGTGTGTGTGTGCGCGTGTGTGTGCGCACACACACACTCCAAGTTTGTACGACCCTTGTATTACTTACAGCACACAACAGGCCTCACCCATTTCTAATTAGTGAGTGATCAATAGCTGGGTGTTGTGATGCTGTGCATGGGGGGAGATGGCAGAGCAAGGAAACAATGACATTTCAGTGGACAGAGATTATTCAGTTGACCTTATTGTTGTGATTAGAATTCAGTCCCAGCTCCCTCGGTGATATCTCACCTTGTTCACACTGTGCCTGGATGCTGGAAGTTGTTCAAAACTTGATCCTCTGCTCTGCGACTAACATCCCACCACAGTTTAAACACCCATAAACAGCAATAACTGCTGTATTTTCAGGGGTTTTTTTTATATTATTTTATTTATGTTTTATTTTTCTATTTTTTTTCAGTCTGGTCTCCCAGAAGAAATGTGTTGCTGTTATATGATCCATCTGTGTTTCTGACTTCCAGCAAGAATGAATATCAAATCAACCTTTGTTAAGTGACATAGTTCATATGTATTTGAGGCAAAACTCTCACCAGGAGACTGTAGTTTGAGACCACATGTCAGAAGATTTGTGGAAGTGTTATCAGGACATTCCAGAAGAGATGATGTTGCAATGCTATGAGGGAAAAACATTACCTTTTTTAGCTCTAAGCAGGTGTTTTTGTGTGTCTAAATCAGTTGCTACTGGTGTGATATTGTGAGGGCAGGGTTCAGTTATCAGCTGTAATGTAACCATGTATTACCAATAATTTGAGAAAATATATCAGTGACTTACTTAAATTGAAACACTCTGTGGGGGCCACACAGTGATGCAGTGGATAGCATTTTTGGCCTCACAGGAAGAGGTCACTTGTTCAGACCCAGGTTGAACCTGTCCAGGATGTACCCTGTCTATGATTGGCTCCAGCTCCCCGTACAACCCTCATGTGGAGCATAAAGTGGTAAAAAAAATGAATGATTATGAATAACTTCAAACATTGATATGACCCTTATTTAAAAAAAAACTTACAGCATATGTGTCAAACTCAAGGCCCGCGGGCCATATCCGGCCCATAATACAATTCTATCCGGCCCGCGAGAACATTTTACATTGATCTATTGTTATTGTTATTAATGGCCCGGCGATATGAAGCACTAATAACACACAAACTACAGATCCCATAATGTAGCGCAACAGCTGCCTTGCCGAACGATAGGTTACCTGGGAACATTCCCGCACAGCTAGTCATCTTCGTCTGTGGAGTGGACTCCGATTTGAGCGTTACGGAGGAAATATTGGACATTAAATCGATGCACGGGACAACGACAGGAAAGACATTTTTAAAAACCTATGTCAAAGTGTAACTGACATGAAACTGCCCCGGGGCAAACTTGTTGGACTTACAACAGACGGAGCACCAGCGATGTGCGGTGGAAAAAGGGGGCTCGTGAAGTGTACTGGTGAGTTGATAGCATAGGACTGCATCATACATGAGGAAACGCTTTGTGGTAAAGTGTTAAAAATGGAACATTTAATGAGCACTGTAACGCAAACCGCAAACTTTATCTGAGCTAAAGGTTTGAACCACCGGCATTTTCAGTCTTTTATGCGAGAAATAGAGAGTCAGATTTTGCAGACGTTCCTTATCATACAGAGTGTTTGAGCTACACAAGGAAATTTGTCAGTTCATGGACAGTAAAGGAAAAGACTCCACAGTTTTGCGGGACGAGAAGTGGAAATGTGAGTTGGCGTGTGTGGCTGACATAACAGCTCATCTCGACGCCTTGAACCTTCAGCTCCGGGGACGTGACCACATGATCCCGTGACCACATGATCACTGACATGGATGATGCAGTGAAGGCATTTCAAGTTCATTTTTTTCTTTTTCTTTTTTTGCAGCATGTTCATAATTGTAACTTTTATCATTTTGACAAGAGATATTTTTATGGAGAGCAAAGTATTTTAAGTTATGTAAAGTTTAAGTTTATTTATTGTGGAATAATATGCCTGTTTGTTTTTATTCCTATTCATGTTCAAAAAAACATTTACTTTTAATGTAATCAATAAATGTTTATCCTGTTCGGCCGTGACCTAAAGTGGCTTGGAGTTTTGGCCCCTGGTGCAATTGAGTTTGACACCCCTGACTTAGAGCGTTTGACAATAAAGTTGTCCAAACCTCACATTAAAGAGGCTGGAAAATGACAAATGTTTGATGTTGGTGTCTCATGCAAACATAAAACATAAATAATAGCTTCTCTGTTGTACTGAAAGGAGCAAACTGCCCATGTACACAGTAACAAGAGGCCATGGCCAAAGATTTCTACACCTGACACAGGAAACCTGCCGCTTCTCAGCAACTTCTCAGCAATATATATGTCCTAAAATGTTTCTAATGTCAATACAATGCACCCCCTACTGTCAAACTACCACTGGTCTCAATCTAACCACAGGTCACTCACAGTGTTGTCACACCACAAACATTTACAGCATCACAAAATTATCGCATGATCATCACCTGAGAGTGAAAAGACAGACATGTTTTTGGGCACATGTGTGCTGTCTCTGGAGCTTCTCTTTTATGCCTAATGCCAAAGTGCAAAACCATTGTGCATGATAATGCGTTGTGATTATTTTGTCCAAATCATGTAACCAACACAAGGCTGCTGCATTTTACCAGTGCAGTAACTCAGCATGTGCTTGTTGTGGATCACTGAATTGTATTAAAATATAATGACCAGATTTTTGATGATAAATTCACAAGTAACAGCCAAACTAAAAGCCAAGTCATCAGCCTTTGGCTTCACAATTGTTTAGCCATCTGTTTGCATCTCATCTGGCAACTCTTGCTCATCTGCACTCTGCTCTCCATGTGTGCCATATTAATTTACTTCCATATTAAATATGAAATCACAGTGTACTTTTTCATACATCTGTGTGCGTCTGGTATGTACAGTAGATGTAGGTAACTGAAATTTAAATTGAATTTACAGAATGAAAATTCAATTGTTGTCTTTTAACAGTTGTAGAAGAGGAGCACTCAGTTAATCACTGACTTACAGTGACAACCTACAGTGAGTTCAGTGCATGTTTAAATGTTTAAATTCAATTCAATGTATTAGTCCCATTGGGGGCTATTAGTTAAGAGCAGCATGGTGAAGACAACAAAACGAAAGCAAAATAAAACTATATGCTATAAATTATAAATAAAACTATATACTTTCAAATCAAATTTGAAATGGAAGTTTGTTGGAGCATAATGACATTCATCAATTCTCTTGCCATGATATTCAGGATGACTTCTGGAGGATTTGTTGGTTATATGACTTACAACAATGTAGAAAACATGATAGAAATATGTCATTTGTTTACAGTGCTATGGGATGTGGAAGTCCACGCCATTGTGATTTTTTTCATCCATTGCTATTTTTAATCATTTTAAATCAAAGCTTTCTTTTGCTATTGACAAATAATTAATTTTATTCAAAATTATTAATTATTTGTCAAAGATTTTTCTATGTATCCATTATTCATTTGTTTATTTACTTTTATTTATTTATTTTTCATTTCTTGAGGACCTTATTTATCTTTTTTACTTTTTTGTACTTCACCTGCATCTGTTTGTCAATCCATACCTTGACATGTAACATATTGATTCTTGTTTGTGTGAGTGTAATTGGGGTAAGCTGTAAATGAATTCCCCTTCTGGGAGCAATTAAGTTGTATATTTAGATAAAAAAATGTCTCTCAATGTTGCACCATCGGGGCATTTATATTAGGAGAGGAGAGGAGCGAAAGATTGCACTGGGGGAGCTTTTTAGGTATAAAAATTCCTCTGTAGCCTCCCACTGCTGCCAGCTTAGTGATAACATGCATGAGTAGGCCTTGGGTGAAAAAAGATGGTAAGGTGAGGAGAGAGAGATGATGGGAAAAGCAGGGCAAATTTGACAGATTAAAAGGAGCAGAAGTCTGAAAGCCTCCCTAAAAGAAGCCTTCTAAGGACTTTAGTGGCCATTAAAATTGCAGCATGTTTACATGAAACCAACTTTGCTGTGGGCAGTCTAGTCTGATAGCCAGGTGGTTAGGGTGCATCCCAACCACATGGGTAAAAATGCCCTGAGCAGTGAGTCCATGGTTCAGCTCCTGATCAGGCAGTTTGCTACTTCTGCAACGTTGTATGTCAATCTCTCCTAATGTTCCTCACTGTTTTCATGCTAAAAAAGGCATGAAAATGCTCAGAAGACAAAGACCCCACTCTGTAGCATTTACCTTTGGGCTGGGATCTTTAACATGTCAGGGGCTATTCAAGTTTTTGTAACATCCTTTGCCGGCCATTCTAAATTATTGAACTCATACATCACGCTAATGTCTCTAATGCAATGGCTGGAACTGCTTTTCTTGATTGAGGCATCTGATGCCTTTTCTATATGATGGCTTTTCACTAGAGAAAATGTTCAAGTTATTTCTAAAGAGCAAAACCTGCGCAGTGTTTTAACCCAGAATAATCATCTATACTCAGACAAATGGGCTCTCTGTTTATTTGTTTTACGATCCACCTGCCATTGTTTAACAAGGTTTTCCTTCTGGGTCTGATATTAACCCTGATCTTTTAAGAATGGTTTTATTAATGACATGCATAATTACAGAAGCCAAACCATTGTTTCATGCTAAATCTGGCACTCTATTCACTGATTCTCTCATTATCTATGCTCTGTGGTCACGGATTAGCTATAATCATCACTCTATAATCCACATGAAAAGGAGGGCTATTACAATTTAAACTAATCTGATCTTGTTTCCAACACTGTCTCCTCATGTACCTCACCATTCAGCTAATCTCTGCACATGTTGTCTATATATGAGAATAGGGTCAAATTAAATCATCAGTTAAGTTTTCATCACTTACAAGAATAGTTGGGGTATTAAACCCAACAACAAAACAATCCAAATGCAAATGCAAATGGACACTGCTGCTAGAGACTGAGAGTGAGTGCCTCCAAGCAAATTAAATAAAAGAAAACAACGGAGAACATCTACAAAACATGGAAACTGATTAATTATGTATGACAGGTATAAAAGTGAAGGAACCTACTGACTTTGTTCTCTTTTTCCACTGGAGGAATAAAAAGTTTGGCTCTGGCCATTGTTGCACAGATTAGAATTCATCCAGTCACAGATATTGATTAACCAACCAAACTGTAATGGAGGAAAGAGAGAGAGAGAGAGATGAGGTCACAAATTCCTTTTTTTTAATTCTTTGAAGTAAAGATTGGATAATATGAGTTTATATGAACTTTCTCAAGAAGACTACTTTTTTGTGGAGGCAAAACAAAATGGAAAAGGCTTCTTTGAGGAATGACAGTGCAAAGAGCAACAAGGACAATATATTAATATGTGCGCACTGTTAGACTGGGGGTAGTTATTTTAATTCCCATGCTCTTAAGAACTTAGAAAACAATTAAATTGGTTATTAGCTGAACAGATTTGAACAGCGCTGATATTCACTAACAAAAATACCACAATATCAGGAAATAAAAGCAATATAGTTGCTGTGAAATGAAAAGATGAATATTAAAAGCTAATCTCTACTAAAGACAGATAAACACAGTTCAGAAAATGATAATAAAACCAGAAATATTACTGAAGATTAATTCCAGGTGTTACATCATCTGAACAATATAATTTTTAAGAAATGCTGTTGACTCCATACGTGAATCCATACTTTGGAGCCACAAGCAGCCATTCCTGCGAATACAGAGTGAAATACAGTTTAAGTACTGTATATGTGATTACAGTGACAAGGAAAGAGGTACAAAGGCAGAAACATATTGCCATTAGAATATGGACCTAGGGTCATCCTTTCACAAAGTCCCACAGGCTCACCTGAGAAGTGGGCCAAGTCTGATGTCACTGTCCTTGGCTGAAAACGCAGAGAAGCAGTCACTAAAATTTTCCTCCTAATACTCAAAGTCCTGACTCATGCAGAGAGCCTCTACTCTGTCACAAAGCTGCAGCAATGGAAGACATGTATTATTCATAGCAGCATCTCTGTCACTCACTGCAGAAGCTCAATTCATGTTTGTTTTTACGTCCGGCAGCTCGGTTTTGAGCTTTAGATCATAAACTATGGAAGCTATTAGAAAAATACATTTTGGCGTTGATTCACTCATTGAGGTGGGGTTGAGGGGCAATAGAAGTCACACACTGTAACTTTAAAATCATGTTGATTCAGTTAATTGTTGACTCTGCATAATAGTTTATGTCCGACAGTCAGTGCCAGGACAGGAAGTAGTCTGCTCTTGAGGCAGGGAGATACCAAATGTGTGGACAAGGTCAGAGACCAGAATATTCATTTCATTACCCACACACCAGCTGCACAAACATAACCGCATACTTTTCATTATTTTATCTAATTATTATCTAAGATTTGCCACAGCTTAATCTACACTACTAGTCGTGATCCTAGCATAGTGTTAAAAAAAAACAATGAAAGGACTGATCATAATCCATATTTATTCTGAAATAAGCAGTAGCAGTGTTTTATCTGGTGGCAGGGTTGTCATATAGTTTGGCCACAAGAGACTGTTATGCTCCAAACACATGGCACAACATATTGTGGTGACTGTAGGGATAAAGAGATTGTTGCTGTTGGTTACTTGTCATCTCTGTGATGAAGAGTTATGAGGCCACCTCTGACTTTGATGCAGTAGCAGCTCACACCTGGTAGTCTAGGGAGGATCTGTAATTGATCCAGACAGTGTGCCTTCACCTTGCTGGTTTTCTTTGGGTTCACGTGTATTACACGTATGAGAAAACCGTGCCGGACACATCTTTATGTCTTGCTGTTGTAATGATGTGGTCACCATCAGCTCAGGTATAAATTGAGTTGTCACTCAGTCACATCACTACTGGTCGGATGGTGCTTACTGTAACTCTGGCAACTCTCTGGTGACCTGGCAGGTTACATCTAAGGTCAAACTGTACAGTCTTTAGATCATTACTGGCTGTGTTGCTGCTGTGCTGGTACTGAAACCTGCACACAACAGAATGTTTTCCATGCCCCATTTTCCTCTACCCATCTTGTTCTCGGAGGTATTGGACAAACTTTCCCCTGATGTGTGCATGTGGGAAAAGTATTTGCTGCCAAATCTAAGAAAAGTCTACTTGTATATCAATTTCTCTGTCTTTTTGTATTCCATTAAGTCCTCCTTGATCTGATTTTCCCCATAAATCTTTTCCTGCTGCCTTGCTTCCCCCAATCTCTGGATGTTTAGTCATTTGTGAGAGAAGGTGGAGAACAGCAGGTGTGAGGCCTGCACAAACACCATGAAGTCATCCAATTTTGGTGTGGGTCATAAATTGAATGAATGTCTGTGCACTTCATGGTGCAGAGCTGAGCACAGGGCAGGGTGGATGCATATCCCTGTCTGTCTGAACTGCTGACAGGGCACAGAAACAGCCATGAAAGCAAGTCAGACAGGCCACAGAGTGGGGGGTGATTGGGACCTGACACACTCTCAGAGTCTCTGTATCTATGTTTGACTGCCGTGGATGTCTTCTGCCACATTGCAAAAAGAGCAAAAGCAGCGTAATAAGGTGTATGAGAACATAAATGGGACCTTAATTCATCCAGAGTGTGAGATTTGAAGATGTGAATAGAAATAGAACAGTCCTGGAATCAAACCATGACTGAAATGTAAACTTTTAGGTCATTTGCCTTTAATTTATGAAAATGATCCTGAGCCTGAATCTGTTCTCAGCCCCACAGGAAGCCTCCACAGACTGAGCTAATTGAAAAGATTACAATATTTTCCTTCTTCTCCTCTAATTAACACTAGTAAATGGGTCTGAGGTCCAGTAGGTCTCGGCTTTCCATTCTTGCAGGCGATTAAGATCACGTGCCACAGTAGTGTCTCTGGACATAACTTCATTAATGACTTAGCCGACTTTCTCCAACTCTGCAGGTTCCATTCCCCATGGGAGTTGATTGGAAAAAAATGATTGAATTTACATTTGGATTTAAGCATTTTGTGCAACGTTGATATTCAGATGTATCCAGACCATATTGGTTGGTTTAGTCATGCTTGTCATCATGATCATGCCCATAACTCCAAACTATAGTCTTAGGAACTATCATTTTCATCAACACAAGCATGGCGATAATGAGTCTGCTTTCTGTAATAAGTGTCAACATTATCATGAGTAACTTTTTATCCTTGCTTTCCTCATCATGGTAATTCTCTCCCTCCTCTCCTTGAGTACTATCGCCTCCTCCTTCATCACATTTATTACTATTTGTTTTCTACCATCTTTTTTTTATGGCTATGGCTATAAATACATTCTGAACTTTTGTGTAATTGGTAGTTTAGATTCATGGTGAATGCTAAAATGTGTGAAATGTTTATCGCTGATTTATCCAGCTCTGTAATTTGAATTAAATTAAACGAATTGGGTAAATTTTAATATAAAATCACTGGGTGCAAGCTGTACACTGTGCTACTGCAGACACAGGAACCCTACATGTTTTCCATTCAAATTAATCTAAAAGCTGTAAATAGCTTAGAGAAGATGTCACTCACACAATTCATTTTTTACTTCATTAGCAGATGAACCTATCGTCTGGATTCACAAAAAGATCAATATATTATAGCCATATGTTAGTGGTGCAATCCACTACAGACGATGAGGTTCAACACAGTATGTAAACGTAATTACAAAACCACAATACAGACGTGCATTGCTATGCATCGTGGTCACATATCAAACACAAATGTGCAAATGACTTAACACACCTGCAGTTTGCATGTCCTTGTGCTTTGTTCCTCTTCCTCCTCACTCACATCCAAATATCTAAATGGAGTGTTTAAGAAGGCCAGACTCAATCGTTTGGTTAGCCATTCTATTCAGAATGGCAGGTCAGTCAGCCAGTTAAGGATCCAACCTCAATTGTGGTCATCTGACATCTCTATTCATCATCACGCAGTCTGCACCCTGCTGCTGCTGCTGCTGCTGCTGCTGCTGCTGCTGTGTCAAGGCACAGACAGCATTGTGTGGCACTTTATCTGCAGAAAATATAGAGAAAAGGTACATGTTCACATGGGGGTTGGTGACATGATTGCATTTGATGGATTAGCAATCAAGCTACTGTATGTTTATTACTGTAACGTAATTTGTAAGGTAGTGGACGACAATATTTGTCAAAGTAACCTAAAGGTGTATCACTTACTAAAGACAAATGATTACGCTTGGTGGAAGGGAATACTGGGAGCTACTGTATAGGTAATGTAGTTTTTATTATTATTATTATTATTATTATTATTATTATTATTATTATTATTCATACCTCACATGAACAGAACAGACAAAACGAAAGCACCACCCTCTCAGAAAGCAAAATGTTTACAACTTACTATTTACCAATAAATAGGTAAGACTTTTCTCTTAGCATGGAAGATAGTGGGGGACAAATGTAGATGCTACATGGAGTTAAGTTAAGTTTTATAAGTGTTACAGCCAGGATTGGGTCATTTTTATCTAAAGAAGACATGACATGGTGAGAGACGTGGCTGTTGAGTCTTCTGACTGGCAGGACATTTCCTATTTGCAGGTCTGGCCTTGTACCACAGTGACGTTTGTTACACTTCATTTTCTGTCCTCTGGTCTTATTTCAAGGTTATAGCTCTTCCGACCCTTTCAGTCACTGAAGGAAACAGAGGGAGACAAAGAGAGAGAGAGAGAATTCTCCAAGGTCACTTTCGCTGTCTCTCTGTTATAGTTGGGGACTTTCTGACAAGACAGACTCAGTTTCAATTTCTCACAGACTGTCAGGAGCTTACTGTTTTTTAAATGCCTGTGAGACAGATATGGGCACAGGAAGATGTTCCCTGACTTTTCAGTATAATCGGAGGAGCATTCTTTTCTGTGGCCATATCTCTCTGTCAGAAAGGGGCCTTCAGTGATTCCTGCCTGATACTGTAGCTGCTCTGGATGGGCTGTTAGGCAGTTTGATAGAGCAGAGCTTTCATATATACTGTAGGTGTGGACTTGGCAGTTTTTTTCCCGCATGTGCCTCTTGATTGATAAATCCCACTGAATGGCAGTTTGACAGACATGCACCTCAGCTTAGCGGGGGAAGGAAAAACAGAATACAAAGAGTGACGGATGCAAAATGCTTTAGGTGTTGCATGGCAAACTTTTGTTGACCATGTCCTCAATCAAAACTTCAGTGAAACTTCTTCTTTTTGTTGTGATGAAGACATCGCCAGACACATTTTCTGTGGCAGATGATGGGCATCCTCATCTGACCCAACTGACTCTATGCCTACTGGAGCCTTTTTTATAGTGTGTAACAAAGAATACAATGTTAAATGTTGTTTTTGAGGAGATGACACTGCAGAAAAATAGTATAACAATAGTATAATAGTATAACAAAGACTAACCCAGTCAAAAATCAGCCTTCTATTGACAAGTATGAATTTTGTTTTTGTAAATTTCTGGTAAATTTCCAGAAACTTTCCATGGGAACTTTAGTTTAGGAATTTTGGAAATGTTCTAAATTGGAAGCTTTCCATGGGAATCATGAGAATTTATAGGAATCTATTGGAATTAATGAGAATATCAATATAAGCATTTTGTTTTGTCATAAGCAGACATGCATGCATAATTGTACAACTCAAGAACAGGATGCAGATTAATTTATGAGTAGAACTTTATCAATTCTTAATTCTTTCATTGAACAACAAAACATTGACTTAAATATTCCTTAAAGCCAATTTTAAAAATGTCTAATTTATTCTTGTTAATTCCCAAAAATTTTTGTTTTTTCTCATGGAAAGTTACACATTTTGAAAATTCCCAGAATTTTGCAACCCTAGTTGCTACTGCAGCATGTTTTCTAGTCAAGTTTACAAGTCCTGCTTTTCAAGAGGTAAAGTGTGGCCTTGGTCTAGAGAAATATATAGTAGATGGGCCACGTTTCCAACAGCTATCCACTTTTCTACAGTGCTGGTTGTTATAAAACGACTACCCCTTCCCTAGTTACCCATTTACTGTTTACCAGGCTGCACTGGCATTTACACTATATCTGCTTAATTTCTCAGTTACACACTATCCCTGAGATGATTGCAACTCTGGTCGTTTTTCTCAGTCTCATTCCTTGACACATGTAATTCACAACAGCAACTTATAAATAAGTCATTTAAAGGTTTAGAGCCACTGAAGAGCAATTATTTTTTGAATGGAAACGCACAGGTGTACTATGTGAGCAAAACTTGTTTTCATCTAACAATCAACACTTTCCAAACCTTGAGAACATAACTGCTTTCCAAAAAAATGCTAATGTCCATAGAAAGTCATGTATGTATGTGCACAACAGACACAGCATCTGACCAGCCCTTGAAACACACACACACACATGCTGTATAAAATCATTATGTCATAACATTACTCAGGCTAGGGTTAGGAGTTACAGTGGATCTTACTTTACAGTGGAGGGCTGGATCTCATCAACAGTGAATCTGACAAACAAAGGGCTTGATTGACACCAGTGTAGTGTTTTTGCATCTGAAGTGATAGTGGGGCAATTGTGAGTGTCAGGAGAGATAATGATGGCTGAAGGTGTTCCATATTCTCATACACCTGCTCCCCACAGTGCTTCTTTTTAGCATAATTTAGTAAAATGCTTTGCTTTGCCATGTTTTATTTCCAAAGCCAGTAAGCTTGTTTCTCTACAGTCACACTGTACACTGCATGAAAAGGGAGGGACAGCGCAGTCTGGCATAAGTGAACAGCACTACCACTCAAAATACTTGACCTGTCGTGGTTGTGTAAAAGGGAGCAATCCATTTGGGTGAACTCAGGCCAACCCAGGCCCACCTACACCACAGGGACCAACACAGAAATAGGTAGATAACGAAATTTGCATCACATGGACACAAGTGCAGCTCTGTGTGCAAAGGTGGAAAGTAAGACCCATCCATTAAAAGTCATTCAGTCAGCTCTACAGCTCCTTCACCATGATCCATTAATGTTTGGGGAATCGGAGAGGAAAAGCAGTAGGGAGGACTGGATGGACTGATAAGAGAGTTGAAAGCAGCAGTGCGAAATGGAGTGGTTGCAATAAGTTGGACTCCTGCTGTCTCCTCTTTTGGGAGATCCCCAGCAGTGCTATCCCAACTGTATTGTGAGGGGAGACTCGGCTGGGGGTCTTGGAAGTACTGCTCTGTCATTACATGGATGAACTCTTTTGTGCCACCATTATACATTAAACGCACCATAGCTGAAGACAGCTCCCATCCCTCAAATAACTGCACCCTGCCAACCGTGCAGAGCAGAGAAAGTTGTGACTCAGTGAGATTCCCAACAACATCACTGCAGGACAATGCGGTGCTTTTGTATTTCCAGATGTTTGACTCACCATTTTAGATGCAGCTACAACTCTGAATCATAACCCCTCCTTTACAAATGCTTTGATGTACATTTCCCCTCCTGCTAAGATGAGCATTTTCTCTGACTGACTGACTTTTAGCTTGATTTCCACTTCAAAGTAAATTACAAACTTCTGAAAGAGTAAACAGAATGCAACACAAAGAAATCGTGCTGTTTGTGATAACACCTCTTAAGCTTTGATACCGTGTTCAAAATTCTTCTTCTTTTTGTCCAATCCATTGTACAAAAAAAAGTAAAACTGTCATTCATGAAGAAACAGCCAATTCTAACATTTGCGAAGCTCAAAGCAAATGATTGACACATTTTTGAGACCATATTCATGAGAAGCACTGGTCCGATAGGTGTTTTTCAGTAACTGTGGACCTAACACTAAAAACAAAATGTGAGGCTATGAGGAAGGACATACCGTACGTGCTGAAAGTCTTAAATTGTGTAGAAATTGTTAGAGACTGTAAATGTAACCGAAGTCTAGAGGCTGTAAATAACATTTCATGTGTAGGTGTTTGATGTTCAGCTTGGCCTTTGTGCTGATTTTATAGAAACACATTACTGAATGTGTTTGCATAAGTAAAACGTTTATATTCATGGAAGTGAGCCTGCTTACCTTTATCTGTGTTTGGAAATTGCATTCTGTTGCAGCAGTGGAGGCTGCACATGCTTTCACACAAACTGAGCATTATAACTATTTCCAATGTTCAAATATGTCATGTGACGTCAAGCAGGACGCCTAACAACAGAAAGCTCTATGATAAACGAATGCCTGTATTGAGAGCATCGGAAGTATGTTTATTATTTTACCTGGATAGTTCCCTGTTTTTCAAATTTTCGGTCGCTCTTTTGCAAGGTCAGTGAGTGCAGAAGGTTGGGCTTTAGTTGTGTTCAGCCCTCATCACTTTGTCTTGGAGCTGCAGGCTGCGACACAGACAGACACAGAGCCGGAGCCGCCACAAACTCGCCACGGACGAATTTGCGCTTAGTTTTGGGTCTAAAGAGCTGAACGTTAAAGATTGTGTCAAACCTCTACAACGTGCGCAAGCCTCACCAACATGATGGGACGCACTTCTCTCAGAGACTATTTATTTTCCAGCTGACGCGGGAGCGAGCGCAGGCTGAGCAAATTGGTCGGGCATTTCTGTGTGAGGAGAGGACAGAAGCGCCGCTGACCCACTGGGATTTCAGACCATCTCCGTTATTTTCCTCATTTAATCCACCAAGACTCCACTGTGGACACTGAGAGCGATGAATCTACTGAATTATCCACCGGCTCCCTGTCATTTCTCCAACGAACCAGCAACCACCACCCGTCCTTAGAATAAAGCTGCCGTGGAACAAGTCGGCACCGGCACCGGTGTCTAACAGCTGGGATTTACACTTTACTATGTCTTGAGACACGGAGTGGAAGCGACACAGATGATGGCAGTGAGTACAGGCTCGGTTTCATGGCACTGGTGTTGCAGTCGGGCTACTTTTAGCTCGTCTTCGGGGTGGGGGGAGCTTTTATTCATACAGTCCCCGACTTTAATTGTGAACGATAATTGTGTGTGGAGAGGTGGTCATTGTTGTCACAGCTGTAGAGGGTGGGTGTCATCCGCGACAGTGTGCTGATGGTGAGATCTTGGGCGTTTCTGTCATCGCTGTTGCCGGTGAATATCAGGTCCCTCTTGGGACTTTTGGGAACATTACATCATTTGAGTAGCCGGCGAATGACTCTGCAGATTGGAGAAACGCGCGCGTGCATTTTCCAAACGTTTACAACGCAACAACAAACGTACCGGTCAAAAATGAACGAAACGCTATTACGTTGCCAGATGCAATGACAGAACTGTCATGCGTGCGGAAAATGCCACTTGGAGAAGTGCGCTCGGCGCACGCTCAGACTGGGCGTATGCGGTGATGTCCTCAGCCAGGCGTCCACAGATCGACGGGCAGAGTTTGTGAGGGAAGTCTGTGGCATAAATTAAACGCCCCCCGAAAAACACCCGCCCGGCTGCGGGGTGGGGATCGGTGCAGCTGTCTATTTGCATCTATTTTGTCGGCCAAATCCAGCCTGTGTATAGTCTGCGTGCGCTTCGGTTAATCCCACCTCGGATCGGCTTTGCCGCCCCAGCCTACAGTATATGCGCCCTCTTGCAGCTCCCTGTCTGCCTCTCATTCACACACACTTTAAACGATTATATTATTTTAATCCGGCTCATGTGACCGTCCCATATTGACGCGATAATATCTGGGAAACAAACGCTGTTCAGAGGCTGCACGAACCGGGATAAAACTGAAGGGGGGAAAAAAAACCGATGGTCGCGATTTGAAACGCGATAACGGTTTGGATACTCTGTTTCTACTGAGCGATGTTCCCACTTTAAAGAGGAAGAAACACCCGGTGCCGGGATCACGGTTTTTATGGCAGTTAAAGGGCGACAAACCCAGGATGAAGGGTCTGGTTCACGCATGATAGGGACGAGTGGCCGTGTTTGATGAGCACGTCGGTAAGACCGTTCTCTGCTGATGAATTGACACTGTTTATTTAAGCCAAAATATTAAATGTTAACATTCTCATAGTCACGACCACAGTCATTTTGCTGTAAAGTACAGAACCAAAGAGATTCCGGATTGTTAGGCCTTGTGGCTGGTTTGTAAATGTGTGTGTGCGCGCGTGTACCTTGTATTCCTAATTTTGTGGGGACCAAAATTTGTTTAAACAGTCACATTATGGGGAATTGTCTTCCTTATGGGGAGAAAAATCGAGTCCCCATATTGCACAGTACTACATTTTAAGGTGAAGACATGTTTTAAAGTTAATCTGAGGGTTAGGTTAAGGTTAAGGCCAGGGTTAGGATTAGGGTTAGGACACTAGTAATTATGTGTGTGTCCTAAGGAGACAGAATCTAATTTCTCTGGCTATAATTAGGATTAAGGTGTGAAATGTGCTTATGTAAAGGTTAGGGTAAGGTGTTAAACTTCAAGAGTTAGCTAGTACCTGGACTTGCCCATCACTAACTCCTGAAGATAAGTATGACCAGGACGACTGAGAACCTTCACAGATATGGTCAGGTAATGGTTAAGGTTAGGGTTAAGACTTTGGATGTAGGCTGTGCAAATAAATGGAGAACAATGCAGTGTCCTGACAAGAATAGCTACACAAACCCACTTTTGTCTCACACTCAAATACTGACATTTTACTCTCCTTTTGGGCATTACACACTCTACTTAAATATTCTCCACACATCTATCTCAAATAACGTCAACTATCCCTTTAAGTATCTAGGGCCGGTTGATAAAAATCGTTCAATACTGATAATCATAATGGTGATTGTCTCTGAGTGAAATTTATGAAGGACCCAGTTCATTTTCTTTTTTAAATTCTTTGTGGACTGAAAACAAACACAAGAGAGAAAGAGTCCACAAATCTGCGGTAAACTTTTCAAGAGCGATTATGAGCTGTCTCAGGCTTTGGTTGCACAGTGCATTATATTTAGACCTTTTTATATTTATATTGAAGAAAATGATATTACAATATACAGTATATTGTTTATGAATTATTGCCTAAACCTAATGACACCTTACCGTCACATCAAGCCAAAATGTGGCCTTGTTTGTGCAGCTGATACCGTACTCATTCCTGTAACAACTTCACTTCTATTCCTTTGGACCTGTTGACATTTCATGGAGAAATGCAGGTTCCCCAACATGGAGTGGCTTATGTCTCGAAACTGCATCAACACTCTGAGTATCTATTTTCCAAGATGCTGAGTCACATTGCTTTGCAGTGCATCTAGTTTTTGTTGTGTATTGTCCGTCGACATCAACAGCCAGCGTCTGCACAGGTGTGGTCGAGCAGCCTTAACTCAAGAAAGCTCCCTTTTAAATCCTCCTTAAGAAAATCACTCATAAGTCTTCATGGTTTTAACCTGTAATCACTAGTCTTCATAATCAATTTAGTTTCCAGAGCAGCTCATTATGGCGATCATGTAGTGTGTGTGCGTGTTGTTCAGTTTTCTCTGTCCTGAGAGAAATTTTGCCTCTCCTCGCTTTTCATTAACTTTTAAAAGTGTTGTGAGGCGCTATGATAATGCACTCCTGTGGAGACAAGACTGATAACTCTGTCTGCGAGGGAAGTCTCAGGTCAGGTGAAGATTTGTGGAGGGCTGTAAACACCACAGACATTTTCATTAGCTGCAAACTAATCAGTCAGGTGGTGATTGGAGCTCTATGGAAGCGACACAGTCAAGGTTAGACAACAACTCCGGCCTCATCTGTCCATGTCACAGTTTGGTCCTTTGTGTATTGACATGTCAGTGTCACTCGTGCTCAGTCGCTCCTACACCCTGTTTTGTCCCTGTTGTGCTATGCAGATGTAGGTGTGGGTGGTGGGGATGTTATTCTGACACTTCCAGCCACACAGACTTTGTGTGTGTGTCAAGTGTGGCACAAGCCTCCATGTACACATACACACTTACCAAGGCGGAGGAATGTAGCAGAAAAATCCAGTTATCAGTTTGCATAGTTTAGGTAAAACACTTTCAGCTTCAGAGCTGTGCTGCTGAAAATACTGGTGATTACAAAACTTTGTGAACAAAGGAGGTTCCTGCATGACAGGAAGTCCTTTATTGTTGCCAGTGTAAAACCACAACCCTGGAGTGACTAATCTAAGTTTACACACTTCCATAAATTCTCTCCTTATTTTTCCAATTTCTTCCTTTTTTCTTCCTATCATGCTGTATATCTTATAATCCATGTAGCTCTGTACCAATCTAACTCTCTCCCTGTTCCCATGTTGTTGCAGGACTACCGGGAGGATGGCATGGACTTGGGGAGCGATGCATCCAGTCGCTCAAGCTCAGAGTCCAACTCCAACAAGGTTACACCTTGCTCCCCCACTCTTGACCTGGCCACTTTGGAGGACTACAAATCCTCCCCCTCTCTGGACCTGGTCACCTTAGAGGACTATGAGGAGGACGAGGACTACCAAGAGTACAAGAAGAAGGTGATTGAGGAGTGGGAGAGTGAGTACGGAGAGGACTGCACCTCGCCACAACCTCCAGGTCAGGAGGAAGGTGATGGAGACACTGTGGGTGTTGTCGGCCTTGGAAAAGGCTACAGGAAGTCAGTGAACAGTCGCAGCCTTGCTGAAGAATTCCAGGATGTGAAGACTGTTCCAACTGTCCCAGCTCCTGGTGGACACACTGCCACCTCAGTCGCAGTTGTTCCAGAGGAACTGAAACAGAATGGCAATCTGATTTTGCCTAGGAGCAACCCACTCAATTCCCCTGGTACACCACAGGGGAGCACAGGGACTCCCAAGTCAAGCCACCACAGCTCCAGTCAAGGCAGAGGGAGCCGCAGCAGTGGCTGGGGTGGTGGTGGAGGAGGCGCAGGAGGAACAGGGGTACGGATGGGAGGATATAGAGAAGACGAAGGTGTGGAGGAAGAGCCTCTGCCCACCATGGACTGGGCAGCCCTAGAGAGACACCTGGCCGGGCTGCAGTGCAGAGAGCAGGAGAATCAGAACCTCAACCACAACCAGAACCACAACATGGGCAAGACCAACTACACCTCAGTAAGTGTGCATACGTTTATGTTGTCTGTGTGTTCTTGTGGGAAGGTGTTGTGCTTTTCCGCTAATGCCCAGAAAACACAAGGTTATGTTTGTTAATCAGCTAGTGGATGCTATGTGGCCCAGCTATTAACCTGAACATCATGGAAGTGTGGGCTCCACTGATTCAGATGAGCTCTTTAGGCCAAAAAGTTGAAGCACACTTTTTAACTTATATGTAACTTAAAATTCGTTTTGTTTATAGTTTAGTTGTTAAGTTGCCAACATCGGAGGCTCAAATATATGAACCTAATTTCTGAATGTCTGTGTTTTTTGCCATTTAGTGAATCCACCAGTAGAGGTCAGTGTTGCATTGACATTTTGTAGAGATGATGATCCAGGCCTTTGATGCTGCACCAGCAGCATTACAGCCTTTTACATTTACTTGTTGGCATGACATCACTCAGTTAAAATGACAGCCAGAGCCACAGCTTTACGTTTTATTGCTAGTCTGTGGGTTCAGGAGGGTGCAGCTTTAAAATTGTTTAGAAAAGGCTTGAATGCTTCAGTCAGAGTTTCAGTGCAGTCACTGAGTAAAACTAAGTGAGAGCAAGGGTGTGTTTCTGAGAGATGGGTACTGTTTTGTTTTCTTTTGGTATGCGAGCTCTAAGACCTTTTCCTCAGTGCACATAGACAATAGTTGTAACCAGTGCCATTTTGAATGTGTTGTTTGGGCTGTGTGTCTTTGTTTGTCTGTCCTGGAGGCTTCCTCTGTCTCCCTGAAGTATGCCAGGAATGCAGTGGGAGAGGTGGGGGGTGAGAGGACGGAAAGAGGGATGAAAAGAATGGAAGATGGTATCTTTAGGACCAGGCAGTTCGGGGCCACCTAGCTCATGTTTTGATGTCAGTGTTCATTACCTGCTGTCCATCTTTAACAAGAAGGTCACCTTCTTGTTTGCTTTAGACTTGGGGACATTCTGCTCTCAGTCTCCCTCTCTTTCGCTAGGCAACGGGATGAGGTGTAATTGACCATGGTGGAAAGAAATCTCATGAAAGAGTCTCTGTCTTCACATGCAGCCATTATCTTCTCCATGCACACACACAAAAATATTTACAAAATGCTTATCACCATAGACACATTTTGGGGCTCTGTTGGTGTTTTAGATGTGTGTACATGAAGGGAAACCAAGTCTGTTGAAAGAGATTTACCAGTGTCTGTGGTGTTAGTGCCACAGCTTCTTGCTTTTTTCCCATATTTCACCCCTTAGAAGCAAAAGCTAATCCTTGGGGTAAAAAAAAAATGACCTCAGAATCTGCTAGCCCAGCAAAGATAAGAAATTGGTGTAAACCTTGTAATCCCAGCTGAGCTGAGAGCTTAAATGACACACAATAAAAGGTGAGAGAAACAAACTCATATCCTGGACAATCCCACTCTTGAAATAATTTAGGGGCTCTAGCTGTTTTTGTGAAAATCTGGAAATCTATGTATATATGTAATTTAATCTTTAGTATTTAGTCTTAAAACTGCATGTTGTAAAGATGACAGTAGCAATTTTCTAGCCTCTGCTTACAAGAGCATAAAAGCAGTCAAGAAACTGAGACATTCCCAAAATTCTCCGTCTTTTTTTTTTTTGTCAGTAGGCAGCTGGATTTCTTAATTTACTAATAAAATATGTTATTGCAGGCATATTTAGTAAGGGATGGTTTTAGGCGTAGCTTCCTGCAGACTGTGGGTCTGTGGGGTCTGGAGGATTCATGAGGCTAAGGGAGAGGGGCATGCTGACCTGTTTGTAGTTTGACTCTAATGAACTCTAGTGGCACGTGCCAGATTAGGGCCCACAGGGACCTCAAACACACCAGAGGTAACACTTCCCCAAACCGTCCATTAGCTGCACACCCTTGAAAAGTAAACAAAAATATTATTCTTCCTAGTCAGCCTTTAGGTTAAATAAGCAGAGAGAGGGATGGTCATGCACGTATGGCTGTCCGTACCTGTGTGTTTTGTGAGCATCTACTGAAAATGAATTAAATCTGTGCCTGGAAGCTACTTCTATTTCACTCTCAAAGTGCACACACCCAGACTTATTCACACAATTTTAAAACGCCCCAAAGGCAAACTGTGGTTATGAAGACAAGACCCGTGTTGAGACCTGCTCTCTCTCTCTCTATCTACAGTATCTCTCTCTCTAACACACACACACACACAGAGAGCAGCTATTTTCTTAGCACATTTCTTTGACTTTTCTTTGAGAGAACAGTTATTCAAATCATGCATTCCATATACACTACCAGTTATGGTTGTAATTTATGAGGACAGATATGCAACAATAAAAAATAAGAAGCTTTTGATGTGCAATATATATATATATATATATATATATATATATATATATATATATATAATTTTTTTATTTATTTATTTTTTTTTTTCTTTCCCATAGAGTTTTGACAGGTGTGACTTTCACTCGTCTAAATCCAGTCAGTGGAAATAACACATCAGTGAACATCTGTTGAATAGGAAGGTGGTGTTCAGTCACACAATATTAACAGTAAAAAGGCCAAGATCCCAACCAAATTGTTTGGATCTTGGCCTTCTGGAGTTTTCTGCCCTAGAAAAGTACTCAAGGGCTGTGGAAAATAAAAAGGATGAGAAGAAAGAGCAACAGCAGAGCGTGGTTTCTGTTTCCCTCGCTTTCCTTTCTGTGCTCTGTGATTATGTTAAGTTCAGTAGTTGAACCGTGTTCAAAAAAACCTTTTTCTAAAAACCTAACTATTGCCTTCACCCAGTACTCAGACTGTGCCACGTAGAGGGATTGAGGGAGAGGGAAGAAATTAAAGGGTCTGTGTGTGGTTATAGTAGATAAAAATAGGCACAAACAATGAATTTAAAGTAGTTACACAAGAGTTGAGTCCTGAATGGGGGCAGACAAGCAGACAGACCTGAAAAGAGAGAGATAGGATTAAAAAGAACCTGTGGAGGAGGAGGAGGAGGAGGGAGCTAACAGAAGGAATGTGGGGTCAGAGTGTGTCGAAGGAAGAGAACGGCAAGCAGGAAAGGGTGGAAGGCTGGAGGAAAAGGCTATACTTGTGTCAGGGTAGTAAGTGGGAGGAAGCTTCAGAGACATGGGGCAGAGTCTTAACCAGGTGTGGAGCGTGTGGTGTCTAGTTCAGCCCCTTAGGCTTAACCACTGCTCCTGCTGCTTGTGTAAATGTGTGTGTATGTGGCTCCTCATGTGTATGTGTAGTTACCCGCTAAAACACGCCCGGCCCTCTGCACACCAAAGCTCATACATGCACTCTCCTTACACAGACTGCCTCTGCTTCAGGGTCACACAGACTTCTATTTTATTTTTTTTTTCAGTAGTCCACATATATATTTTGACACACACCTACACGTGTGCGCCCTCTCTTCACTAAATCAAAGGATATCTTTTTCTTCATATGGTATCCTGACATTTTGCCAGTGCTAGTAGATGGTCTTTTCCTTTTTCTTTTTCTTTTTTTTTTATCAGTGGAGTATTTTTCATCTCAGCTTAACCTTGGATTCCTCACAGCAAGTCGGGCACTTAACTCAGGTAAATCAGAATCTGATTTAAACATAAATATATCACGTTTGTGCTTTTTGTGTAGTTTTACAAGACACATTCCACCGTTACACGTGTGATGTGTGGCTGTAGTCAAAATAAAACGTCAGAGTAGAGGTGCAATATTAATAGACTGGTGTTTGTAATTAAAACCCAAGAGGACACAGCATTCGTCATATGACATTATGTTATCCTGAGTTTATGTAACAGAAAAGCTAAATACAGTGTGTTGGTAGTTAGAGCCAGCTTTCCATTGCTGTCAATGCACGTCAGTGTGACTTTAACAAACTGAAGTTTTGTGCTCGGAGGACTTTGAACATATCTGGGCTGCTGCATGGTACTGCATTGTTTCCTCTAATTTTGTCAAAGAAAGAATATACTAACACACACACACTTTGCATTTGCATGTTATTCCTGTTTTGAATAAACAAAGCGTTATGCTATACTACTGTTTTGAATGTTGCCTTTGCCTTGAGTTGCAGGAAGTTTATAAACTCCTGAGCTATAGATACATTGTGTCATCCCAGGTTTTCTCTTACATGCAGCAGAAACATTACAGCTGATTTTCGAGTGAGTGCTGCATGCACATACAGTACATTCCTCACATGCACCTGCATGGAGTAAAACACAACACACTGCAAAGTGCTGCAAAGGCAAACAAAGCAAAGCAGTAAATCTATTCGCAGGGTCTTGTTACGGTACATATACAGGAAAGAGAAATGGCGAATAAGCCTTAGAAACTGTATTTGATCTTCTGAAGCTTTGCTTTGGACTGGATTTGTCAGTCTTCCTTGTGGAGGAAGAAAAAAAGGGCAGAGACAAAACTAAAACTAACTACCATAAATGGATAAAATCAGTGGTTCACAAGTGTGAATATCCAGCCAGTAAGGTCATTCACTGTTGGCTATTCAAAATGCATCAGACAACTCACTGTTGGCCTTGTGTGTGATACGACCCAAAAGATATATAGTAGTGTTTACAGTTGAAACAGTTTTATCACTGAGGAGTCCAGCATTGACCCCATGGCTTTAAATTCAGTTAGAAAGTGAAGCCAGTTTAACAAGGTAACAAAGGTGCACTGATGCGTTATGTTTTATCTGGAGAGGAACAAATGCACCTGCTCACACATGGACATAAAATCAAACCCTTTTGCTATTACATTGACCCCCTGGCTAGCGGGTATTAATAAAATGTCGATGAAATGATTTTGGTTATTAAGTTCAGGATTCAATGGGAGGGGTACTGTCTAATCGGCTCTTATCTGGTGTCAAAGTACACCATAAACTGCTGCCTGATAACCAACCCTCATCAAAACTGGTAAGCAAATTCAAAATAAAGATAAGATTAATAAAGAGGCTGCAGTGATGAACTCACAAAGCCTGAGAATCATCCCGTCTGGAAGCTAAAGGTAGATGGTTACTTTAAACAGTCACCCAGACTGACGTCACCCAGACACACCCGAGTTAAACTGATTGAAGTGCAGATTTGATTTGAGATAAAATGATAATTTGTAGGTGTAAACGCAAAGCTGCTAGCAACACACTCAGGTTGATCATCATAGATGAACAAAACTCACACAAGCCCACCCTTCCTCTGATTCATCCAGCCATGATTCACTAGGGTCTGAGAAAGGTTGATGAAATACACAAACACTTCTTTCACCATGTCTTGTTGTCTATCTGGCCACTTACTGTACGTAAGTCAGCTTTGGCTCATACCAAATGTCAGAGTCATTGTACGACACTGTTGCAAATCTCCACCTTCTTCTTCTCCATTTCTTTTCTTCTCTCCTTCTTCCCTCTCTGCCAGACATCCCCAATCCTTCACTACTATTCCCACTCCTGTTCCCTGATAATTGTCCTCTTCTTCAAGCTGTCAGAAGGCTTTACAGCCTAATGTTCTCAGACAGCCAAACTGCAGCAGGAGACTGTCCCCCCCCCACCCCCCCTCACCTCTTTCACCTTCTCCACCCTATGAAAACTATCAAAGAAGGGTGCAGGCTGTGAGTGGCAGAGCACGCTGTGGAGGAAATGGGGATTTATGTAGCAGCAAGGAAACAGCCTATGTCCGTCCTCACACTGCACAGTCATTGCAGTGTGCAGCCATATACATAGACACGCTGATCCACACACAGGCCAGCTCTGTAAGTGATGGGACTGTGAGAGATTAAAGAAAGGTTTATTGCATGATGCTAACAGACGAAAGGCAGAGCTGGAAAGTGAAAATAAGAGAGAGAGTGTGTGTGAAAGGTTTGAAACTCCTATCCATTACCACTTTTGTGTCCTTAAGAAGAAATGCAGAGTTGAGTCAGACTCACAGATTGTGTTGACTGTGTGTATCCTTGCTTTGACTTGTGTGTTCATTTGGGTGGAGCTGAAACATGAAACATTGTTATTTTCTGTTGCTAATTATAGTGTGTGTGTGTGTGTGCCTTGTATTCCTTATGTTGTGAGAACCTAAAACTTTTAATACAGTCACATTATAGGGATTTGTCTTCCTTTTGGGGACAAAAACCGAGTCCCCATAACATAATTTACTACATTTTAAGGTAAAATTATGTTTTGAAGTGAGTCTGAGGTGTCAGTTCTACAATTTTTACTTCAATAAGTTTCATATTTTAATTTGACCATTTTTTTAAATGACAAAATATGCACATAAAAGAGCTCGACAATGTCAGCTCCTATTACTCACCATGACTCACAACTAGTGTGATAAGTAGTCAGTGAGTCATTTATTTACATGGTATACAAATTAGCTGCAGTGGATTCTCAGTCATTCTACCACCAACTGTATACCTCATTAGAACAACCTATGGTGGTTGATAATAGCATGTAGGCACACACACACATACACACACATGCGTGTGCGCTCTCCCTGGCCTTCCACATCAGTTCTTCCCTGTCAAAGTGAGCTCATTACTGCCAGAATCTGGCCGTCACACTGAGCCAACCTGCTCTGCTATGCAGTGTTTTCACACTGGCACTAAAATGTCAGTTCACTGAAAGCATCTGTGCTCCCTCACCCTGCTGAGACAGAGAGGGAGGCCGAAAAAGAGAAAGACGGAGCACTGGGGCAGATGGAGAAAAGTTGTGAAAAGAAAGCAAATTTAGTTGCCTTGAAAGGCCAGTGAGAGAAGAAGGAGGGCTGGAATGGCACGCAGGCTAAAAAAGACAGAGGGCAAGCTGTTTGTCAATGAGAGGCAGGAGGCGTCACAGCAGCATGACTGGATTCATGTATTTTGTATGAGCTGCACAGCGTTACGGGTCATTATTCACCTCCTACAGTATCAGTTCCAGCTCTCTCTCTATCCCGCTATAGATACAAAAAAAGTGATCCACCTTGTTTTTCACTCTGATGTCAGTGATGCATGAGAGATACTGAGATTGTGATGTGATTCCCAATATTTTTATTAAAATCAAGCCTTGGTGTCCTCTGAGTAACCGTTATACAATTACCACAATTACTCTCTTGTATTCTTTCCCTCCTGTCCTCCCTCTCTGCGTTGCCTCATCTTGCTGGCTGCAGGATCCAGATCCACTCTCGATGCTATTATTATTATCATCACTAACAGTAGTATTATTGTCATTATTAAATGATTAAACGTTGATATCAGCATAATTTCAATACTTTCAAAATCAACAGTCTCTTCTGCTGCTTGTATAAATGACAACGTAGTTTTGTAAACATTACATAGCTGATTCAGAACTGACTCAACTGTTACATATCTGCTCCTGGTCTCTCTCTTCTGTCTCCCACCTCTCCTCTGTCCTCCATTTTTGCCTTCACCCCAGCCGGTCGAGGCAGATGACCACACATCTTTGAGTCTGGTTCTGTCAGAGATTTCTTCCTGTTAAAAGAGAGTTTTAACAGTGTTACCTAGTGTTTGCTCATTGTGTGAACTGTTGGGTTACTCTTCTCTCTGTAATATTGTAAAGATTTCTGCCTTACTATGTACAGTGCCTTGAAATAATGTATGTAGTGATTTGGCACTATACAAATAAAATTGATTTGAACAAGAAGTGTGACTGTGTTTAATTATGTATTAATAATAAATGATAAGATAATTTTGATAATAAAATAATTGGACCAATCTGTAAGCACTGGCTATTTAGGTCACACACTGATTATTCAGGAGCACAGTGAGTATGACTGACACATAGAGGACAGCCTGAATTTGTAAAACTGGGATTAAATTATAAACATTAAATAAGGTATTTTGTATAACATAAACCCGAAACTGCAGTGTTTGCCATTTTGCTAATTGTGTTGTTTCAACGTGAGTGAAAAGAATACAATTTTCATCCTTTCCTTGGTGTTCATTATTTATAATAAATGCTATAAAATACGGAAATACACAGATTGACACACAAACCAGATTCTTTTACTCTGTTATTTGTTATTTGACATAGCAAACACCCATAATAATTCCACTATGTAGGAGGATGAACTGTCTGCCTGCCAGTTTGTCTGTCTCCTGCTCGTAATCTTTGTCCTAAATCCTCTTTTGCTGATGTAGGTCATTTATTGTATATACACATCAGAGTTGTTGGACTTTGTTGACTGTGTTAGTTGGACAAAGTGCACCCAACAGTATTGGACTTCACCTGAGAAACATGAGCAACACTTGTCATTATCTCTGGGTAATATCAGATATTGTCTCTGCTCCAACACCAGCCGTGGCCAGGACATTATGTTGTTGAGTTGTCTATGTCTGTTCATCAGTCTTAGTCTCCTGCAAATGTTATAACAGAATATTCATTTAAAGGTCTCACATAGTTTTTTTGCCTCCAGAACATTCACTTAATTTCACATTATGTGCATGAGTCTGGAAAACATTGGTTCAGACTGAAACTGCATTGGTCAGTGGTGGCATACAGCTACTGAGCAGTAACACTAGTCTTTTCAAATGTGGATAAATAATTGTTATCTCTGTCTCCACCTGAACTGTGAATCCGATTGTAACCTTGACAACCATGTGAAGGTCAGCGGGGGGGTTGTTTTCAGACTTGACTGCTGCCATGGTGATGTGGGGAGAAAAAGGGGGTTGATGGGGCTTCTTTTATCTAAGCGTGCCACACAGATGTTAGACATCAAAGTTTTTGGTGTCCTCCCGTGTATGTGTGTGCATGTGCATGAGGAGACATTTGTATTCTGAGAGGAGAGGCGCCAGGCTTTTGTGAGCCTGAAGTTGTGAGTATCTTCATCCTGGAGATCTGACATCAGACCGTTGACTCACTAACTCAGGGCCCTTGCCCTCATTTTAATGTTCTTCACTCATGAAGTCTATGAGCTCTATACATAGTCTGACTACAGCCATGGTACTGATGTCTCTCTGGCATCTGTCCATTCAAAGGCAATGATAGTGTTGCACCTGTATGGTCATGTACATTATTATTGTTGCAGATGAAAAGAGAACGTTTGAACCCTACTGACTTCCTCACACTTGTCATCAATGACTACATGACGTGGTTGAATTATCTAATTATTGGTTTCAGAAAGTTGCAAGGCAAGTTTGTGTGAGGCTGCTGTCAAACAAACTTTAACCATTTCATCTAAATCATTAAAATGAGAGATTTTCTTTTGTTGAATTCTCCAGCCACAATGAGGCCAGTGTCCAGGTGTTTGGGGTAGTGTGATCCTTGTCCATCTATGGTGGAATATTAACAGCAATGATGATGACTGAATCAAACTCCCAGGGCTTATCAAATGGGCTATAGAGAATTGTTGGATGTTCAAGGTTGGGTGATCACGAACGTGACAGAACCAAAATACTCCTTGGATCACACCAATTGTTGTTGGTCATTAAACACACAAACCCCACCTTTAGTTTTACTAGATTACTTAGTCCTATCTCTGCAACACAAGGTACAAGATTTGGCTAGAAGAATGACATGGTCAGGCACTGCAGGGTAGAGTCATGCTTTGGCCTCATATGTTCTTTTTAAAGGGCACTCGGGCCTTGATGCCTTCCAGCTTGGACTGAACATTGGTAAACAGGATATTAGGTGGCAATTGACAGTATGCACTTGGTCATAGTAAGTTGCTGTTACAGATTCTGGCACGTTTTCCTCAAAGCTTCTACTTCCTGCTTTTACGTGGAATTATTTTTCCATTGTTAGGGTCTGTGTCCCAAAGGATCTCTTTGGCCAGGTGTAGTAGGTATATATAACTCTGCTGTGTACTGCAGTCATATGTTATAGCTATTGATAAAGAACATAAATGTAAACAAAAACAACATGAATAATAGACAAAATGCACAGTTCTAAAATTCATTCTAACAAACCCTTATTTTCTAAATCATTTAATCACTTTCTAATGTCAACATGATTTCTTTGTGTTTGACTCTCATCACCAGCCACTTTTAAATCTGCATGTCCCTGTTGGTTGCTTTCATAAATAGGTTTATCACAAGTCAATGTCATTCACATATAATTATATTCAAGGTTAGTCTAACAGGATGGGCATGGTTCCAGTCTGTCCCAACTTGCCTCTACATGGTAGGTCAACCCAGAGCCAGTGATGTGCAGACAGGAGCACAAAGATCAGAGCAGGGAGTTCATCGATCCACTTCCAGCTCATTAAACCCAAGAGTGGTCTTATCGGGAAAGGCAGCGTCACCCAAGAGAGATCAATATCAGATAGAGAGATGTGGCTCCAGAGGAGGGATGAGATAACAAGGGCATGACAAAAAAGACAAAAAGCTGCAACAACAAATGTATGAGTTCATTGCATCAAGATGTCACACTGTCACGTCCTTGTGCTTTACAGCTTTGGTAGCAAGTGTTGATTGACAACAACGATATGGCAACATAATAGAAAACAATGAAATGCTGATACATATAATTGTAAAGTAGTGAAATGTTGCAAACTTTTTAAAATTCTACAAATTTTCAAAAGTTTTGAATGGTCAGTTTTTTTTGACATATTCTTTGTTAAATTAGTCATTTTTGAAAATAAAATAGATTCACATGCTGCGCAAATAAATAAATAACCTTTAGTGTCAGGGCAGAGATCAACATGAAGAGACAAATAAGAAAACAAAGGGATTGGTGGCAGCAATGAGTGTTTGTCAGTGTGGAGAAAAGAGTGGAGGAATGGAGAAAGGAGGGATTTACTGAGTTGGTTGCCCTGCATTTGGATTATAGACCAGCCATCTGCCACTTTGGGATTATAATTGCACAAAGACAGAAAATGAGTAGAAGCTGCACATCATGCAACACAGTAAGGCAGCCACAATACAAATTCACACATTCGTGAATGACATTCTCTGAGTAGTTTGCACTGGAACTGAAAACGTGATACCCAGTTATGTTACTCAGAGTTTTGCTGTTTTGGTGCCTCATACATTTGGTGACTGTTAATCCACCATGGATTAGGATGAAGATTAAGGAAAGACAGTCATCCCTTCACTTTTTCCACTTTGTCTGACATCACTCTACATAAAACAGCAGATTGACATCCCGACCCTAACCCACTGCCCACACACTCCCTCCATTTTTCCACCACTGGCCAACTCTGCATACCCTCAGCCCAAAAGCTCCTCCCCCATGCAGTCTGAATGAAGCAGAGAAAGGCAACTGGGAGTGTACTCTGCTTTTCACTCCCCTCCTCCCTCTGTGTGTGTGTGTGTGTGTGTGTGTCTCTCTCTCTTTCGTTCTCACACCCCTCTTCCAGTCTGTCACTTCACTCCCTCTTTTCAGCTTTGGGGAAACAGCGATCCAACCCTGTCATTTTCTCTTGATAAACAGACAGAATAAAAAACGAGTTGAATAGACAGAGAGAGAGAGAGAGAGAGAGAGAGAGAGAGAGAGAGAAAGCAGAAACTGAACTGGCCAGAGAATACATTTATAGTTGGGATAAAAGGCTCGTGGGATCTCCCGTCTTTCCTGTTCTGTCCACTCCTTGCTTCTGGAATACCACTGCAGGGCTGGGAATCTTATCCCAGTCCCACTCCAGCTTAGCCAGCTCTACTCTAGGATGCTCTGAAGGATGGTCCACCAGGAAAACTGTTCTTACCAGGTAATTCTCAGAGCCGAAGGCCATCACAAACATTGTTTATTGTAATTATTTCTTTGGCATTCTGACAGCTGACAATACCATGACTTTCCTATTTATGTTGTATGATTGTCATGTTTCACTGACGAGAAGGAATCAAAGGAGATTTACAGAAGTTATTTCATGGTAAATTCTGGAGGGTTTAAATAAAACTAGAACATTGCTGTACATGTGTTATTGCCTCAGACTTGTGTAGCAGTGCTGCTGTGTCTTAGGTGGTGATGTGATTGTGCTGTGAATCGTATGTCTAGCTGGTTGCTAAGAGAACTCTTGACTCAAGGAAATAATGTCCTACCTCCCCTCCACCTCCTCCTCATCCACCTTCATTAATCCACATCAAGATGGCATCAGTTGTGCCTGTAACTGTAGCTAAACTCTGAGTGCATGTAAATGTAGTCTAAACTGTGAGTTCCATGCAGAGGACGCATGTTCGTCAGTAACTAATGAAAGCTCGTGAATGGCTGTTTGCAGAGTTGTGGACATGTTTGTGCATGCTTATGAGTTTGTCATCCTTGTGGGACATGTGACAACAGCAGTCCCACTTACTCTAACAAGGATTTGGTAGAAATGAATCAGTAGTGATTAAAAGACAGCATGTTCCGTCTGCTTTTCTATAACCAGCTCTGCTTAGGGAAAGGAGTCTGCACTGCGGTGGAGGTGCGGAGTAGGAAAAAGCAGAGAGGTAGATAAAAGAAAAAGTGACGAACTGAATATGCTGGGGGAGACATGAAGGGGGAATGATGGAGATACTTTGATGAGGCAAGAACGTAACACATGAAAAGCTGCAGAGGAAATGACGAGAAGGAATCAAAGGAGATTTACAGAGATGGAGTGGCCTAGTAGGTTTACTTAACGTGTCTTGTCAACATGAAATCTTAGAGTCCCAATTTTGAGCCAGTATATGCACTGGAATGTGTGATTTAGCTGGTTTGTGCCGTTGTTTTTTCAGCTGTATATTGCAAGCTGGTTGTTCAACTTTCTGAGATTTTCAACATTAAACAAAAAGACTTCATTTTAATCCTGTGCTCACCCTCCTAATGCTTTTGTTTTGTTTTTTTGTTTTGCAAATTAATAGCCCTCCGGTTGAATTGGAATTTCAGCTGTTTAAAAAAAAAAACTCAAGAAAGAGAACAAAACATTTGTACTAATCTTGCATGTTTTACATTTTTTTTGCATTTGCATGTCAGGAGCATGAATTTGTGGTCCTAAGAATGAGGGCATAGTTGTGTACGTGGAAAAGTATTTCCTGCCATGTTTTGTGGTAGATAAAAGCTCTGCAGGGTGAAAGAAAAAAGGCAGGATGAGAGGAAATAGGAACTGATAAGGAGAGAAAAGGGAAGCCAAAGGGCTCCTGGAGACTGTGGATGAACGGCAGAGATAAAAACAGGAGCAGGAAAAGCAAAGGGAGGGATAAGATTGTAAACACTGAGAATGGTGCACAGCTTTCTAAAGCGGCTGAGAAGAAATTTGACAGTGGAAGCAATCATCGACCTCAGTTCAGTTTCTAATGGAAGAAAATTCAAGAAGATGTCGAAAAGAGTTTATGCTAATGAAATTGCTTTATTAAGGCATGATATGATGTAGCAGAAAAGAAAGATGGAGCTAATAAGAGAACAGAATGAAAGCGGTAAGCAGAACAGAGGGTTCCGGCTCTCATAACAGCAACTCTCTAGAGGCCCCTCAATTAGACTGGTAACCTGGCAACCAGCAGGCAGACAGCGCCCCTTACGTGTGTAACACACACACACACACACACACACGCACACACACACACACACTGGTGGATGGAAAGAAGCAAAGGGCAGTGGGAATGCGTGAGGGGTTTAATGATGGAATAAAATGGACAAGGAGTAAACAGATTAAGTGGAAATAGAGAGAGAGGTAGGAAGGGTGTTGTCCTTATGTCGCTGTCTCTCCTGGGACAGGCTACATTATGTCTTGGGTCGATTTCTCTTCTCTACATTGTTGTCTTCTTCTCTTTTATCTAAGGTGCGGCACAATCGTCCTCAGTTTTTGAGGGTTTAATGTAAAGAAGAAGAGGAAAGATAGAAGGGAACCATGGAAAGCATCTGTCCCTCCCTGTTTGCTCCTCTCATAATATTTGAAACCATTAGCCAATCAAATGACAGGCTGACCTAGAGAAACAGTAATTTAACCACTTGACCCTATCGTTAACCAAAACCCTCAATCAATTTAAGCCCCGTCAGTTTTTCAAATAAATCGGGATTACAGGAATAAACAATGCTCTGGTGAAGCCATCCCTTTCACTTGATGCCGCACTTCATTAAGTGCTTAAGTGAGGTAAAAGCAGCGTGTTTACTCGAAGCATATGTCATCCTGTTTTCAGATATCTCATGTGAATCTACGCACCTTTCCGTGCCTTATTGCTGTCAGCAGCAGCAAGGAAATGAACGAGGAGCGTTGATGGTGAGATTTATCAGCTTGGCCCCAGTGTGTCATCTCCGACCGTAGGTATACTGTCAGCTCGCCAGACCTGGGTGAATGCTGAATCCTGTCACACACAGTATTTGTGTGGCAGCGTGTGAGGATTTACTGCACAGTTGGCAAAGTGGTCCAAGAACTCACTGCATGTATATTAACTGTATGCTATGAGCTTCTGCAGTGTTTCTTACTCTTGATGAGGATGAGGGGATGGTCCAGTGTCAGTGTAACAGTATATGAGGTGTGGCTGGATGAATTATAAATGAGGACCAGCAGTACAGTCGATGGATCACTGATGGATCTTGCTCAAATGACAGAACTGATCAATAAGGCTGAATAACAGACCCGCTTTATGGAATTGCTGACACTACATGCTTGTCTAGTTTGCCAGGAGAAATATATTACACGAAGGATAACACATACAGAAATTAGAGCGATATCAGTATATTCCCATTTCTTTCTTCTAATAAGCAAAAACACATTTATTCTTTAAATATTACATATTTTAATTGGTTATAGTGTAATTAGTATATTTGAAATTACATCAAATGTAAGAGCAAAAGCAATGCAAGACTGTGTAACATTCATTTCATGTTATAGCCAACCAGATTGATATACTGTACATAGAGAAAATCATTGGATTGAAAAAAGGAGCATTTTTCATCTTATAAATAAAAGACACATGTGCAGTGTAGAAGCTTCCACATGACTTTTTCAGATACAGGAAGTTGCCTCTGTGATGTATATGAAACTGATTTGTGTCAGCTGTGTGACATCAGCAGTCCTCTTTCTGTGCACTCCATCCACAGAAAGAGTTGGTGGACTTTCTGATTAGCCACCCCGTGTTCCTTTAGCAGCCTAATTTGTTTGAAACACAGAATATTGCTATGGAGGGAAAACTCTCCTCATGTTGCTATGGTTGCACCACCGTTTCTTTCCCACCCTCTTTCCAAAATAAGATCACATCTGAGTCGCCAACATCACATGTGTCGGTAAATTTGATCTGGTGTGACACAAGCATTCACATCAATATTCCTGTTTGCAGAGATAAAGGGATATAAAGAGTGAGTGCATAACGAGTTTTGGTGCATACGGTCACAGAAACAAACACACACAGTGCAGCGCCATTGGCTTTGGATGTGAGACTCACAGGAGGTGCCAGGAACCTTCTCTCCCACAGTCACCCTCTGTTCACTTGGAACAATAAGCTGTTCTCTCTGTGTGTGTTTATCTCTCTCTCTCTCTCTCTCTCTCTCTCTCTCTCTCTCTCTCTCTCTCTCTCTCTCTCTCTGCAGACACACACACACACACACGTTCTTGTACAGCATTCTAAGTGAGAACATTCATAGACATAATGCTTCCCTAGCCCCTTACCCTAACCTTAATCATCTCAACTCACGACCTAACCCTTGACCTGACCTTACCATAAACCTAATACTAACACAAACATTAAAACCAAGTCCCGATCCTCAAAAAGCCGTTTTAAGCGGTTCTGAGGAGTAATATCTCCTCACACCCACACCAACAGTGAAGCCACACAGCAGAGGAATTAACCTGTGCCCATTTTAATCGTTCATTTGTGAGTGAGTTTGTTGCTGTTTGATGATTCCCATTTCCTATCTCATATCCCATTTGATCAGCGGTGACTTCACCCTCGCTATGAAGTCAGCCTCACTAATGAAGCAGTGAACCAGCAGCGTTAAATCTGCCCCACCCTTTAACTGCTCTTACTCACAACTAACTCTTTTAGTTTTATTTGTGTGTGTGTGTGTGTGTGTATTGTCCATATTGTTTGCTGCTGCAGAAGTGTAGTATGGGTGGATTCAAGAAACAGTATGGCAGTTCATTTCACTCTACTCATAATCCCCAGGGATTAACACTGTCTGTGTGTGTGTGTTTATACCTGGTATTCCTCATGTTGTGAAGACATAAATCTGTTAACACAGTCAAATTATGAGGATTCGTCTTCCTTATGGGGACAAAAATTAAGTCCTCATAACATTAATGTTTTAATGTTAGGCTGAGGTTAGGATTAGGTTAATTTATGCATTGTAGAGGTCATTGCATTGTAAGTTAATGCAATGTCCTCTGAAGTCATGGAAACCAGTGCCAGCGTGTGAGTTTAAATGCTCTTTGATGGTATCATGCAAATGCTTTATTCCCCAACTAACTTCAGCTCTGATTCCTTTTTTTTTCTGATGTTATTCTCGTCTCCGCTCTGTCTCTCAGCAGAGTACCAGATGAATGTGATTCATGTTCACCAGTATCACTTGGCATTCTCTTCCCTCACATCTTTCTCCTCTCGTCTCTCTTGTACCCATTTGTCCTTGTTTTTTTTTATCTCACATCTCTGTCTTCTTGTTAGTTTGCAGACTGTTGAGCCAGATCCAGTTTTGCAATCTCTCTCTCTGCACTGAGAGGTTTACAGAGAGATTGAGAGGATTCTTCACAGACAGAAAAGCAGTCCTTTAAAACTTAACCAACTCTCTCAAGGTTAAAGTGTTTTTTCAAGGCTTTTATTAGAACTATACTAAAAAGAACTTTACTAAGGTAAACTATTTTGAATAGTTTAACTTTATTTACAGTCCCTTCGCTGAGAAAATACAGTATATTGTGTGTTTCAGCCTAAGCTTTCACCAAGCTATACTGGTTAAATGTGGGGAAAATATAAATATCATTTCATTGTAAATGATCTGAATTGTGTAGCACTTTTTTAGTCTTGATGGCCACTCAAATCTGCACACACCCAAATCACACCCATTCTGTCATAAACTCATACAGCAGATCTTTGTGCAGCTCATTTTTAATCACACATCTTTCGTCCCCATTCACACGCTGCCGACACAGTTGTGGAGTTAAGCTTCTTGCCCAGGAGCCACACAGAGCCACTGTCACCCCATTTATTTCATTATACATTTTACATATAGACTAAACTATTAAGGGTAAAGTGTGTAAAATTTAGCAGCATTTACTGGTAAGGTTGTTGCTGCTAGAGCTGTGCATGTTCACTGACCCCATGATACAAATCAATTCAATTAATATCAGCTCACCGGTTCAACACAATT
Source organism: Brachirus orientalis (assembly GCA_016785285.1). Lineage (NCBI taxonomy): Eukaryota > Metazoa > Chordata > Actinopteri > Pleuronectiformes > Soleidae > Brachirus > Brachirus orientalis. Next base: position 6,468,026 of record JAFBJR010000179.1, on the reverse strand, counting down.
TAATATCACAATGCATCTCGATGCAGTGCATGCTGAATTTTATATATACTGATGCACATGGCTATGTTTCCATCAAAAATATAAATAATCTGATTATATATGAAATGTGACCTTTTTTTTAAACAAATGAAATTAATGTGTTCGATCCATAAAAAACTAACTAAAGCATCTGCCATTTATCTGTTAAAGCTGCAGTTATGTAGGCATGTGTTGGTTTGAGATTCTGACAGAAGGGCACCGTTTGGCAAACAAAATCATGGTATTATGGTGTTGCACTGAAGTGCCATTATGGTAGCAGCGCAGTACTTTGTGTTTTTACATAAAATCAAATCAGTCATGTGATATAGTTCAAATTTATGTTAAGTTATGTTAAGTACTTGTACTACTAAGTATAAAATTAAGCGTCGGTACAGCTATTCTGATTTGTTTATAGTGTTGCACACATACACTTTAGAAAAGAGAAGGGGGAAAAAAAGAGAAATAGAGGGAGATACACTGTCAACTCTTTACACACACACACAGGAGGAGATGAGGTGTCAGGCTTTACACTTTAAATTAGTAAAATTATTTTATCTTCAATTTCTGGCAAACACACTTGCCCTTTATTAATATATTCAGGCACATGGTATAGAAAAATTCCCATTTGCGAAAAAAAAAAGATTTAAAAAAGAAAATGTCCATTAAAACAAAAGCAGACGATTTCTCTCACTAACAAGAGCCGTGTAATGTTTATATTTCTCAGTACCACTGCCAACTATAATATCTGATCTTCACTTCCCATTTCAATCAATTTCTTTCTCCTCAGTTCCTTGCTTGTATGGGTTTCAGCAAAATCACTTTTCACTTGTTTCCTTATTTTTCTTAAATGTAAATTGGAGAGTTTTTCATTAATAATCCATATTTTTCTCTTCTGCCTTTGACATTTCAACTTTAACAGAGCCCTGAAGTTTAAGCCAACCATAAGGAGGAGGTTGTGCAGGTGTTACATACCCCACATTCCTAAATCTTAAAGGGACAGAATATAAAATGCCAATTTATTTACAGTGGGGCAAACTACAATAAATTGAAGTTAGGATTACTGGTTATAGGTAAGTTAGCAGTTCATGAAAAAAAATCCATCAAGACTAATACTCGGTATGTTTCTTAGTCCTGTTTAGTTAATTTTCCGTGTGTGCTTATTGATTTATTGAATGAAGTGTGTCCACCTTTGCTATGCTAGGTGGCAATTTGTCCGCCGTCTTGTCATAGTTTCAGTTTTAGGCAGATTTTGTTTTAGCAGGCAGCTATTTGTTGGCATGTTGAGCTCCGTTCTAGGCTAACGTAATGTTAGTTACCATACTGACTGATTTGTTGCAGTCTGCATTTCCTCTTCGGCATGGTAATCGTTTGTTGTAACTCCTTGTCATGCCTCACTTTTCTGTGTAACAAGTTTATGGTGTGCAAGTGTTTGTGTGAAGTCATGTTCCCCTGCTGCTGCCATAAGTGGATGTAGTTTTCTGTCTGGGTGGCTGTGACAAATGCATGAGTCATCGGCTGTTAGCGTTGTCTCTCATAGATGAGATCAGGACACGTCATGGAGAGCTCGGATTGGAAATGTAAGTAATACAAGGCGCTAGAGAGAGAGAGAGAGAGAGAGAGAGAGAGTGTGTGTGTGTGTGTATACTAGGTATTCCTCATGTTATGGGGACCTTAATCTGTTTACACAGTCACATTACGGGGTTTTGTCTTCCATATGGGGACAAAAATCAGTCTCCAGGAATAATGATAATAATGTGAATCAATGCAATGTCCTCTGAAGTCATGGGAACCGTGTGTGTGTGTGTCAGACTAATAGTCCATTGTGCTCTGTCAGGGTTTATTCAGCTGGCTGGAGCTTTGAGCCTGATGGGTTTGGAGTCCAGACTGGGCCCTATTTTTACCTTTGCAGGAACGCAGCACACTGCCTCCTCTGTTACATAAACACATCAGAAAAAACATTGCCAGTAGCAATCATTTGACATTAAAATCTATGTTTTTTAATTAGTCTCTTTTACAAACACACACAATCACAGTCAGAAAAGACTACACATACACACACACGTTTGCACAGCATTCAAAGTAGGGACCCTTATAGACATAATGCATTCCCTAGCCCCTTACCCTAACCTTAACCATCACAACTAAATGCCTAGTAAGGGTCTTGACTAGGTCTTATTCCCCAAAAAGCCCTTTAAAGTTGTGTGGACCAGACAAAATGTCCTCACTTTCCCAAAATGTCTTCGCTCCGTATGGTTTTTCAATTTTTGCTCCTCACAAATGCAAGAACACACAAATATATACAGTATATAGGGAGAGACTAAAATGCAGACAGGTACACACAGTGTTCAGGAGAGGCATCAGACACACCGGGAGTCATCTAAACACACACATGGCCAGACACAACACAAGTACACTAAAAATACATACACACCCAACTGCAACCCCAGTGCTGAGGTGTGTCTTTCCAAACTGGTGGTGAGCAGCTGCTGTCCTCGCGTCAGGGCGTTAAAACGGAAAAAACACCAGAGTGAGATTCAACCGCTCCCTCCTCCTCTCTGCTCTTTCTCTCTGGCTGAGAGAGGCCGTCCTGTCCAGAGGGTGGAAGGCAGGGAAGGTCTTCCACAGTTATCCTGTGGGAGAGGCAGTGATCTCACTGAGGGACTGTAGTCGGAGAGAGCAGGGAAGTCAAAAAAAAAAAAAACAGTGTCACAACATGTTAGGGGTAGATTTATTTTTGTTGTTGTTGTTGTGGCAGCAATGAGTTGACTGGGAGTATGATGTGCACTGACTGGGCCCAATCTCAAGAGTCGGTCTGGACTCACCTACTGACTGGGCAGGAGAGAGGAGGAGAAGACAGAGAGGGAGGGAGGAATAATATGGAGGGATGTGGTGGAGTGGATGACGTCATCAGGCAAGTGTCCAGTCTCTACCTCTGTGATGACTACAAAGAGGTAAAGGACCATGTTACATGTGTTTCAATGCATGGTTTGTTCTTTTTAATAATTCATTTGGAGTAAATCACAATCCACCATCACTTCTAAAGCTCTTTAATTAACGTGCTGTTTGTTAGTGTCAAGTGTTTTAGCGGTTTTTGTGTTGTACCGTTTCAAGCTTTGACCGTGGCATCTTAATGGCAACCAACTTACACAAAAAAGCACTCAGCACATTACCAATGTAAACATGTCAACATGTTAAATGTGTCAGGTTTTCATTCTATCATTTTATTCATCATTTGAAGTATAACCTATTAATTTCTTTGAGCTGGAAAGCAGATCGAGTTGCATTTGGGACAAGCTGTCAATAGTAGTTCCTAGTCTTTATTCTTAGTTAAGCTAACCTGCTGTTGACTCCAGCATCATATTACACAGATACTGTAGATGAAGAAATGTATTCTCATCTAAATTCAATGTTATCATTGATCTCCCATTGCAAAAAAGTATACAGTATTTCTTAATATTCCTGCCCAAAGACTGAGCTGATATTATCTTGAACTATTTGTATTAAGGGTATATGGGGCAAAGCTATGACATAATGATGTGACTAACAAGGCTTTTCCATTAAGTCTGCTTTTTTTCAATGTCAGAAAAGGCAGATTCCCACAAATTCACAGTCTGGCCTTGTTATGTAGAGAAGCTCAAATGTCACTTGGCGATCTATTGTCCCGTCTAAACTCCACGTCATGCTCCCCATCTCTCCTCCCTCCCTTTGTCTTTCTCCCCATTTTCTTTTTTTCCTCCCATTATTTCACCACTGCCCTCCCCCCACTTCTTTCCCCACCACACACACAAAGACACACACACACACACACCCTCATACAGCCCACTTGCTGAGTTGCTCTCTTGGAATCTGAGTGACAGGAGCAGCCTTGCACTGACCTGCAGCTGAACTTTATGAGGGGTCAGAGGTTAGGTCCTTTATCCGGGATGGAATGCTGCACTGCATAGACACTCAGATAGCAGACTTACACATTCATATACACTTTTAGCTTAGTCAGAATAAAAACTGGGGAAGACAACTAGTCTGGCTTTATCTGAAGGTTTAGAACACAACTTCAACCCTGCCCCTCTTGCAGGTGACGATGCAGTGTTTGCTGCTCAAGTTAAAAGCACACTGTTCGCAAATAGTTCTGCACACAACCCAGCACGTGAGGTTTTTGTTTTCCAACAGGGAAAAAAAAACATATTAAATGTAAGTTTGGTTATGGAAATGACAGAACGGTTGTTTCTCAAAAACTTGTCCCTGTGCCATTCGCACAGTAACCACGTGCCATTAATGCAATTGGTGCCTCTGTGTAAAAACTAGCCAAGCAAATTTGTGTTTATATGTAGTTGAAAGACTTCCTGTTTATCTCGACAATTTCCTTTCCTTTAAGCGCATATTGACCTTACAGCCCTCTGTGACTGCTCATAGGGAACACACCCTCTGCAGAGGTGTGTGTGTGTTCTTGTACCTGCTGCAGAGTGAGGACCGAAAATCGTATAAACCCTACAGAGTGAGGACATTTTGGTTGGTCCTCCCTTTTTTTCAGGTCTTAAGATCTGGTTTTAGGGTTTGGGATAGAATTGGGTTTAGGTTAGGGTAAGGGTTAGGGTTAGGTATCTAGTTGTGATGGTCATGGTTAGGGTAAGAGTCTAGGGAATGTAGTATGTCTATGAGGGTCCTCACTTTGATAGAAGTGCAAACATGTGTGTTTGTGTGTGGAGCCGTGAGCTCAGCAGCAGCTCACTGTCAGACCTGGAAAACATATCAGAGAGAGTCTGTCCCTGTTTGGACACTTACGCCACACATGACCAAAAAGTCACACACCCACAGCACAACCCTGCCTCTGTGAAAAGCTCTCAGTGAACTGCAGTTTTTTTTTTTTCCAAACACTTCAAGTCTTATCCAGGTGCACTGTAATCTTGTGTTTCATGGTTAAAAAGACACATATAGCCTGTGCTCACCAGACCTTGTATTTGTGTGCACATGTACATGTGAACAGTGGGTTTTTGTCTCCATCCTGGGAGTGAGGTCTGAGCTAGAAAAAAGCCTCCATTGTACAGAACAGGGGAGAGCTTTTACTGAGAAATGGAGGGGAAGAGAAGATGATAGATATTAATGAATGAGGGGATCTTAAATTAAGAGCTGAATTATTTATATATAGTGCCTCCCATTTTAGCATATTTTTAGAATTTAGAAATTGGAAAAAAAATGTCAAAGTAGAAAAAGGTTATGCACGCACACATACAGAACATTTACACACAACATTTAACCACTGGACAATCTGGTAAAGGAGAGGGAGGAGGTTGTTTGTTAGCACAGATAATTTAATTCATCTCTTTCCTCTTACATAGATTTGTAAGGGAGATTTGAGGGCTCAGAATAAGCACAGCCGTCATCCTTTTCCAAGGATAAATCACCCTTCAAGGACTGCACATGAATGGTTGTTGTGTAGCATGGAGGAGGAAAAAGTCTTTGCCAATGAGGGTTTTTCGGCTGATGAACTTGCTTGGGGAATTTAAGGAAAAACACAAATTAGCTCAATTGTGTTGTGCCCCAATCTAATTTAGACAGCAATGGCTCTTGTGCTCAAGGCAAATAAAGGAGGTGGTTAGGACGATCACTTGGTCTCTCTCTCTCTCTCTCTCAACTCACTATTTTCCTTTAATGCATTTGCATTTAAGTAATTTTAAGATTTTATATGCGGCTCAAAACATAATAATTCATGAGTGAGTGAGCTGAAGCTGAAACTGAAATAGGCGTTGATTATCTGCTAAGGTTCTGAAAATCACCCAGTTTTACTTGAGGGACAATGACTTCAGTACAAGTTTATAGAAAAGAGGTAGATGCAGGGCCAGGTGTTAACCACTTATTAGTCACTTCTGCCTCACACTGGTTCATTCCACACCTTTGTAAATAGTTTACACACTGCACGATGACTGTTATCACCACAAACATGCCCATGTATTGGTGCATCCCAGCTGGTTTGCAAGGGTGTCATTTCCTTCCGTGACTAGATTTTTTTAGCTGCATTTGTCTGCTTGTTGGTCTGTTTGTCTGTGAGCAGGTGGGATTTTGATTACATTTCGCAGAATGTCAATTAGAACCCAAGGAGGACATAATTAATTTACTTTAAGCAATAGTTTTTTTTTAATTTGTTATTATTAAACGGCCGTATTTGATCAAAAACATGGCCAAAAAAAATATCAGCCAAGAAAACATTGCATCATGAAGAATCATTGATTCAAGATGTAACCCTGGTTATTGTTATGTTAATCCACCTTTAACCTGCAGACTGCTTGCCTGTCAATCAGCACACAACCCTTTGGCAGTTTGTGTGTGTGTGTGTAGTTTGTGAAAATCGTAGCACGTATGTGTTGATGCTTTGCGATTGTTCTGACAGAACGCGGTCCCTGACCCTTCCTGTGTGTCATACTTCCTTTACTACACCACCACAGTTCACAAAGCTCAGTGTCTGCTACTGCTGGTTTCCTCTTGTGTGCAATAACCTGACTGACAGTATGCCAGCTGTATTTTAGTCAGGCTTGTATGAGTGAATGTAATGTGCAAAAATTGGTTTGACCTGCACTGTATCACAGAGGCTGCTGCTGTTCCTCTGAGGCGACATATTGAAACTCTCAAGTGTGTACATGTTGACTCCTCGAGCTACCTTTCAAACACACACGCAGCGAGCAGCAGTGCCAGGCGCTCTCCTCGTCTGTGTGTTTTACGTGTTTGTGTTACTTCTTTTGGACGTTTTCTGGCTTTAACACTCACCTTGTCAGGACCAGTAGTCCTCATGGAGACCAAAACCTGGTCCTAATGAGGCAGAACCTTATTTCCCAGGAGTTTGGGCTAAAGTTTGAATTATGATGAGGTTAAGGTTTTGGGTCAGGCATTTACTCATTATAGTTGAGTTTAAGGATTATGCTTTGTTTAGGCTGGCCAAACGAGTGGAAGTCAACATGAGTTCTCAGAAGCATAGCTGTGCAACCCTGTGTGTGTGTGTGTGTGTGTGTGTGTGTGTGTGTGTGTGTGTGTGTGTGTGTGTGTGTGTGTGTGTGTGTGTGTGTGTGTGTGTGTGTGTGCCAGCAGCACCCTGTGCATTTTGCAGGCTCTTGTGTGGAGTGGGATTATGTTAATTTGTCCTTGGTGCAGCCAAAACCTGCACACAATTGCTGAGCAAGACAGACAGATAGAAAGAGGGGAATGGAGGGAGCGAAGAGATAGCAGAGAAAATGAGTGGGAGAGAGGTGAAGGTGTGTCGAGTGATTTGGAGAGAGAAGAAGACAATGGATTGTGGAGAGATGGCTGGATGAAAGAATCATGGGCGCCTAAGGATAATGGAGATGAATGGAATTGGGAAAAGTAAGGAAAAGCGAGCAGGGAAATTAACTGGTGAGGATGAATCAGGTTAAAGCATGGGTATGTGAAGAAGAGTGATGGATGACAAGGGATGAATATTTATAGAGGAAAATAGGAAAAATGGTTGGAGGATACCTTTTCACTACTCTGTCGTGGCATTTTGTCATTTCTTTTTTAGTAGTGAAAGAAGAAATCTTAAATATATAAGACCTCAACCTGCTTGTGAAGCAGAGAAGTGTTTGTCTTAGTATTTGTCACTTTTTCAAATATTCAAAACTAAAACCCTAATACATACAGTAAATGTTGGTGTTTATGACATCCGGCTTAGTGTTTAATAAAGAGGAAAATATCCAATAACCAAACAGGCATGAACGCTTCATGCTAAGCAGAGCTCATCATTCAAGGCAATTAAACCCAAATGTAATGAATATAGTGCCATGTTGACACCATATTCTCGTCTGTACCCTCCAGATCATAAACTCTACATTCATACAACTGTCTCTCTGTTGTCTGACAATATGGACACTGGCAATTATTGAATGTGGGAGTCTTTGCCATAAATCCCATATGATGTCAGTGTGGCATCATTATGCACTTTACAAACTGATGTTCTTAAAGTTCACACATGTAAAGCTTTCTTTTCTAATCCCCTTGTTTTTTTTGTTTTTTTTGCAGGTTATATATGAGAGCAAAAAAACAGTAAAGGAGCTCTGCAGTGACTCTTTTAAGATCATATGGTTGAAGTTAAAAAAAAAAAAATCTGAGTTGCTCATTCCTAGTTTGCACCAGTGCTGGATGTGTTTACCTGCTGTCAGCATGTGTGTAGGCGAGAGCGTGTGTGCCACTCAGACACTACACTGAGTTAAAGCTGGAGACCATGTCAAGGCAGAGCCAGAAAAGATTAATTATTCTCATACACTTGATATTAATGCGACATCATTACTAGTAATGAAATTCTTAGTCCCACTGCCTCCTTAACTTATAGATGATGCAAAATGGCATACACTTCAACAACAAAGGTAAAAAGATAAAATCATAAAACAAAGGATAATAAAAGAAGCAACAGGATTTTTACAGATTGATTGTTACAAATTTACTCATGTAAGCGGCAGTCATTGTTCTTCCTCTACAGTTTTCCATGTAAACTTAATCTGCATGTGAGCGCCTACCTAATGTGTTTTATTAGAAAACAGTGACATCTGCTGGTGATTACTGCTAAAGCCAGCCAATAATGATCCCTGCGTGATAAAATACAACGCCTCTTGCTGTCATTTAAGTAGAGCCACTTGTGATCTGAACTGTCAGAAAGTGTTGAGGGTGTGCACACAAAGTCTCATGTGGACCCTAACCTCTGACTTCACTGTATAACAACATCAATCATGGACAAGTTGACGGGGGGAAAAAAGTAACCTAATCTTATAACTTTTGTGTTGCAGGCCCAAAAGAATGAGCGGGAGTCTATCAGGCAGAAGTTGGCCCTGGGCAGTTTCTTTGATGACGGGCCAGGCATCTACACAAGCTGCAGCAAGAGCGGAAAACCCAGCCTGTCCTCACGGTAATGACCTCTGACCTCTATCATGGTACTCAACAATAATAATCAACAAACATGTGACTGGTACTTGGAAAACACCAAATTCTGGTTTATTACTCCTTTTGTTTTGTTGTCCCATAATTACATAATAACTCTACTGTAGGGCTTACTGTAAGGGAATCCTACGCATAATTGAAAGCAGCAGTTAACTGTCAGAAGAGCGTGGTTTTCTCCACTTTGCACAAAGGTTAAAAAAGAAATGAAATGTCCAGTTTTACTGACGTGGCGACCACTCAAGAAATAAAAGACAGAGAGAGAGAGAGAGACAATGACAGGAAGCAGCAGAGAGGATTTGTGCAGTGTGAGTGAGTGCGACGTAATCAGCCCTTGTGACTTCCCACATTTGCACACACTGCCGCTGCCTCCTACACGACACCTTACTGGAACGACGTGTCCTTTAAACACTGTCTTTGTATTCTTGCTATTTGAACCACGTGGATTTCTCAGTTTTGCTGCAGCATGTTGATGACTCAACTCTATAATCACAATCATGTCTCATTCATAGTGATTACTGGAAAAAAGTCACACGTAAAAGTACTGTGTGGAAATAAGAAACACTTGTCTGAGGTGATAAAAACACATTAGCGCCAGTCAGTGCAGGATTATGAATATTAATGTGTCTGCATTGAATCTATATGGTGTGATACAGCAGGCAGACTACTCTGCATGTTACAATTTGTTGTTGTCTCGTCTTCAGAAAAGTCACTGGATACTTTGCTGCTGCCCTGCAATCTCTCCAAAAAAGTAAAAAAAAAAAAAAAATCAACCACTAAGGTCCTATTTCAATTGGTAGTGACAGGATCTATACTGTGTGATCAATAAACTGTGCTTACGATTACTAAATTGAATGAGCAGATTATTGATCCACTGTGGACTGGATCTATAACTAGAGATACCCTCCTGTGCCACCAAAAAACAAAAACCAGCCAGATTAAAACAGGATGGATGAATTGTGAATTGAACCATGTTAGAGATAAGAAGGCTGATGACTACAACACAAGCTCTTTCTAAGTATTTCTTTAGTTGGAACTGCTGCTCTGATAACGAGCAGCTTGTGGATTTTCTGTCATTTGTTCTATTTTTTTAGATCAGGATATGCATATTCATGATACTCTAAATCCATTAGTGTTGAACTCAACTTCAGGCGAATGTTTATAAGCAGCTGTGCTGTTGACACTGTTGTCTCTTTTGGCCCTGGTCTGAATCAGTCACTGGAGAAGCAGTTAACAGTGAACTGATTTGAATCTTGTGCGAATATTAACTTGTCTCCCTCTTTTTTTTTTAAGCCGTCTGTGCCTCTGTTTCTGTCTCTCCCCACAGGCTGCAGAGTGGGATGAACCTTCAGATTTGTTTTGTCAATGACAGTGGCAGCGACAAGGACAGTGATGCAGATGACAGCAAGACGGAGACCAGTCTGGACACACCTCTGTCCCCCATGGTATGTCCTAATGTGGGTGCTTTTCTACTGTTATTTTAGTATTTCTCCACAATTTCTTTTAATAAAACTTTTATTGTGTATTTAAACATGAAGATTATCAGAATTTTACAGAACCACCTATTCCTCCACAGTTCTGAGAATGAAGAAATAAAGTGTACACTGTCATTTACAGGACTGACATTGTTAAACTATAATGATCTGACTGTGTAGAAGGGAGAATGAAAGCAGTGAAATGTGTGAGGTAATGCCTCTTAATCTGAGGCATTTAGTTGTTTTATCAATGTCTGTTTTTCAGATTTTTTGGCCTGGAATAACACAGTACTAACAACAAAGAATTATCACCTCATCTGATGTTCATTGCGTTAAATCTTCATATGACCAACTCTTACTTGTCCTCTATGTTTTGCTCTTTTCTTCCCTCATTTCATATTCAATTACCTTCCTCCATATTTTATTCTCCCTTGCTATCCTTGTGATTGCTTCCTTCTTTTTTACCACCACATCCTCGCTGCAGTCCAAGCAGAGTTCGTCCTACTCGGACAGGGATACCACAGAGGATGACTCGGAGTCTTTGGAGGACATGGACTTCCTGAGTCGACAGAAGAAGCTGCAGGCGGAGGCAAAGCTGGCCCTGGCGATGGCCAAGCCCATGGCTAAGATGCAGGTGGAAGTGGAAAAGCAGAATCGCAAAAAGTCACCAGTGGCTGATTTGGTGAGTATCAAAAATCCAATTATATAATAATGGGAAATAATGGGAAACAGTTTCCTGTGACACAAAACTGACACCAAGACATGCATGATATTAAAAATGTACAGTTGAAGGTCTGTTGATCTGACATTAGATGAAGAGGAGAGAGATTACTGAACTTACTTTCAGCCATTTGCCAGTAAAATGCTGGAATGGGTGTGTAAAGCACCTGCTTCCTAACAAGTTTCCCCTTTTAATTAAAAGGGAAGAAAAGTGGATGTCACATTTTTCATAACAGATGATGATCATTGTGAAGCATATCTAACAAAAAAGTCACTGTGGATCATTCATCAACTAAGTGAGTGAAGTAAATAAATATAGAATCAAGATTCTTGTAAGAGTTACTTCACATTGTCAATATGGACTTGAATGGGACTTGAAACTGAATTTGATAAAGATGGAAATGTGACTAGTTAATGACTAACTATTGAACTTTTGTGATTAACAGATAAAATAAAGTCACAGCTTCGTCATAAAGATGAGTATGTTACCTGAAGCAGACAGTCATCAGATGTAATGAATTACAATTCAATTCATCCTTTTGTCGAGGTTTTAGAGGAATATGTCTAACATATTATAGCAGGTGACGCAAAACAAAATGGCCACCTTGTGGTTCATTAGTCTAAGTACATTATGGGCAGATGAGGGTTCAATAATGTATGAGTAGTAGAGAGTTGAACTGGTCATTTGTACATCCTGATGATGTCACAGGAAGCCTGGCCTCCTATCACACATCATCCCCTCAGCCTCTAACATTCAGAGGAAACAAAGTGATGACGACACTGCTCATCACTGTTTCATCCAATTTGTCTGCCTCACCGCCTCTTCAGGCGCACACACACACACCCACACACACAAACACCAAGGCATCGACACTGTCAGAGTTATGAACACACTATATTTCCACCTGCACTTGCAGACAGCAGTGTTTTACTTATTCAGAGCTGCTTGGCCACTCCATCTATAATTCATCTGCCAGAAAGCATTTGCTTCAGTGTTTAGGGACGTAGCAATGCTCAGCAGTCAGGAGACATCACTGTTACATCCAGGTCAAACGCACATTGATTATTAAAAGGTATTAAGGCTACAAACATCTACAATATCCATAGCGCCACAAATCTAAAAGGCTCATTACTGATACAATCACATGATTGCACACTTACAATTGAAATGGTATAATTATATGGGTGTAAAATTTCAGCCAAATAAAATAATTTCAAGTAAATTTGACACAACAAACCCTTAAATATTAGCCACAAGTAATGACAAAATGTAAACATTGAATAATGATTCTAATGGTATAAAAAAATAACAACTAATCAGGTGCAATTATTTGTACTAAGTAGAGGATAAATGATTACTGGTCCCCTGTGATAAGAACAGGTTTTTGTTTTTGTTTCTTTTGTTTGTCAAGTTTATTTCAATCATTTATGAAATTAAACATATAAAACATCTTTATAATGAAAACGAATATGGAAATGTAACCGGAGAGAAAACAAATATTGTAACACTTTACTCTTAAATTTGTGATTTGATGTCATGCGGTGTCATGTGATGAAGATTGCTGCCAGGTTTTTGACGCTGAACTCGGCTCCAAATGAATTTGGATCACCTGATCCATTTATTTCATGGTCAAACAAAGAGTCTGCGTGTGCAGCGAGAGAAAAGAAAAGAAAAGAAAAGAAAAGAAAAGAAAAGAAAAGAAAAGAAAAGAAAAGAAAAGAAAAGAACAGAAAAGAGTAGAGAGATGTCAGTTCTATACATGGTGAAATGTTAACTTAATTCAGGGAGAAATGTGGTCACGCTGACGACGAGTCATAGCTGGAGGTTGGTTTGCTGGTGAACGTTTGTGTTTGGTAGTGTGATAAATCTGCCACAGAAACTCACTGTGGTCCGCAGACAAACCAGTTGAGTCAGAGCACATGTGACTCTACCTTTCCCATCACCAACTCACATTGCATGACATTTCTTTCTATGTCACTGTTAAAAGCCACCGCCTTGTGCCTGTCCGCACACAACTGAAACTCACACACAGCAGCGTCACCAGGCATTGCATCACAGCTATTGTGAAAGTGAAAGCGGGACTGAGAAACGAGCGGGAGTGTGATACGAGTGCGGACGTCTTCTCACCCACTGTCGTCTTCGTCTTTTTTAGACTTCAGCTAAAAGTGGAGGGAGGGAAAGAGAAAATGGGTGTTGGAGGGAAAGAGATGGAATGTAGATGGGTTGGATTGGGAATGCTGACAGACGCAGTGTCTGGTAAACAAAATAACAGATTAATCGCACATGTGTGCCTGATAAAGGATTTCTTTATCGTTGCATCTGGTGGAAACACCGAATTTGAGTCACAAGCACAAGAAAGTGTCGGTGACAGAATAGCGTGGAAAAACACAAAAGCCTGGTGTACTTATTGTTTTAGACCAATGAAAAGTACAGATATAAGACACTGCATCATGTGCGAGTACTTCATCTTCACTCATTGGGAAAGTGTTTGTTATTTCTCACCCTTCGTTTTTCAAATGGCTTTTGTCTGTGGTTACGTAACACAACAGAACTGTCAATGAGACGGACTTTATGCCAAATCATAAAACTGTAACGAAACCAAAAGGTTTCTGTGAGATCATGTTGAAGATATGACAACATCTTTACTCTCGTTGAAGGGACTATTACATATCCCAGTGTAAACCTCCAACACTTAGTTGAAATCCCCCAACATCACAGTCTCACTGTGCAGGGTGCTGACCTCCTCAAAGAAAATCTAATATTCCCCTTTGTTTCAACATCACCATGAGAAATAGAACAAGCAACAATTGGGAATAATCCCGTAAAATTCAGCCTTTTTCACTTACTGTTCTTTTTGACTGCACTAATCTCCTGTTAAATCCTTTAAATGTGTCTTTCAGAAAATAACTGCATGATATTCGTTACAAGTCACAGCCAGTTATTATTTTTTTAGCAAAGAGAATAATTGGGTGAGCTGTGAAAACTGTTAATTGCGACTTCTCAATCAGAAAACACCTCACATTTGAGAATCTGGCAGCAGTAAATAAATCATTGTTCATTTACAAGGGACTCATTGTTTGGCGATTCTTATTAGACAATATAATCATGGATTATAATAGATGCTAACTATAAAAGCCATCATTATTCCAGTGTACAGAATAAGCCTTTTGTCTCCGAAATGCTCAAACAATAAAAACTCAATGTTTCTGTCGGTCCTGTAAAGTGCACATTATCACTTATAATGACATATATCAATAGTAGTATATTAATATAATGTGTTATTTTTCATTATTAGTGTTAGTAAGCAAACATTTGGCTCCAAAACAGATAATTGGTGTATTAGGTTCATATAATTTTAGTAACTTTTTTATGTCTCAGTAGAAAATCAGATCTTCTAATGCCATGGTTCTCAAACTGTGGTACATGTACCACCTGTGATACCCGAGCTTCCTCTGGTGGTACAAGTGAAATAATAATAATATATTGAGTCACCTTATCTCTCACTCCATCTTAATCTAATTTGACTATACCAGTGTCTGAAGTATATGTGAGGAAGAGGAGGATGATGAGAGAATGATCTTCTTGGAAATCAATCTGCCTCCTGTGAAAAGTCCGTAGCTGACTTTGCTCGGCCCTTTTACGCCACTGTATTTTAACTTTTTTGTATAATGGTGTTACTTTGAGAGCTCCATATTTTCTCAGGTGGCACTTAGTATAAAAGGTTTCAGAACCATTTTTTTTTTTTTTTTTTTTCAAATCTGTGTGTTAATACTTCTGTGTTTCTCTGCAGCTTCCACACATGCCTCACATCAGCGAGTGTCTAATGAAAAGAAGCCTGAAGCCCACTGACTTGAGAGACATGACACTGGGTCAGCTCCAGGTTATAGTCAACGACCTGCACTCCCAGATCGAGAGTGAGTTGACCACACACACACACACACACACAGAGAGAGAGAGAGAGAGTCAGTGGCACTTTCAGTTGCACAAATGAGCAAGAGAACAAATGGGGAATAACATGCACATGCATACTGACCCCTACCATATTCAGTGGATGTGAAAGTACTTTTATATATGTTAGTCACTTCAAAGAACTGTGCAACTAAACAGCTCTCCCCCCCCGCCGAGCATTTACTGTTACCACACTATACTGTACACATCACTAATCCTGCTCTTCTGCGATGAATAATCTCACATTAAACAGTTCCAAAAAAAAATCCCCATGAGTCCAAAATGATGATCTTAGTTTGCATTTCCAAAATAGATTTCCCCCCCCCTTATTGTTTGGGATTTATATTTTCTGGCAAAGCTGAAGGAACCATTTGTAACACGTTGAAAAACTTGCGCGTGTGGTCTTGTCAGTTCCAGTCGTGACTCTCCGTGGCTCTGTGACATGAGACGGTCACGTAACACTCTATTTCATGTGGATTTCATCTACATCTAGTGATGATTTCCTAAATGGGCACATTCTTACTTTGGCATGACACAACAGTACTCGATTGTATTCTGTATGACTCCATATGATATGTGTGCTTTATGATCATACTGTATGACTCTCTACCACTCCAGGTCTGAATGAGGAACTTGTACAGTTGCTGCTGATCCGAGACGAACTACACATGGAGCAAGATGCCATGCTGGTTGACATAGAGGACCTCACCAGGTGATGGGGCACTTGATTAGGAAATCTAACCCCAACCCTCTGTGAAATAATGTGAAGAATAAGATGTAAAAGACCAAAAATCCACATTAGATTGGGGTATTTCTACTACTTTCCGACTTTCCAATCCTTCCAGGGTTATTAGCCTCGTGTCCATAAGTAACAACAGACTTGTGAATATTTAAACATAAATACCAAATTTATAGTTTGAGAAGAATAATTTCCAAAAATGACTGGGCACTGTTGGTTATTAAGACTCATAATTTCTTAAACACTGGTGTCTCTACATAATATACTGAATATCATTCCAAAGGGGCCTCTTGGCTTTTTCAGCCATGGTCCAACCACCTGCTGCCATTTTGCTTTCCTAGTGCTAGTATGTTGTGTTTCCACCTTTTCCTCCGTGATGACATAAAATACATCACTTCCTGTGTTCGGCAAAGTAATGTCATCTGGCAACGTGAGAAAAAGACGCCGCTATACTGATGGGCTCAATCAGCATTATGTGAAATCATTTGGTAATGGCTTGAATGTTACAGATCTTTGTTTATTTATTATTATTATTTTTCAAGGTTTCCTCCATTTTCCTCCCATAATAAAGATCAGCTCAGTCAGAACCAGTTTAAGGGATGTGAGGAGCTCACTTCTTTCTAACTTCACTTCCCAGATGATTTTCATTTTCAAATTCTTAAGTCATTTTCACTTGAGTCATGTTTAGCCTCAACCAAACAGTGAGCCATAATAGGATTAATTAAACTTGTAAACAGACTGTAAAATCATTAGTGATTCCTTATAACACAGGCTATTACTCCAAACAGGGGTAAATAATTTATTCTAGGGCTATTTTCTACTTAAGATTTTGTACACCACTGACAAATTTAGTCCAGACAGATGATGCATTTTGGACTGACTCAAAAGCCCTAAACCTACAGCAGAGTGCACATGTTAATTGTTAATGTTAAATAAAGAAATATAATACCCAAAACTGCAAGGTGCTATATTTGTGTTATACGGAATTTGGACAATAATGGCACAAACATATCTATATCCAAAAGTGTAGCAACAAAAAAAGGCAACTGGACTTAGTTGAATTTCTTGAAGCAGTTGCCCTTTTTGTTGCTACACTTTTGGATACCATGACCTGGATGACTGAGAATCTTCACAGACAAACATATCTATACACGAACAGTATTTGTTATTGGGATTCAGGGGCGTTGCATAAGAGCTAATTACTTTACTTTCCAGCTTTAGCTAATTACTCCGTTTCCATGAGAAAAATTCTACAATTGACTTTGTACAAGAGACTGCACCATAGTTTTCTGCTTTTAAAAAAAACATGACGCATACTTGTGTCACAGAAAGTTAAAAGTAAGTTTTAAAAAAATAAATAAAGAAAGAAAACACACAAAAAAAAAACAAATAGACAGCATTGTACCCCCACTGAAACTGCCCTGATGGGACCAGTTCAGACTCGGTTTTGGTCTCTTAAGTTTCGCTGACATTAAAGAAAATACAAATGACCATCACTGAGTCACTGAATGCATGTTTACTTCTTTCTTTCTTTTTTTTCCCCAGGCATGCTGAGAGCCAGCAGAAACATTTGGCTGAGAGAACCCTGTCCAAATAAAATGCCCGCCTCTGCACCACTCTTCTCTTCTAAGCTTCGCCCCAGATCTGAACCAGACATTTCCCCTTCTGCCCATTTAACCACTGTCCAGAGTCAATCCAAATCCTGCCCGCTTGTCCCAAGTACTTTGCTTCTCTCTGCTCCCCTGTCTCCCCCTTATCTGCCTTCTTGTCCAGCCCACTGACTGCAGTGGTAACAACAGCACAGAAGTCGTAGACCACTCTCTTTCATCTGCTTCTGTGGTTTTTCGCAGCGCTTAGGACAGAGGAGCACTTCCTACTTTGTAGGAGAAGAGGATTGTGTGTTGTCATGGATTCTGTCCCCAGCTTCCCGTGCAGTGATCGGCCTTGCTTTGCTATTGTTTCTTTTTAACTTTCTACATTCGCCACTAAATTATAACTGTTCAAATGCAAAGATTGTGGGGGGAAAAAAAATAAAATAATAGTGAAAACTTTAGTAGAAAGTCATTCATGAGAAAAAAAGAAACAACACTGTATAAAAAAAAACAAACAAGCAAAGGAAAACTAACTTCTTCAGACCATTTTAAGTTGGACAGTAATTTTAAAGTATTTCAAAGTTGACCGTTTTATTCTGCACAAATGGTAGTTTTCAACTGAGAAATGTTTATTTGAAGGTGCTAAAAGAGTGTAAAGGAAACATGCCTGCCTTGTAGTGGAGTCGTAGCTTTTGGTAATACATTCACTCTAATTGCTCTTCAACATTTTGTGAATGTTGATTTTCTGACACGAGTAATTTTAAATGAATAAGTGTGTTAATATCGTTTTCATCCTGTTGTATTCAGAATCTTTATTTGAGGGAAGAAATGTTATTGTACAGATATGTAAAATAAAGAATAAACTTTGTTTCATACACGTTGGTGTTGTGCAGTATGTTGAATCAGGAGAGATTGGAAATACGACTAAACACTTTACTTGAGTATTTTTACTCTTACTACCCACATTCAAGCACAAATATAGGTACTTTCTACTCCTCACTTTCTCAAAAGTGGCTTGCTAATGCATGTTGACAGCCTGTCTAACATCGAGACTGATGTCAACCTTCAAAGACGAATAATGGCATAAAAGAACTAACAAAACAGAGGAATAGAAAATGGAACCTGGGAACTTTGCCTTCAACAACAGAACAAATTTAAAGAAGCAAGACATTCCCCACTGTGCAAGTTGTTAATAAACAAAGAAAACTGTCCAATTTTTGTTGAACTTAGAACTTTTTTTAATATTACCAGGTTATCAAAATTAGGGCTTGGTGATACGCCCGAAAACATTATTACGATTAAACAAGGTTCAGAACAGTCAATATCAATAACTCATGCTTTAAAATGTGACACAGTTTAAGACATTTTGAGGGGGTCGTGGTTTTAAACTTCACAAGATCAAAAACAACACTTGTGGAACACAGAAACATTTTGCAAACATGGCAATTACGTGTTACGTCTCAAGGTGTGCGTGTGTGCGTGTGCGTGCACAGACATTTCAGGGAGCAGGGTGAAAAAGGGCACCCCTTTAGAAAAAAGTTTCTGTGGTAAATCTTGTACTTGCTTATCTATTTATTTATTTATTTATTTGAATAACTGTAATGACTTTCAACAACACTACGACATTTTAAAACACTGAGAGTGAGAATCTCAAATCCGTCCCCATTATTTATTACCTGCACTTCAGTTCACATTTCTGTCTGGTCTAGTTCTTCATGTCTATTTAAGTTAGGTTATTGTTTCGTTTTTTTTGTTTTTTTTTTAATACCAAGAACAGCTGTCGACCGACGTCTCACTGTTGAATGTTGTTACAACGTTTATCAGTGACAATAAAGCACTGTTATTCCTGTTCTTTACCCTCATGCAGATGCATTGGTCAACTCAACAGGTTTCTACAAATTACTATTACAAAATGACGTCTCAAAAGTCATTTTCAGACAAACTTTACACACTTTTTTTTAAACTGAAAACTGATCGTAACTTAAAAAGTAAAATATATGGGAAACATGTATTGCAGCTTTTACATGTTAAAGTGTAGAGTATTTGGTGTGACCTCTTCAGGTACATTTTAGAACCTGTCTTTTCTGACTTTTACTTGAATAGAAAAAGAAGCCGAATAAGTCCCAAAGTATCTGGACCTTTGTACATCACCGATGAAAAGGCATTCAAATGCACTTCCTCTTTCTATTAAACCTTCGGAAGTGTAATCGCTGATCGCAACTGCAGTGAGAAAATAAAACACTACCACAACCCACAGACAGCAGTATGACTCAGGAACAACCTCTGTTTTGGTATTGCCTCATCAAGGCGTCTGTCTCTCTTTCACTCGTTCATCAGTGGAATGTTTACGGCTGTTAAAGGGAGTCCATTTTAGTGTGTCAGGGATTTTTTTTCTTTCATGTGAAAAATGGCAGAACCTGTAACATAAAATACACTGGGAATGGTGACTTGTGATTCAAAATAGTGAATATGACTGGGTGGTTTAGTAATGATGAACGTGTTTTTTTTTTTTTCCACGTCTAATATGAGAAAGTTCCCCCTTTATTGGGTCACCTGCCTAAAGGAATACACAGTTTCTCAGTAGCACACAGTAACACACAGTATGATAAATGTAGCTGTGAGGAAGTCCCCACACATCACCTGCCCGCAGGAAAACTGAGTCGCCAGTGAACCTGCAGTGAAGACAGAGAAAGGCCAAGAAACTCCTGTCAACCGTTCACTCAGCACTGCAAAGGTCCCAAAAACTGGAACTGGGGGCTGAAAGAAGAGCACGACATCATACTTCGAGTCTCATCGAAGGTTTCACATTAATGGCGTATACTGTGCCATGTGACGCAGGAAAGGTTTGGTTTGAGAGTGGAAATGCATTCTAGAAAAATATCAAGATACAGTGGCGTTCTGGAGCCTTTAGTCATTTCATAATGTTAGTTGTTTTGTTTTTTTCCTTACCAGCTGTCAAAGAAATGGTAGCATTTACCTGTCACTCATTCATTTTGAAGACATTTGTTCACATGTGGTTAAAGTTTCCCAATTTGAATCTTAATAGAGTAAATATACTTGTTTTATTTCCCACAACATTTTAGAGTCAAAATAAGGAAGCAAAAAAATATACTTTTGATTGATTGATTGATTGATTGATTGATTGATTGATTGATTGATTGATTGATTGATTGATTGATTGATTGATCGATCGTGTAAGAGAACCACATGCACACAGCCTGGCTTTATCCTGCCATGAACTCACCATAACATTTAAAGTATGATTCACTGCCCATATGTTTTTTCCCCCCACTTTGACAAAGAACAGACATGACTTTAACTCATCCGTGACATTTACACATGATTCACTTTCACTATGACTGCCATTTTACACCCCGGTTTATATGCACAATGTGCCTATAATATAAGAAATAATGACATAATTACTATTGAAAACCTTGAATTGTATACATGAACAGGCTGAAGGTACATAACCCATAGACTGTGGGTGTAGCCAACGAATGTAACCAGTATATAAATGTTCCATTGTTCTGATCTTTAAATGTTTTATTTAATGTCCTCACCATACCACTTTGGTCATTTTTTGGAAATTTGAAATTTAGGGCCTTGTTACATAAAAGTATACCTTGTTTTTGAATAAATAAAATTAAACAGTAATTTATTGTGACTCTATATATTATTTTGACCATTTGAATTACAGAGTGGTATATGTCGATGTTTAGTGACAATTCGGTTTTGGAATCAACAAAAACATAAAACATGTCATAAATAAAACATGCCAAAAACATAAGTGTTCATTTATCCTCAAATTTACACCTTTAATTCAAACCTCAAGACAGTTCTTATAATTAAAAGGATTTCCCAAGTGTATGCGTCAGGTATTTTAAGTGTCTTTGTTGACTACCTATAAAGCCCTTTAAATCAAATATACTATGTACAGTCAGAGAATCTATTACACAGGAGGGAAAAATCAGAAAATCGCCACACAATCTCACCGATTGACCCAAAATTGGGAAGACAGACATTTCTTTCCGGTTTTCATTTCTGTCATTATGAATATGAAGTTACAAAATTCAATTATTTTTAAAGTGAAACACAGAATGGGGACAAACTGACCCCAAGGACAACAGGAGGGTTTTAAGCTGATGCTGTTCTAACTGGACATACCAATCTGCAACACGTCCATGCATCCAGTTAAACACTACTTTTAATGTTTTTTGTTCTTTCTACGATTTTTCTCTTGGGGTTTCTCTCAAACTATGGCACGAACTTCCCTTTTGTTCGCTTTGGTTTGTTGTTGTTGTCTTATTCAGCTCATGTTGTGCTGGAGGCTCGAGGAGGAAATAACGTGCGGCGTTTTAGTTTTCTTTTTGCTGTTGCTCCTGCAGGGGGAGGAGAGGAGGCGACGAGGGAATCCCCCCCCCCCCCAGAATACATATAAATCTCGGAGGTAAGAGCGGCAGCAGCAACACACTCCTGCTGATCTCTGTCTGACCGGAACGATGGCCAAGTGCAACTTCTGTAAGTCAGACACGCGATTCTGCACCTGAGCAAACTGAGCAAACGCTGCTGTTTGTCTCCGTGCAAAATGCAAATAATAATAATAGGAATAGTTATTATTATTATTCTGATGATGATGATGCTTTTAAATGTTTCAGAGCAGTAAGATCATTCCTTTGCTGTGCAGACTTTTCCAGCTGCGGCCTGATGCTGCTGCTGCAGCTGCTGCTGCTGCTGACCCTCAACTGCCGCACGTCTGCAGGACTTCCGGTCAACACGGACAGGTGCGCGCGCTGCGGTGTGCTCTTCAAGACCCTGCAGCTGAACATCAAGGGGCTGCTCAAAAGTGTGAGTATAAAACCACAGCACTGACGGGCATTTGCTTGTGCTCGACATCCTTTTATTCATTTATTTCGTTATTTCGTTATTATCCTGACTTTATGTTGCAGGATGATTTATGCTTCGGAATCCCGTCCGATAAGGTGGTGTTGAGAAGTGGAGTGGAGACATTAATGGCATGCGCCCCAACTTTGGCTCAGGTGACGTTTGTTCATTTTAAATCATAAGATTTTGTTTTACTGGTTTAATTTTTTGTTTGTTTGTTTGTAATCATGAATACAAAAACATATGTGGGCTTATTTGAAGATTTTCAAAATGAGGATTGAAAGGGGTTTTTGTTGTTTTTTAAGGGGACAAAAAACATCCTGAAGAGGCAGCTGTTGGTGCACAGGCACATCTGGCACTTCTCACGAGATGGCCTCACTTTGTTTCGCTTCTCTGTCCAAAAATAATAATTTCCAAGCCTGCACTACATGTTGAGTCTAGTGTTCGAGTCCACAGTGTTTTTATTTATTTTGCTGTTTAACAGGAACAATATCTAGTGTTTTAAAAGTCGCACACATGTTTACTGATACTTCCTCACATTTGTCAAGTCAAATAAAATGTTCCGGGTAATCTAACAAGTTGGCAAACTAACATGTAACATGGGAGATAACATGGAATAGATATGTAGATGTTGTTCCCACTTCAGTGGGCGACTGAAAAGTAAGTGAAAGGCCTCAACAACTTGTTAATGTTCCAAAACGATTCCCTCCACAGAACTCAAGCTGCACGATGAAAAGAAATTCATCCTTCAGTGAGGTAATACTTTTCTCTTTCTAAATGCTTGCTAAGACTCTTAGGCATCATGTGTCACAGATGTAATGTCATATTTTAACATATGTAAGTATTGTGTATGAAGTGTAGTATGGCAAGTGTAGTATTCCTAAGTTTTTAAAGTTGGGTCTTGTGCACGTATAGAGACTTGTGTTGTAAACAAGGACACCTCATCGAGGATATTTTCCTGATTTGACTTTGTGAATGTCTTCCCCCCCCCCCCCCCCCAATCATCATTACACAACTTTTACAAATAAGAAACCCAGCATTTACTTTTGCTTAAAGGTTAACATCTGTTGACATTAGTAAAACTGACAGATTACTGATGACCTTTGTTATGTCATTGTCTGGACAGAGTGAATGTTTGCGGAACGTCATGAAGGACTTGGTTTACTATGAAGCCGCTATTCAATCTTACCTTAACTCTGCACTCAGAAGCCCTAAAGAAGAAGCTGCACTTCTGAGTCCAACTCTGGGAATAATAGAGAGCTTGAAGGTGTGTTTATCATGTACATATGTCAGCGGCTGAATCAGAAAATGAGAATCACCTGGGAAATAACATTTAAAAGTGACCTGACATCTTCTCTGGTTTATACAGAACTGCTTCCTGATGAAGAGAACTGAAGAGAACAAATCAGAGGTATTTTTCAGTTGTCTCCTTTTTGTCCCTTATTTACTCATCTGTAGGTCTTTATGAGGAAATAAACCAGTCCTCGTAAAAAAAGAAAATGTTCACTTTTCTGCGAGTGTGTATTTATTTTGTGTATTTGCCCGTGCTCTTTTTTTAGAAAGACGCTGCTCAGGCGTGGGGAAGTGACACCTACAACAACAGACAGGAGATGTGCAAGATGGTGAGGGGCTTCTACGTCCGAGCCATCACCATCAACCGAGCTATGGGTTACATCGCGGCAGGAGACCACAGGAAGTAGACGTCCCGCAGCCTCGTCCCCGTCATCGCGCCGACCAATACCACATTGTCCTCTACGCTCACTGAAATGATCACAACTGAACAAGCCTTCTTAAAACATTCACTACCATCACCTGTACCTGCAACTACTGACCAAGTAGTTTTCTACACTGCACATGCATGTACGGCCGCCTGCATGGTTACTGCTCAGGCATAAGCTAGCTGACCTCATTCAGCCTCTTCACTCAGTGAGAGCTGAACGACAGTCAAACTATAGCTAAGGAATGTATCTATTTATTTATTATCTATTTATTACATGTATTTATTTGATGGTCTGTGGTGTTATTTACTGATATTTATTCTAATCTTATAAAAAGGAAAAAAAAAATAATAAACTTATTTATTCAGTCAACATTTGCTCCTTTGCCATTATTCCAAAAGTATTTGAAGGGACGCAGAAGTAATAGAAAAAGGCCTGACTTTCATCATTGATCGTCACTGATATTGAATTGTTTAAAAGAAAATTATCATAATTAATTAGAATCTCTGCATGTAAACATTACTGCATCACATCAGCATGGAAGACCTTTAAAAGATTCACCAATGTACGTGCAATGTGTGCAGTTTTTCCAGAATAGTGTTAAGATACCCACGACACGTCATCTGAATTAGGGATGCACGATATTGGACTTTTGGCCGATATGCTGATATAGAGTACTTGGACCAATAACCAATACATATAAATTTCTATCTGCAAGCCCAAAGTGCAGAGGTCATTAAGTCTCTTCTGTGGTTAAATTAACATAATATTTTTGCCTACTGATGTTGCAGCAGATGTAGATAGAATTGTTCTTCAATGAGTAAAATAAATAAATGTAGAAAAAAAAAATAATAATAATAAAAATGATAGCTGTATAGGGTGCCAGCATGGAAGTCAAGGAGGTAGCGGCTTATTCAGCCTACTGTTGTAGTCATTAGTCATATCTGCAGATCCAATATCCAATAAAACATTTTAAAGCCAATATCGGCATCATGCCGATAATATCATGCATCCCTAATCTGAAAAGTGGTTTTAACCAATTTTTGCCAAATGTTTTCCAACTAATGACGAGAATATTTACCGTAACTGAAACTTTTTTTAACAGATTTTTTTCCTTAAAAGCTCAGCTCTAATCTCTCTCTTGTCTATGACATAAGCCTTGAAAAGATTATTGAAAATATAGACACGTCGCCTGGTTTAGACTCGCACTCACAAGGAGAAAACTTCCACTTCAGGTCCAGCTCAGAATGCAAATTCAATTGTGTTTTTACACCTTTACACCACACACAAAAAGTGTATACTTAAACACAAGTGTTCCAGTTGCCGAACGGCTGGAAATGGTTCATAATTCAAGTAATGACCAAAGACCAAAAAAACATAATAATGGACCTCTTGCAGCTACACTGAGTCTAACAGACACAGAGTTGTGAAATACAACCCAAACAGTTAAAATAATTTGAAACAGACTTGAAAAAAAATAAACCACAGATTTGAAAATGTTGGTTAAAAAAAAAATATATGTACAGGACATAGTATACAAAAACATAAAAAAAAAAAATACGGGACGAAATCACAATTCAGTCCATAAAGCTTTGTAAAGACTTGTATGTGATGGAATGCCTAATTTTATAAAATACTCCCAGAACTATTGTGTATAAAAAGGGAAACTAAATACACAGATGAGATTTGTTTGCAGTGTCAACACTGCAGCACCTACATTTAACGCTCTGTTACTGGCTACATGATTAGCTGCTGAATATCTTAGCGCCCTCTACAGGTCTGCCTGTACGGCTCCGCTACTCTGTACTCACTAGCCATAAAAAAACGTTTGAAAATTAGGAAAAATGCCTGTCCACAGTTACCACGGTGGCTCGTTGCATGAACTGCAGAAATAAGGAAACTTATGATTAAGTTTCAAGTCCAGAAATTATTCAAAAGAGAAACAAACAGGGAAGAGCTGATGTTTGGTGCAGAGGTCGACTCTGCCTCGCCGTTTTCCTGAGATGTTTTTCTTTGTGATGCCGACAGTTTGTCTGAGCAAAATCCTTTTCACTTAGCTGCTCGATTGTTCGTCATATCTGGAAACAGACGCAACAAAATTAATTATCACCATCGCATGACTGCACAATACAGCCGATTTAGTTAATGAAAAAAAAAAAACAAACATAAAATCAATTTCAATAAAAGCAGGAAGTTGCCTTTTGATGGAGCTGACTCTATTTCACAGTCCTGCACGACTGCCTCCCAAAATTGAAATCACAGATTTAAGTGTGTAGTTACATATTGAAGCAATACTATTGCTTTTTTTAAAATACATTTAGAGTAAATTATTGTTTAACCATCTTTTTTTTTTATCATATTTTATGTTCCATTTTAGTCTAACTTTTAGTTTTCTTTCATTCCCTTTTATTACTCTGTCCTTTTTTAAATTTGAAATGTGATGTTTTTATGTAAAGTACATTAAGTTGCCCTTGAGTATGAAGTGTGCTATAGAAATAAAGCTGCCTTGCCTACTGGTTATATACGGTGTTGCAGTCACTAGTGTGTTTTTATGTATAGTGTAAACTTGTAGGATTAAAAAGTGGCAATTAAAGTTTTTATAGCATGACCTACTGTATATGTTGGTGATGAGATGATGATGATGATAATTGTTCTTAATGTTACTGATTCTTGAATCTTGTCTTTTCTCTCTGTGAATTTTTGATGCTTTGTTTGTAACTTGTAACTGCTGAACTTGTCTCTGCATATGTGACACCTACTGCACGTCTGTCCGTCCTGGAAGAGGGATCCCTCCTCTGTGGCTCTTCCTGAGGTTTCTCCCATTTTTTCCCTTAAAAGGGTTTTTTTTGTGGAGTTTTTCCTCACTCCATGTGAGGGTCTAAGGATAGAGGGTGTCACTTGCTGTACAGACTGTAAAGCCCTTCGAGGCAAATTGTGTTTGTGATGCTGGGCTATATAAATAAAATTGACTTGACTATATGTGGGAGTAAATTCAGCATGTTAGGACTGAATGTTGCCTAAAACTTTACAATGCAACACATTTCAAGACCCAGAGGCCACAGTATATTATAATATTTTTTATATTATTTTGAGCGATGGCAATATCCTTCACTGAATCAACTACAACAGCTGCTTTATTAACCTTCATTAGCAACGAGTGTTAGAGATAAGAAGTGTATAATGTCAGCTGACCTTTACTGATCAGCCACTGGCTTCATTTCACACTGCAAATCTGACTACGTGTAAGTCCCAAGACTACCATCACATCATTTGCTGCTGCACTGATTAAGTAACTCCTGATTCAATACTTATATCGGCATGGGGCACCACATGTTGTTGTGCGATATCGCCTCTTTTTCAGCACAGCCGTAAGCATATCTCACCCTCAAATGACTCAGTTGTTTTTTTAACCTTTTTTTTTTTTATCTGTTTCTCACATGTCCATCAGTTCCATGGAAATGCAGTGCTGAATCTCTGGAGTACCCCTTTAATTAAAAGGAACATTCTCTCTAGGAATATTAAGGTTTTTCTTACAATGTTACAGCCATTAGTGATTTATATGACAATTTGATGAGAATGTGTTTTTGGGCAGCAGCACCAAGGCCTCTCATTACATATTCTCCCTGTGTCTGTGTAAGTTTTCTGGTTCCCTCTAAGTGTTAATGGTGGTTTTTGACCCTGTTCCAGGGTCTCCCCTGCCCCTCCTTAAATGTCTTTTGACCTGTCATTTTGAATTTGCAACATTCCTCTTGTACAAATTTTAGGAGTGAATTTCTGACTGGAACGTCCTGGTGACAGTCACTATAAGGTGGGTCTGCAGTTACCTTGCAGTGTCTGTCGGACCTCGTTTGGCAAGTCATCCAGCTCCTCCACGCTTTTCCACAGGTGGTATGCTGTGGCTTCTCCCGGCAGCTGTCTGCTCTTCCACTCCACCAACATCTTCAGCTTCTGCATGGTCACATCTTTCTCCGCTGCCTGAATGTCATCCAGGTGCTTGGAGTTCAAGTCAAGATAGATGGCCACCTGCTTCCACTCCTTCCCCAGTTGCTTGGCCACCTGTAATAGCTGCTTCTCTGACATGTCCTGAACCTGAGTCATTCCCGTCTTCACTCCATCTGGAAAAAGACCACAAACATGGGTCCTTTGTGTCAGTCTCATTTTCAAAATACAGGTGCATCTGGAACTCTGATCAGGTTGGGACTGGTTTCTGTGGATTTGACCAGGGTAAAACCAAGTTCTTCACAAGTCAGTAGTTGGTAAATGATGCAGGAAGTTACCTGACTCGTCCTGCCAGCGAGACCTTTTACAGAAGGTTTCGTCTTCTGAAGGGCTGCTGCTCCTTTTCCTGCCTGCAACAGAGAGAGAAAAATTGTGCAAGTTAGAGTTACATGAATTCATCGATTATTCACTCTCACTCTCTAACGCAGCTTCTACCGCTTTATCCTCCACTGAGCGTCGCGGGGGGGCACTGGTGCCTAATTCCAGCCGACACAGGGCGAAAGGTGGGTTCACCCTGGACAGGTCACCAGTCCATCACAGGGCCACAGAGACAGACAACCATTCACACTCACATACAATCCTATGGGCAATTTAAAGCATCCAATTGACCTAATCCCTAAATCTGCATGTTTTTGGACTGTGGGTGGAAACTAAAGAACCTGGAGAAAACCCACGCACACACGGGGAGAACATGCAAACTCCATACAAAAAGCCAGGTCTTGCTCCAAAGGCAAGAGTGATAACCACTACACAAACTGTGAGGCCCTAGTTGATTATTGATTACTAAATTAATTACCAGCTTAGTTAATATATGTGTGGGTTTTTTTTTATAAAATAAAAAAAAACCACACATTTTTCTGACGTCATATCTATGGTTTGTGGACAAAAGAAGTCGATTTGAAGATGATGTCATTTTGGATTTGTTCAGACTGTCTGATTAAACATCAGATTGTATTTGCATATCCACATTTTATACAGACTTTTTACACAGACTGTTCTCTTCAGATTGTCTGAACAGCAAAATAACACACAAAATCAGATTTCATTTGCAAAATTTAATTCAAACCCCATTTCAAGGTGGTTTAAAATGTGGCTGAAATCAAATTTGGAATGTGATGTGTCTCAGTCTGAAGGCTTTAGCTTTTAGAATCAGATTTTAAACTGCCCTTTGCATCAATCATTATGCAATACACACTGACAAGGTCAAAGCCCATGGCAAAGTATTCACTCATGGTGCAGGGTACAGTGAAGCCAGCCATGACAGAAAAACACAGTGTACTATATACCAGTCTACTATATCACACAAGAATAACTAAGATGATGTCCCAACATGATTGAAAGCTGAGCCACAAATTGGTTTGCTTATGTTGTTACCAGAGAAAACCACGCAGATAGGTTGGTCTGGACCAATAACTGTAATGTGAGTCGGTGCTGTAAGTGTGTTGTGATGGAAGACATTCAATTAAAAACAAGAAATAAGCTTACTGTTAGTCCTTTTCCTGGGCTTCTTTTCTGTGTTATCCACACAGTCACCTCAGAAAAGAGTAAAAGAAATGATACACATCAAAACTGTGCAGAGGAAACAAACCATGTCCATCCCTTGAAAAATAAAAAGCATTAGGGTAACTGGTAATCAAGAGATGAAGTGTATGTAAAAACAAACACCCACAACACCTACATGTACTGTATGTTCATAAATGCATTAATACCTTCTCTGATGGTGGCAGACCATACAGTCTGATCAGACTCGGTCTCTATAAGAGACAATTTAAACGGAGGAGGCTGCTCAAAGTAAGCTTCAAAGTAGCCTTTCATCTTTGTCACCGCAAGGGTGAATTTCAAATCCTGTACAAAACACGCAAACACAATTTAACAGTGAAGACACACAGTGCACGGGAAAAAAATCTTAACCTATTAAAACGATGTTGCTAATATTGATTATTGTGTTTAAAATTTTGCAATACACAAACCTGGGGTTTGATGTCTCCCTCTGGCTCACTCAGAAGACGATACGTCCCCTCATCCAGTTTACAGGTGGGAGGCTTTTCTATCCGAATGTAACGATTCTTGTAGCCCCGTACTTGTTTGCATATATCCTAGTTTACATAAGAACAGGCAGGAGACAATATGAAACAGGACATAAGTTTGTTTCTTTTGGGCAATGAGTCCAAGTGAAAAACCTATGATCACACCACTTTAAGGGCTCATCTGTGCTCAGCGATTGTTGGACCCAGCAATATATCGTACATAGTGCTGGGAAAACACCTCACCCTGGAGAAAAAGATGCATTAGTGCAATTTTTACCAGCTATTTAATATATCTCCGCATTTAGATCTTTGCCTCTATGACACAAACCTGGAAACCTGGTGCTGCCGGTATCAAAACCACTGTGGTTACAAAACAAAGAAGTAAAACTTGCACTCTTTCACTACATCTGTTCTAATTCATGCGCCTTTTATATGCGAGGTATTTTGCTGGAGTTTTATCCAGTGAGAAATTCCCATGAATCAAAGCAATAATTTAAGGAGACTCAGGTGATGGTCTTGTGAATGGAATATTTTTTGAGTTGTACATGTAAAAGTTTCGAGGGTGAAACCTTCTTCCATTAAAGGAAACACGTGTCAGGTTGATGAACAATTCATTAACATTATTTTAAGTGGGAAATGGGATCTTTTTTAAAATCTCCAGATAAATAAGAACATGCATATGTTGTGCGTTTTCAGACTTCCAGTCCATCAACTTTTATACTTGTTTTGTAATTGTCATCTTTTATTACAATGCAAAGCCACACCACAATGTAACTGGGCACTTTCGAACATTATTCTGAAATTAGACGAGGTGGCATTTGAGATCTCCCTTGGAAAAGAGCAAGTTCGAAAGCAACTACATTGAGCTAAATCTAGATTGACTGAACACCAACAATCCTCAAATGCTTATGCCTAGGCTTACGATTAAATAGCCCTGTTTCCAAAAAACGGTCTGGTTTGGTTCAGTTCAGTACATTATGTTACGCAGTTATAGACGTTTCCATTGTCAGATGTTGAGAAGGGTACCAAACTGACTCGTACTGTTCGAGTAATTCTGCTTACCTTGCTGACAGACACGAAGGATCTAAGCATTCTGATTAGATTTCAAAGAATTGAAATCCAATGTCTTAGAAATTCCCACTGTACTGTATGTGGTCAAACAGTATTATCACTTATTAAATATTGGCATTCTTATCCTAAAACCTAAATTGATTCAAAACACCAAAAAACAATTGTATTAAAAACATTGCTTCAGTTTAGGGCTGCAACAATTACTGAATTAATAAACATTTACTAAATTCATCCTCAATGATTTTGATTTTGAGTGTTTTTAAAGAATTACAACACGTTTCCTGAATTTTTCACCTTCTTAATCTGAAAAGTACAAAGAAACCATTTAAAATGACTAATTCTTTGTTTGTGGACAAAACGAGACATCTGAGACATCATTTCCATTTTTCAACATTTTAAGGACCAAATGATTAATCAGGAAAATAATCAACAGATTAATCAATGATGAAAAGAATCTATAGCTGCAGCCCAACTTCTGTTTTGATTGGTTTAGCCTGTTTCATGTCAAAAGACCTGCACCATTAGAGCAGAGCAGAAAACAAAGCTTGTTTTATGATTACGGCTGAGCCAAGGTATGTCATACCCTCACCTGACTTTTTCAGGTTATACTCAGGATACTTGTGCAACTTAAGGCTGAATAAATGTAAAAGAAGTGACTGCATTTGCTTGCATTTACATTGCCTTTTTCCAAATATAAAAGCTACCTAATCCTGCAAACACTTATCTCTGATTTCACGACGACAAAACTTTTCGTAGCACACAGTAGCAGTGAGGAGCCTCAAAAAGGTGGTTGGAACTAGAACAAATTCACATTAAAAAAACCCAAAAACATTGGCTCATTGGTTCTTGGAAAAAAAGAAGATATTTGGGAAAGACTGACTGAATAAAAGAAATGTTATAGACAATGAAGTGCTTAATCAAGAACATAATCAACAGACAATTTAGTTGCAGCCTTACAGAAATAGCAGTCCATCTGTGGCCGAGAAAGTCACCTTCCAAGCAAATAACAGAAACCATCATTGTTCAGCAGCAGCTAAACATCAATGAGCAAAGATCATACCTCTGAGACACCACACACTCCACCTCACCAAACCCTCAGTGCAGGTTCAACAGAAACACGGAGGTTACACAATGTCAGATGTCTTACAACTTTCATGACTTGTTCTTTTAGACTAAACTGCAAAAGAATCCCTGCTTTGCATCAGCTGTTTATATATATATATATATATACATACGCACATGTTTGTGTGAGACTAATCCTTTTATCGAATAATAAATAGGCAATGGTGTTGTCTTAAAGATAGAGTGTACAGAATTTTCCTTAAAAAACTAAGTATTTAATCCAAAAAATAATCCTCATCATTCATCTTTATTGACCCAGTTCGAGTGTGCGGTGGTTTTGTTATTTGAAGAGACGCTGCCCTCTGCTGGTGTTTTCTCTTTGTTTTGCTGTTGGCCGTTGTGTTGATAACCTCTAATCAATAAGAACGAGGGGGCAGGACAATCCGTTCACAGCCAGACGGGAATCAGAAGCCACAGTGAGTGATGGCGTATACTGTATACACGTGTGAGGCTAAACACAGCGTGGACAAAAGCTGTTCAAGGGTGAATGAAAAGGCAGCTTCCTTCCTGTTCAACAGGAAAGTCTGAGGTTAAAGTATTAACATTTCTCCAACAATAGTATGCATTGCAGTGTACACAGCAAACCTACTGAGAACTAAGTGGAGGAACAAACTGACCCTGGAGGTCTACAGAGCGGAGTTTGAACGTTGAATCATACTGTACGTGCCACCGCTTCAGCTAATGCAAGATAGAGCATCTGGGCCTGAGGCAGTGTGACTGACCTCGTCTTTCTACATGCCTGCCAATGAATAGCCCTTCCTGGCGTTTCCTGCATTCTTTGCTTTTAAGAAAGAACATTTCAAATCTCTGTAGATTTGCACAACTAGATTGTTGTACCAATTTTCCAATGTTGGCCAACACTTACTTTGATGTCCGACGAACTGTTAGTGGCCAGGTAGACGTGGAAACTGTAGCTGTTGTTGTCACTTCCCAGTTGTTTGTAGACCAGGACCACTCCATGGTGCTCTACAGACTGGTTGGTCTGGATGATGGGACCCACGGGTGAGAGGGACGACACATTCCACTTGACATGGCTACCTGTATGGTCCACTGTCGGCTCAAAGAGTGGACGGTTGTCCTTTATGTGTAGGACGCTGAACGTCATCTCATTTTCTGGGTCTGTGTGAAGGTAATACAAGTTTTTATGGTTTTTCCAATACAAAATGGAAACTACTGTAACATCAATAACAACCATAAATGTGTCACATCTTACCAGCGAGGCAGATGGAGTGAGGGAACTGTATGGACTTGAGGACAGATGCATCCTTGTCGACTGTGTCCACATTAAAGATGGGTCCTGCAAACTTCCAGGAGTCCCGGAGGAACGCGCCAAACTTGGACCAGGACAAGACTGAGTACCTTATGAGGACTCGCTCTGATGCCTCAAACACCAGTCCGGTGACCGAACACTCGTACGTTCCCTCTCCTTCCAGCTGCACCCTAAAAAAAACATGGTCAGTGACACTGGACAGAATCAATATGGACGAGCAGCAGAGGGGAAATATTGCACGCACTGTAATCGCCCCTTGGAGATCCTCCTTGGAGTAACAAGGTCATTGCCATGGCTCTGAAAAACACACCAATACATCTTGTTAGGATGTTTTCAAAATGACAATGTTCTATAAAATACTACAGTCAATAGGTGAAAACAAACAACAAAACAGACACAGTCAGTGCAAATGTGGAAGAAAATCAAAGACATCAGACAAAGGAGACATTTAAAGCACCAATATTTATCATGAATATCTGGTTTCTGAGCTCACCTGATGGATGGCTTTGCATTTTTCACAGCACAGTTTGAATTGTCTCTCATCTGTCACAAAGTGGGACAGCACGCCTCGTGTTATTTAAAAGACAGATGTCCGTGTCATGCAGTAACACATGTTAAACATCAGCTATGCACTGCTTACCTTTCCCATTTAAAACCTCCGCTTCAGGTCCAGCGACTGACCCTAAAGAAGACAATCAGTCAAGCCTCAGATTATCATATGAAAAACTAGAGGCAGACACACTGGACAAACTTTTCACATTATGGGCCAGTTTTTTTGGCTGCGCGTGAGGGCGGAGTGCAACTCAGTCACATGTCAAATTAAATTCAGTGTTCCAAAAAAGCGTTGAAACATTTTGTGGCATCATTTTGTTTTATGGCTTTCATTAAGCCGTGGTTGTGGCTGTAGTCCAGTAAGTTACAAATAAAGCCACCACAGCCACGCAAGCAAACTGACAGTGCATGTAAACAAGAAACTGTTTCAAACATTTCAGAGGATGCTTAGCCTGAGAAGGCAGGTATTCATTTTTTGTAGCAAAAATGTTGTTCATGAATTGTCTCACCATTTCTAGACTCCTCAGCTTCTGTAAAGAACATGATGGAGACAAACGCAGACGTGTTTAAACAACTTAAACCTTCGTCTTCTTAAAGTCTTGGGTTATAGGACTGATTATTGATTGTTATTTTTACCTTCTTCTCCTCCGTCCTTCTCAGCACAGCCTTCAAGTAAAAAAAAATACAAGAAAAAACAATGAGGGATGGGAAGTAAAAAGGTGCACCTAAACATTTTGGGAAATATTGTGGGCTTAGTCTGGGTTTTTCCTTAAATTGTCCAGAGTGGTTTTGTGTGAGAACATTTTCCAGAAATTACCTTACCAGCACCCTGGTCAAATTTGTGAAGAGTTAAGAAAGCAGTCACAAAATCTCTGGAAAATTCAAAGAAGGCAAGAAGGGGAAGATTTCCCTGCTGTGATGAACTTGTCTGACCCAAACAATCTCCTGTATTCTGTATATGTAAACAGTAAAAAAAAACTGACTCAATTTCCAGATACTAGAATCATTTTCATAAATTATTAATCTTATTTTCTTGATTAATCGATTTGTTTAGTCCATAAAATGCTAGAAAACGTAAAAAAATATTGATCAGTATTTCCCAATCCTCGAATGATGTTCTCAAATGTCCTGTTTTGTTCACAAACTAAACTTCTCAGTTACATACCTATCAAAATAGTTAATTCAGTAACCAATATAATCAGTGAATTGATTAATCATTGCACCCCTAGAAAACTGGTAGAAGTGTGTCTCTCACCAGAGTCCTCATCCTCTTCTTCATCCTCCTCATCTTCCTCCGAGCTTTCGTCAGTGGAGGTTTCTGTGTTATCTGTTTGATAAATCCACATGGGAGCTGAAAACTTTGCAATTAATTTCCAAAAGAATGATGCCCCGAGTGTTTGGTGTTACAAGAAAACATTTAAACAAGTGAAATATTAGAGTGAATCTTTTTTTTTTTTTTTTTGACACGTCGTTGCTCACCTGAACTACTGCCGTCACTTTCTCTCAGATTATCTGTAAGAAATTAAACCTTTTTGCGGTTAGTGCCGTTTAAAATTATAATGTCAAATGTGAGAAAAGGTTCTAATATGTGCCTAATAAATGGACAGTAATAACAGTAAAGCTGTTTAGTCTGGATTCTGCAGTGAAAGCAGCAAAAAAGCTCCCAGTAAGTAAAGTAGGATCACATACATCTTAAAAACTTTCCTTACATAAGGAAAGTAATAAGAGTTTAACTTTTTTTATGTAGATATTTAGGCTTGTGTACTCTGCATTTCTTCTACTGGTCTTCCTCCATATTAGTCATTAAAAAGCCCTGACCAGTTTTTCAGATATCCATCCTTCCTCAGCTGCAAAATGTGGCACCCAGTGAAGAAGCCCGGGATAAGTGCCATGCCTTAACGTTCTGGCACATTTACACAGATGGGTCCAGAGGAGGTGCTGCTGCTCCTCTCTTCGCAGCAGTGCAGTGACTGTCTGAGGACCGGGCCCATCTGGCAAAGCGCCTGACCAGTTAATGGATGGAACCCATCCTCCCTGGCCCACAGAGTTTTATCCTAGACTAACAAGCAGATGCCGCTTTTGCACAATCTGTCTGCTCCACCTCACTTTGCACTCACTCTCTCTCTCTCCCCATTTCTCTCCTCTTGTCCTCTCTCATTCTCTTTCTCTCTTTCCCTCACAGCTGAGCTGAGCTCTTCACTCTGCCATGGCTCGCTCCCTTCATCAGACTGACAAACAAGGTAGAGAGCAAACACCAGCCACATCAATACACCACACACTCACATATTCTTGTTTACACAGATTGGAGTGCTTGCATGGGCATTGCCTGCCATCTGCTGGTCTAAACTAATAACACAGTAGTGGATGTTCAACTTCTGGCTCGTTTTCTTTTCCTTGTACTAGTTGTAAGGCAAAAATCATCTTAATCCCCAATGTTTGGTTGTATTGAATACATTTTTCACTGGCTTGTTCCAGATCCATCTGATGTTTTTTATGGCTGCACTGTGCCGTCAAACAGAGGAATAGAAATATGGTACATGAGAAGTTTCATACATATTTCACCAACATTTTAATTGAAACATTGTCATGATTGGAAAGTAAAGGCTCTCAACTTAAATTCCAGTGAACAGTTTAGAGGAAAATGTGTTACAGTACACAATTCCAGTGACTTTCACACAATGTGGTATATATGTTTTAAATAAAATTGTTTTGCCAGTACCTTGAGTTAAAGTATTGTAATCGGTATCAAGAGAAATAAAGTCACTTTGCAGTACTTCCAATAACACACCGTTGCATGTCTGTCTATTATTACCAGGTCAACCACAGACACTTGTTAGTTTTTACCCTGAGGCCGGAATGGTCAAATTATCTGGCACTGACTAGTGAGGAAAAAAGTGACTATTAGATTGTAACTATTCAATGTCGAGGGACACCCTGGACAGGTCACCAGTCCATCACAGGGCCAACATTAACTTTTACACAAAAGTGTGCACAATTAACCACTGCATGTTTTTGGACTGTAGGAAGAAACCGGAGAACACTGTGAAAATCCAAACACAGACAAGGAGCACATGCAAATTCTATGCAGAAAAGCCCTTGTTCAGACCGGGTTGTGATTTCTTTTTGCTGAAAGACAACAGTGCTAGCCACTATTCCACCTTGTGGTTCTGTCCTAGTTTAAAAACACAGAAATAATTTTTTGCACTGGTGTGCAGTGTTAAAAATAGCAAATCCAAAACCGGGAATGCAGGTTATTGCATGACACATGCATACATCTTGAGCTCCTTTCAGGCAAATGATATGTAAATCAGGAAAGCCAGTGAAAAGCAAAAGCAAATGAGAACATGCACTTTTAAAATGTCAGTGTAAGCAGTGTAAGCAGAGTCAGTGTAATAAATAAAAAAAAATCTATATCAAGATTTGCTCTATGAGAAAGTCAAAGAAATGAAGCAGCCTGCAGTGAACTGGAGGGAAGCAATGAAAAAGGGTTCATGTTTACCTTTGTTTTCAGGTGCAGGGATATCTCCTTCTCTGGAGGGGAGACAAAATAATGTTTCAGACAATTCAGACAACTATAAATAACATTACAGCCACACAGGAGATGTGACACTGATGTGCAGTGACTAAAAATGTTGGTTGATGACACTGTGCAGCTGCGGGCTCATGTAGTACATCGCTTCTGCTTTTGTGCAAGTTAGAAAAACAGGAAGCGTGATCAAGTCGATTGTATCTCACTTTCTCACACTTGTGACATCAGCCCATCCTCTTGGATGATAGAGACACCTTCCCACCCAAACTCACAGCCTAACCCACCTTCTGAGCAGAATAATGAGAAAAGGAAACCGGGCAGAGAAAGATAGTGGCTGCGGTCATTAAATACAACAATGCTGGTCTGATTTGTGTGGACATTTGTGTGGACATGTGAACACTCATAATTCAGCAGCAGACACAGCTGTGCTGCTGGATGATTATTAAATACAGTGATCAGCTTCACTTTTAATGCTGTGGCTCATCACCAAATGTCTGTGTCCTGTTCTTAAAATGTGATTTTAAGCTCATCACACGTTCAGAAAATACAGTGATCTGTCACAACAGCAAAACCAGTTCAATGTCTTAATATTGTGGCTGTGTTTTAAAATATTACACTAACAAGTGAAACTAGTTCTCTGATTTCAGCTTCTTAATTGTGGTTTTATTCTTCTGCTATTTATGTTGAAGTTCGCATGCACCAGTTGACATACTGAACTAAATTGTGACTTTTTAATGGAAAGACAATAAATTGAATAATCAAGACAATAACCAGTAAAGCAAATAATGAATTGCAGCCGAAACATGGTATTAATATTTCCGGGACAAAAAAAAGTGTGATCTGTGATACACTGAAGCAACAGCAAGTGTAATGGCTGAGCTGTTGTGACTGAGCAGCGAACTGAAACAACTGTTGACACAGTCTGAACTTTAACAAGAGGCAACACGCCTGAAATCCATCAGTGTGAAAAAAAAAAAAAAAGAAGAGCCAACCGCACAGGAAGAACAAGTTCACCATCAACAGGCGTGGAAAATTAGGTCACATATCACCTTGTGTCTTTTCCTCTGTTACTCCCTCAATTGTTTAAAAGACAGAACTGGACGATTAAAAGCAAAATTATGTATCGCAGATTTAGTCTGTTAATCGTGATAGATGCTGTGGTTTCCCTGCGTTTTCAAACATCTGGCCAGGAAACCGTTTTCTTTGCTCCAAGGTCACTTTGTTCACTGCTCTGCCAGACAGTCACACCACCACCAACAACACCACTGAGGCTCATTAGTTGCCATGGTAGTCATCTTTCCCTTTGAAAAGACAGAGTTTTTTTTTTTTTTTTTTCATGTCTCAGATGTCTTCCAGAAATTAAAAATAAAACACTCCCTGCATGAGTTCTCACACCTCCTCTGTTCTCACTTGCTTCCTCCCCCAAAAGCAAAAATGAAATATTCCGTGAGGGTTTAAAGATAAAATCCACAAGCTTTTCAGGCTTTCAACAACTTTACAACCGAGAGAGGAGACATCTGTGCTCGGATAAACAACTGTCAGTTAGTCTGTATCTACTGCACAATCACAGTGGGGGGGAAAAGCTCTTCTCATTTGACTTACACGTCACTACTTTGAAAATGTTGTTCAGCGTGGATCAAAATCGATGTTTATGTAATCTGTCACATCCTGGCAAACAAATTACATCCCATTTGTGCCACTGCTTCTCGAACACCAAACTACTTGCATGCGTGCATGAATAAAAACATTTAAGTTGACTGACCATTTTCATAGTTTGTAGAAGAATGTTTGTAAATGTCCTTCTTGAGTTGCTTCAACCCAGAAACTTTTCCCCGCTCTCATTATAAGGTGAATGATACCCAGGGAACAAAACAGAGGTATTCACATGGGGACAATGAGTCATCCCTATAACCTTACCTGTGTGTGGACACAGTCAGCAGGAATACAAGATCGACATCAAACAGATCAGTATCCTGAGAAACAGGGCCACATGTGGCCAAAATGCTTACCATGATTTAAAAAAAATTTGAATAAAATCTGCAAATCATTTGATATTCTCAATTATCACAATGAAACGGTAGATAATATTCATAGGAGAAACGGATTAATTGTGGTTTTAAAAGGATTAAGGTGTCTCAAAGTGTGTTTACACAGAGCATTGGCATTACAGAATAAACTGAACCTTTACTGACATTAAATAAAATCATATTGCATTACATGATGATATTGAATTATTGTCCAGTCCTACTGAGAAATAAAGTGTTTTTAAAAGGGGACACCTTTGTCTAGGAATTATATTAATAACCTATAAGCAGTAAGTTGTTCATTTCTGTATGTTACTAACTTAGTTTTGTGTTTGAGTGCATCGGGTCTCCTTCATCGTAAAGCTGCTTCTCTGCAGCCTGGAGTCACATTTGGCAGCAGCGTGAGTCATCGCGGTGCAACAACAGAGCAGCGTGCAGCGCCGACAAACAAAGAGCTCGCCTCTTTGTCACTTTCTGCTCACATTTCCCGTGCTCGTTAAACAACGAGGAAGTAATGACTGGTGCTTTGTTGATTTTACTTAAACTGCACAAACAGAAGAGTCCCAAACCGAAACGAAAGGCACCACTTCCTGTGTTGACGCGAGGCTGTGTCCGCGGCTGGCATCACTGCGCCGAGGCTTTTACGCACACAAAAAACAAACAAACACCAAACGTGACGGCGCATGAAGGCAGAGAATCACTTTGTAGTCTCAACAGTAATGTTTTTTAAAGGAAAACTCTCACCCTTCCTCCAGGTGACATCCCGCTCCGCAGCTCGCCATCTCCGCCACCATCCCTCTCTCTCCGTTACCGTATTCCGTTACACTTCGCGTCCTTCCTCCAGGGCGTGCAGAGGCGGCTGCGCGTTAAAACACCTGAAAAGCGATCTGCTGCTCTCATCTGCCGCTCGGTGTCCCGGTAAAGTGCTCAACTCTATTGATCATCGGAGCCTCGTGTCTGAACAACTTCTCCACAACACTGTTCGCCGTGCGCGCAGCATCGCCTCACAGGCAAACCAGAACGTCTGGATTTTGCAAAAGTTTCCAAAAACCCATCATGGAAACGGTCTCAGCGTTAGTCTCAGTGCGCCGTGGATGTGGATGTATTGACTCCTCTTCACAGACGCTGTCCTTGTTTGTAAGTGACGCAAACAGCGCAGATCTCGACGTCATGATGTCCGATGCTGCGCAGTGCGTAACACCGTGGCGCCACTTTCAGGATCTGCGGCGCTGCGCAGCTGCGGCGCAACGCATGGATGCTCACCAATGAGCGGCACGCGTGGGCGGGGTGTAACATCCCGCCTCAACATGACATGTGTCCTCCCAGGAGTGTTTTTGGCCATCAAGTATACAGTCAAGAGCGCATTGAAAAGCCAGTTATGAACAGATGTTTCCTGTTACACATGCACGAAGAAAAAGAGTCATTTTGTCATTTTTGTGTGTTTGAAGTAATAATGCATGTTAAAGTTGAAACAAATAACATTTTAGCCACGTATTAAGTCTACAGAAACATCAGATAACTAACTATGTCACATGCCAGTCGGAGAAAATGAGTCTGTGATTAGCAAGGGTTCCCTCAGTTTTCAAAATAAAGTGTCTGCCTGCACTGAGAGGAAATGAGCTTGTGGCACTAAACAGTCCTCAACTAGGCCAGTTTGAGCGGGAAAACATGCACACCATATAACCGGGCTGCAATTATAGGGAGGCACCACTAGATGTCACTTCACACAACAGAAAACATTCTGAACTCTAGCAGTAAAACAATGATTCTGCAAAAAAAAAAAAAAAAAGAGGAGACTTGAGGCTGTACTCATGTCAAATACATGTTCAGGAGACTCAGAAGGCTTTATTTGTGTTTCGGAGATGATGACGACTGGTCAGTGGCTAATGTGGTTAAAACGAAATGTCTGATGAATCCAAACAAACAAAAAAGGTCTCCGTCCAGCAGAGAGAAACAGAGAGAAGGAAGGGAGGGAGAGGCTGCTGTGAGAGTGAGTGAGATCGAGTCAAGTGGGAGGAATGAGTGAAGGATCAAGGGCTTTCCTATTGATCTTCCACACATTGATCTTTTCCCTTTCTCCTCTCTCCATCCACCTGTCAGTCTTTTACTGATGCATGTGTAGTCTGCAGGCAGCAGAGGGGAAGGAGAGAGAGAGAGATGCCCGAGACTAACAGGAACCTTATCCAAGCCTCAGAGTCTAAAGGGAGAGATCAGCTCCGCTGTGCAAGGGGAGACAGCACACAGATGAGACTCAGTGGCGAGACAATATCCCCAATACCACAGGAAATGAGAAGAGATAAAGTGAGAGCAGTGGATCACAGGGTGAAAAAAAGAAGAGGGTGGGAAAGAGGAGAGGACAAGGTGCAGTTGAGATAAAAGATAAAAAAAAACAAAAAGTTACTGTCATTTGCAAAATTAAATAATGAGATTATGCTTAAAATTGGGAATATGAGTTGCAAAAATATAGAATTTTAAGTTGCATGTCATTGAGAATTGACCTGAGCTCAATAAAAATTTTACAGGGATAAGAATCTACAGGCTGTACTCTGTACATGCACATGCACATTTGTCCAAAGTTGACAGTTAGAAGTTTTACCTTATGATTAAGATGAAGGAAAGAAGAGAACCTGAGAACCAGAAGAGAACCTGAACATATCAACAGAGCCTCACGGCAATGTAACAAGAGCATTTTACTCACGGCCCCAAACATCAGCAGGATGATAGCACTGGAGGGACAAGTTGAGGCAGAGTTTATTTCTATAGTACATTTCAAAAAAACCTCAGTTGGCCAAAGTGCTGCACAAATAAAACCAAATAATTCCACCAATAAAACAATAAATCATCAAAAAAAAAAAAAGAAAAAAGAAAATGATAAGAAAATTATTAATTTTTAAATAATCTGTGAATGCAACATAGAAAACAACTTTTATAGCTCAGCCAGAATTAAAGGGGACAGGGACAACAGATGTGTCACAGCAAGTTTTTATTCATATTATTATTATTGTATGGACAAGGGTCTGGGCAGCTCTCACAGGAGAGAGTGTCCAGAGATAACGAAGCTGATTGAGCTTCATCGAATGAGAACCATGAAGGTTTATCTAAGTTTATCCCGAAAAGTGAGATTTTCCTCAAGATAAGTGAAAATTTCAATTTTTAATTTGGAAACGTCAGTAGGATTCATCCACTAGGACCATAAATGCCCATACAAATTTTAATGTGAATACCTAAAAGGTGTTGAGATATTTCAGTCTAGACAAAAACCGTAACCAACAGCATCATCCAAAGGTTCCTGTTGCTTGCAGTAACAAAAATACAAATCTATTTTGTATTTCTTTCATAAAAACTGTCTATAATTATCAATGAACTGATTCAAGTGATTAAAAAAACCACTTGTCATGGTTTTGGCTGTTGCATTGAGCATAATAAGCATTTATAGACTGAGAAGACTTGCACTTAAGGATCTAAATCTTCAGCCCTAGACATGAAAACTTACCCAATTTCATTCTTCCGTTTTTGTTTCATTGTCACCAGACACTAGTTCACCATGTGGTTTGTCTCTACATTACTGTAATGTCAGAGTTCAGCCTTACTGAGAAGATGTATTGAAGACATATGAATTTGTTTTTAATATATGTTTTATATAACCCTATTTAGTTATGGATCTATTTTTAGAACGGTTGCTTGGACAGGTCACCTGACTTCCCCTGTGGCTCAGAAAGTCTTATTATTGCCCTGCATGTGTGTGCAGTGTACAATGACTGGGCATTTATTATATCGACAAACCTGTTTGGAAATGATGACGTCACACGCCCTAGAGGGTTAATATGAGTCCTCATGGTGCAGACTCATTATCCATCACACACAAGACAGTCAGGGAGGAAGAAAACCTCTGGTGCTCAGACATTCCCCATTATAACATGTACTCTATGTGTTCACGTGCACACACACACACACACACACACACACATCGATGCTCAAAAGGTGTCCTCTTACTCTGGAAATAAGGAAAACCATGTACTTTCAATTTCGACGGGCCATTTTGCTCACAGACAAAATCACTGGCAAAATCAATTGTAACAAAAGTTCCGTGTCTGCTGCAGATCCTGCGTAAAGATGATGGAGAGAGGCGAACATAGACAATCAGGAGCAACACGGCTGCAGATAGAAAAGAGGAGAGAGGTTCTGGGGATCGATTTCAGTGGCAGTGTCATTCAACCTTGTACCACCGTAATGTATAATGCATAGGCCTAAGAGTTGGCAGTCCTCAAAAATTCTTTCCAGTGCAATCAATAGGTTGACGTCCCTGTATGAAAACACAAAGCAGA
The DNA here is from genome assembly GCA_016785285.1 of Brachirus orientalis. NCBI lineage: Eukaryota > Metazoa > Chordata > Actinopteri > Pleuronectiformes > Soleidae > Brachirus > Brachirus orientalis. The sequence continues at coordinate 6,424,084 of JAFBJR010000179.1, read as the reverse complement.
GTGGTGCTGTTCCACTTAGATACTGGGTTTGGGATTTATTTATTGTTACTTGTTACTTCACTCTGTGTCCTGTGCTTGTTTTTTCTTTGTTGTTATCGTATTATTTTCAGCATATTTCAATTTGGGTTTTTTTTCCCTCACTTAAACTGCTGTGTGGTAATGTAAAAAAAATGAACTTATGTTTTAAAAACCTATCATCCACGGAACCAGTGGGTTTCCTTGCATGGTAACGTTGGTCCATTTAAAACCTGTGTTCCCAATATTGTCTTCAAAATGTATCTTCTGCGTCAAATTAACCGTTTCTCATACATTTCTGTTTGTATCTCTTTCTTCCTGCACTTTGACTTTTACCACAAAGTAAACTAACTGAGGTGAGTATTATTTATTATTATATTATTTATTTTTTTCACTGAGCGATATATTAAACGGAAAAAATCAACACATATTTACACTGACCAAACAATATTTTTATTTTTCACTTCACAGCTAAAGTAGAGGTTTGTGAACATCCCTCCGTTAAACATCGTCCATTAATGATGGATCTTCCAAAGACTTGGAGTTTTTAATGTTCTTACTGAAAGACAACAAAGACATTAAAAACCTTTAGTGCATAATGTCTAAATTAAAAAAAAAAAAAAAAAAAAACACCCTGTGTTACTCAAACTAAAGACAAATTAGTTCACACAATGTTCAGATTCTGCGTATTGTCTACATTTTCTAGGCACATCTGTCCTTGATATGGTAAGTGTTTGGATTTGACACCTACACAGTCTCACAAAAAGATCCTGGGAGAAGTTCATTGTTCCCCTCATCAACAGATGGGGTTGGTCTTAATTGCTGCACATTTTTATATTCTAACAGATGTCCTGTCTGGATGCTGGGATTTAACAGAGGAATAGAGGCCACAATTTAGGCAATCAAGGGGAAGGAAAAAAAATAAAGTTTCGTGCCTTCACTGTCACTGAGGAAGTCCTTGATTTGACAGCCCTCAGTCGACCCTCCTGTCACATTAGTTTAAGCTCTTGTAGGTCTAAAACAAATCATCCACTCCCTGAACTGTACTGCTCCTAGTCCATGAGCATTTCCATTCGTGTCTTTGTCTTTTTTTTTTTTTTTAATCACTTTCTCGCTGTGCTGTCAACTCCTTATTTCAGAAGCCTCAGGAAACTCCGCCGCTACAGAGGGACGAGCTCTTGGATGCAACGTAGGCGTTTTGGTGGGAGGGACACAACTGAAGGCCATGGTATGTTCACCTTCTGTGACACAGACACCCCCCACCCCCACCACTGTCACCACACCACCACCACTCTCTTTCCTCTTAGAGTGACTCAGCGGAGTAGTGCGGAGGCAGGGGGTCAAAAATCCCCTGTCTCCGCCTCCACTCCAAACATGTGGGAATGGAAAAAAAACTTTGTCCAATATTTAACCTCCAGGTGTTTGTCTGGTGTGAGTGTTTACTGTATGTGTGAGACCCAGGATCTGAGTCACCTGCAGTTGGGTATTTGTGAGACGGGTTATCTCAAAGGGAGAATGTGGCTGTCCCTCATGTTTTGGCAGGTTTGGAGTTTTTATTAGCTGTAAATGCTGTGTCTGCATGTAAATGTCACACACTCAGCCACCTCTGCTAAGAACTTTGCCCAATAAAGCTGTCTGAGATTTAAGCTGTGTCAATTAGATCTGAGTAAAAAAAAGGAGGAAACCTAAAAGTTGAGAGGAGGCAAGATGATGGGGCTATAATTGTGCAGCTACACATGTTCACTGTGAATTTTATGCAATTCTTTTTACTCTCTCAGCAAAGTAATAAATCAGGCCCAGCTTAGTGGCACAGAAAGAAACAACTAGCCCTTAAAAACACAATACTAACATTAATGTATATATATTAGATCATTTTAAAGACCATAAAGTCCTGAGGGTCTAACAGCGTGAAGGGGCAGTTTTTCCAAAGGACTAACAGAAGAGAGTTGATATACAGTATACTGTATGTATAAAGTGTTTCCTGGCAACATCATGTTCTCATTTGAAAAGAAAGCAATGATGCTGAGTCAAATCACTTAGTGCAATTACCCATTAAAAGTGTATAAATAATAGCAGTGTATTATGGCTTAAGATCATCATGAAGCCAACTGTATATGGTTATTCAGCGTAAAATCAAAAAGCCCAGCTCAGCACAAAGCTCCCAACCCATCAGATTTATTAAGAGCACAGAGAGTGATTCCTCTCACTCTTAAACTGAAAAAAAAAAAAGTTTTGGCCTGCAAGAACCATTTTTAAGTCTTTCCTCTCAAATGTACACAAAACTCTGAGCCACAGACAACAACGCTGGGAGAACAAGCTGCATCAAGGTAACGAGTGCACACTTTATTTCAAGCATATTCAGTAGAAGTGAACACATTCACACACTTGTTGAGTCAAGATCTGACAAAAATCACAGCATTTATACTATGACTATGGCATGCATTAAAATAAGTCGATCCCATGGCCAGTGCTACATGTCCATGATTTTCACCTCCACTTGTAACATCCCTTTCCACCATATTTGATCCACGGACTGCATAAATCGGGAAAAATGAGTCAAACTGCACAAAAACACCCACACAAAACAAACTAGAATACAAATACAGTTGCCCCATACTCTCAACGCACGCACAATCCTGTAGACTTATAGACCCTCTGAGCCAGCTGAGCGATAAGATTAGAGGAAGTACGTGGGTGTGAAATAGCTGTGGTGTGGGACTTTGTGGATTCACACAATCTACACTGACTGCAGACCCTGCTTTTTATTAGAGTTCAAGCTGATGGGAATACACAGGCACTGATGACACCCACACATGTATCCTGCACTTCTGGGTCTGAAACAGCACGAATACAGCATTTACACTCAAATTAAACAAACACTTGTTCCAAACAGTCTACAAATGCATGCCCACGATCCATGAGATTCCCGAGCTCAGTGTGGACTCTAAAACACGGCTGTGATACTGTACACACGATGGCTGAGGTTGGACTTGAGGCTGTAACCCCGAGGTTGTGACTCCTGCTCTGGTGCAAACAAAGAGAAACCGAGAGCGATCAGTGGGTCCATTAACAAAGCCTGCAGCCTGACAAGGCTTCCTTTGTTTCATAATTAATGGAAGTGTAATAATCGTGACACTGAGCGTTGGGCGGTCCGTACATCAGCGTCTCTGACAGATAAAAATGAAGGCTACCATTCATCATTGCACAGAACTAATGGACCCCATAAGACTAAATTATTAAGCACAACACAAGAGACCTTTGTGCTAGATTAATGGAAGCAACCATACACGACATTTAGCACAGTCATATACTACAATCAGTCTGTTATCACTTTAATTGTCAGCCATACAAGACGCTACATCTTCTAATGATTGGGTTAAGCGAGCAAAGCTGGCTTTGTGTTGCTGCCGTTGACAGATTGTATGTAAACTTGTCACAGTTTAACCTCAATCCTCTTTCTCATGCCACATCTTTCTTGTTCCCAAGTATGTAGATCCATGCTTCTACACGGCAAAGACTCACAAATGTCATTGCACCTGATAGAGCACAGAAACTTCCCTTTCTGTAAATATCCAATGCAAGGAAAATATATGCTGTTTCCTGTGGGATGCAGTTGGTCTCCAATTGGTTTGATGTGTTTCCTGAAAGCTGCTCCTACATGGACGGACAACAAGAAAGTGTATGTATGGAGGGGGTGGGGGTGGGGGGGGTCATTCAATCAATCTTACTCACACAAGAACAGCACTTTGTGGCGTATTACTGGGGAAGAGGGGGGGAAAAACGAGGCAGGATGTGGTGGATTAGAAACAGACTTGAGAAAGAAGAAAAACAAAAGCAAAATGAGGGGAATTTTTAGAAATATATTGCCATCAAATCCTTGAAATGAGTAAAATAGTGTAAATACTGTAATTCTGTCTTAACATCGTAATTTTATTATCTAATTTAAATGCAGAATGGTGTCAACTTTTCCCTCTATGAGGAGATTGCTGTTAGTTCCTACTTCCCAGACACTGTAGATGGTAAACACTGTGATCAAAAATAGCTGTTATTCCCTTTACAGGTCAATATTAGCCCTGTGGGTAGCAGAAAAGCAGAAGTGCTGGGAAAAATCCTCACAACAATGGACCGAAAAGAGTTTCTGGACTGAACACAGGTTATTGATTGTGTATTTGTGTATTTGGTTAGAGGGGCAATGCGATCACATTTCCCTAATCGAGGTAGATAACAGGGAGAAATGTGATGCTGCATAAATTAGGTTGCATGATGCAACCCTTCTACTGAATTTCACGTCATAATGCGCCAGTAATTGCATTTGTTAAATAGTGCATTAGTCCTTGTTTAGGCAAGAAAGGAATACACATGGGCTATTAGTGACATGAAGACAGAGAGAGCAATAAGGGTTCACTACATGATTAACACCATGATGACCTGGCAAAGATTGTCAAGGCTGTATCTCACTGCTGAGACCCTTTTTATTTAAAATATTGTTACAGGCTGTAGGCTTCTCTGTTCTGTCTCGATATCATAAATCCTACTCACTGAGGAAAAGAAGTCATAATCCTTTCAGATCATATGAGGGAGAAATGGCTCTGAAAAGTGACCTTGTTCAGTCTATGTACGACCACTGCAGAAAACTACTTATTCAGTCACTGACTGACTGCAAGGTAACAAAGGATGCAGACCGGTTTAATTATTCAGCTAATATTCAATACTTGTAGACCAGCTTACTGAGCTATCTGTCATTCTTGGATGTTATCCAAAGGGACAGCTTTAGTGTAAATTAACACTGTGGGCGAGGAGACTATCGTTTAAAGTAGAGATTTAGTTTTATGGTTATGTTCTTCTGGGCTGCAGACACATGGTTCTCTAGGATGCGGCAGGACTAATGTGAATCCAGACACTCTTCTAATGGGGCCCATTAAAGCCCACACTGCAAGAACTATTCATTTTTTATGAAGGGGATAGATCTGTTGGCGTCTGATGTCAAGGCCATTTGTTACCTTTTTCATCGTGTACATGCAAAAACGTGAGTAAATTAGTGAATTTAAAGCACAGTTTTGCCTTTTGGGGACGATGATTATCAACTGGACTCTGGGGACTTTCAACGATCCTTCAGAGGGTTCCAGGTCTCCATTAGAAAAACGGCAATGAGGAATACTGTACTTTATGCACACGTCTACATTTCCTCCAACTCAACTGCTCTAATTTTTTGCAGCTTCACATGGACAGAAGCTATTTACTCCACTCTATTCAACAATTATATTTGTTTCTACAAATGCATACATACATACTACAAAACTGCTATTTTACATTTTCCATGAAGAATATGAGACTCTGTTGCAGATGTAAAAGGTACAGTGTGTATAAATATGCAACATTTACTGGTAAAGTTATATGTTTTAAGAGAATAACCCTTTGTCCATTGTGAGCTATTGTAAAAATGGTGTTCTAGGATTTGTAGAGCTGCCCAAGATCCTGATATATATAAAAAGGCTCATTCTGGGGTAATAAAAATACACTTTATATAATAAGGTGAAGGTACACTTATAAACATTTGATATAACTACATTATTTCCCATTTCTGCAAAATGAAAATGGTTTACCTTACTTTCACACTGCCATTATTAAATACTGTCATTTAAAATCATAATTAGCTCCACCTGAACTGACTACATTAGTACATAAACTCAAGAATGCACAGTGCACAATAATTATACAGCCATAAAGATTTTTTTTCTGCACAAGCAAAATACTTAACTAGGTACTTTCAATTGCAAAGTACAAACAATATTATCATTTATGAGAGCATAGCCTCAATTTTACTTTCTTCTGTTGGTGGAAGAAGTATCAAAATCTGCTACTTGAAGTACAAACAGAGCAACTGGAAAACACTTAATTCCAGGCAAAAGTACACAAGTATTAGAAGCCAAATGTCACTTAAGCACTAAAGTTAAAGAAGTCTGCTCCCTCTGACTATTACATGACTTTGTCAGAATTACGCGACATGTTACTGATTGTGGCTGATGGAAGAAGAGCTATTTTGAACAAATCAGTCATAAACACCAAAACTGATGATTAATTGGAGAGGAAACATTTAAAATTTTGTTCTGACAGTTTGCTGAACCGGTTTCAATTTTTGGACTTCTCATATTTTTGATTTATAGTAGGATAGTGGATCATTTAAACAATTGTTGAAACTATGACCAGTGGGGGCTTTAAAAACTTATCGCCAGTTGAAATCTGAATCTGCTACATACACAATGCTTTTTTATAAGATGTAAGAAAAGGTTTAGAAACCACTGAACATTAACAGTGTGTTGTATTTTTAAGGCTCTTTGTGTTTTCTATCACGTATAATGTAAATCTTAAAAAACAAAACTTGAAGTCCAAATAAAGCTGTCAAACACACACAAAAGATAATCCTCCTTAGAATGCAAGTGGGTTTGGTAACAGGTCTGCCAAATTTAAAGTGCAGCACCAAAACTTAATTAAAAGGCCATCACTAACTCCACTGAAGGCATCAGTGAGAATGAGGGATGCAGTCAGAGGGCAGTGCTTTCAAATCACTTGTGACCTAAACCACATCCTGCAATCAGGCAGAAGATAAAGGTTATCAAATTGTAAGTCAAACAAGTATCAATTCTCTTTTAATCTGCGCTCAATCAAACTAATGCATATAAGACAGGATATACTGCATTTATCTCTCTCTCTCTCTCTCTCTCTCTCTCTCTCTCTCTCTCTCTGTGTGTGTGTGTACTTGTATTTACATCTTTGTGAGGTCCCAAAAAAGAACAAACCTATTTAGTGGGGGCATTTTGTTTAAAAGCCTTTTTCACAATTAAGTTAGTTTTAGGGTTAGGGTTAGAATTAGGTCCTTAGTTGTGATGGTTAAGGTTCGGGTAAGGGGCTAGGGATGCATTATGTCTATGGTGTGCCCTCACTAAGATCCAAATGTGGCAGACATCTTGGACGATGTGGGCAGTGTTTTGGGAGAATGTGGACTGTTTGGTAGGACATCTGTGCAATATTTAACATTACAATTTGACATCAAGGTTGGTAGGTCTCCCTCTTTTGTTTGTGCGGCTGTGGAGGTTGTGGCCCTGTATGGTTAAAAGGTGTTAAGTGTAGTTTGATTGTATATGCTATACATTAGTATGTTCAGCAATTAAAATAAAGTGTATGAGGGAGCACCAAAAATCTATCTGAAAAGACTATAGATAGGCTGGGAAGATCATTACTAACCCTTCAAATTTCTCGTAATCACAAAACTGCGCCTATCAGGCATGAAAGTGCTGTCGGGTCCCAAGCAAATGCAGCAGGAGCTACAAAACACATTATCATTCTAAATTCCAGAGTTGATGCGGATGCGAGCGGAGAGACTGTGTTAAACCTGAATGAACTCATGTCCATACTTATGCCCTTCATGTACTGTATGTATGATTTCTCATGCGGAGGCCTTCATGTCTAAAAAGAATTTCCCGTGGGAAAAATAAAGAGGAAGTTTTGTGAAATGCACAAATTAGTGTACTGTGTTGTATCATATCATATAGTATATCTCCAGTCACTGTAACAGGTGCAGTATAAAGTAGAATTCAATGGAAATTCAGGTTTCAACTGCCTCGAAATTGCGTAATACTTGAGTAAATGTCTGGCTACTTTGTTACTTCCCTCCACTGGGTGTCACCGCTTTTCCTACCTGTACATGCTTCTCTAGAGAGTCTGTCACTGCAGCAAATGTTGCTCTCCCACAAGCAGGACGTGCATGTTTATTGTGACACTGCTATGAGACGTGGAACGTGTCATTGGGTTTCAGTCTTATAAGAATATGCTAGGAAAGCAGTAATACTCAAGTCCAGGACACTGACTGGTAGCATTTCCAGGACTCATTATTCGAACTCAACTCAGACTCTTTTTCTACAGCAGCTTACATCTGTATTGTTTGTCCTTCACCTGATATGCGAGACCCATAGCAACTTTGGTTTGTTGATGGTCTAATACATGGCCACGACCCCATCAGACTCAACTTGGCCCGACTTGGAACATTGGAGACTGAATACAATTCAATCTCCAGACTTTTCTTTGGTGACTCTGACTCTGGACAGTGGGGACTTGGCATGAACTTGACTCTGACTTTTATTTTAACACTGTAGATGCAGACTTTGATGACACCAAATGGACTTTCATTTGGAAACTCAAATTGGACTCTGACTCTGACTCAATCACTGGGGTCTCCGGACTTAACTTGGATTTTCTTTGGTGACTCGAACACTGGGGACTTGATTCATAACACTTTGCATTTCATGGCTTTTCTTTGGTTACTCCACTTCTAGTCAGATTTCCCTTTGTTGACTTGGTACAATGGCGACTTGACTTGGACTTTGCTTTGGTGACTGGAAACACTGGGCATTGGAATTTGACTTTTCTTTGGACTTTGTGATGAGTGACTCGTGAGTTCAGTAACGCACCCGTTGGTGACTTGAACTCTGACTTTTGTTCAACAACAACAACGTTCAACAGGCTTTTTCCTTCGATGACTCAAAGAATGGTGACTGGGACTTGACCGCAACACGCTGGGAAAGTGATCGAACTGTCTTCGTATAATAATGATGCAAGATCCTTCGTGATTTCCCACCACTGCTCGCTTTACACGCTGATGTTGCTCCAGTCAGACAGACAGAGGGACAGACGGACAGGTCGTCCCTCACCTGCTGTCCCGCTCTGCGCTGCAGTGGCTACAGTATGAGAGCACATGACTCGTGCACAGCTGGACACAAAGCGAGATCTGCCTCACTCGCACCTTACCAGACTTGGACATTACAACATCACACGCACGGGAGACGCAACGTGCAGCACTTAAAATCCCGGAGACATGATGCCCCGTCTGCCGGGCGGCGGCGGCAGGACGACGAGCGGAACCACCGGCACCCTGCTGTCGGCTTGTCTGGTCTCCGCTTGTGCCGCGCTCCGGAGCTGCGGCGAGGTCCAGTGCGGCGACGGCCAGCAGTGCTGCCCGCCCGTCGTGGCCGGTAACGGCAGCGCCGGCACCGCGGTGCGCTGCTGTAAACTCCCTATCCACATCTTTTTCGACAACGTGGGCTGGTTTACGCGGAAGCTGTCGGGAATCCTGATCCTGCTCCTGCTCTTCGCCATGGGCTACTTCATCCAGCGGATCATCTGCCCACGGCCCCGCCGGCACCCGCACCACGACCGCGGCGAGGAGCCCTCCCTCTTTCACGGACACGCGTCAGCGTCCCAGGACTCCCTGCTGGACCGTTACCCCGAGTACAGCCTCGGGGACTTCACCTCCCCGAGTCTGCCATCATACGACGAGGTGAAATATTTGCCCACGTACGAGGAGAGCATGCAGGAGATGCACAGAGACCGATCCGATGATAACTTGCTGTCGGAGAGTGAGCGGTGCGGAGTGGGCAGCAGGGTGACAGCTGCGGGTCCGAGGGCTGCAGACCAGAGGCGGGATGTCCTGCTGGAGGTGTCCGCACCGCAACACAGCCCCGCAAGGACATCACGAAACTCTGTCTGAGGGGGAAGGGGGGGGGGGGGGGGGGGGGGGGGGGGGACAAAAGCTGCAGAGACAATATGACATTCTTATTTTAATACAACCAGGGTAATTATCCTGCTGCAGAGACACAAACTCAAGTGCAATTATAATCCTGAATGTCAAGAATAAAGAAGGCTGAGAAAATGTACGTGTTTTGTTAGATTATAGGGGATCATTGGCCTTTTGGATGCAAATGACCGCTTGGGTTAAGTGAAGGAGGTTATTAAATAAAAGGGAAGGCGTTGAAATTGACGCTCTTTGTGTTGGAGACAGATAATGTGGCTCCGGTTTAAAATCGCATTAATTGTTATTTCAGCACTGCAATTTCTAGTGGCACCGTGAAACACTTTTTCTTTTGTCAAATTTTGGTCCTTTCTCATTCTTATATTCTGCTGAATCTCGGAGATCGCCTAAACTTTTATTTATTCTTGGTTGAATTTGCATCCAAAAGGAAGATTTTTTTTTCCCTCAGTGACCTCTGTGACCCCTTAGGACGGTTGAAAGGGTTGAGTAGCATTTTCTTAAAACTTCACCAGTCAACTTTAAACCCTGCTGATTTATTCATAATAAGCAGAAAATAAATAATCTGTGAAAGTTACACACGCACACATGCAGGCTTCACCACTGGCATGTTGGTTGGCCTAAAAAGCTAGTGAAATCTGGTCATCATTATAGATTCTTCAAGCCAAAGGTGAAAATCCTGTCCAGTCACTGTCACAGACTTTCTCAGGAAAACCAAGAAACATTTACACTTGCAAGGCCTGATGGAATGATTATTTATTTATATAGAATATATCGAGAGAAATATTGCTTTAAAATGTAAACAAATTGTTAATCAACAGTCAAAATTACTGCCAAATAATTTACTGGCAAGACCTGAAATGAAAAAGGAATAAAGCATTCACCATCATTTACCACTTTAGTGAAGCAGAAGCAGGTGCCAAACACACTGGCCTCCACCTTTTGAAATCCACACAACCTATCTATCTGAGAAGCTCCATGATGGTTTTCTACTATCATTATGACAATAACAGCATATCAAAGCCTTCGTTCGACCACAGTGAATCAAACTTTGGTTTCTAGTAATCGTTTCATGACTAAAATACAGAGGGGGCAGCTTCCAAAGCATCTGCATATGCAGCTACAGACTTTACACCAAGAAACATGAAGCGCCTCATACTGTACGCTCCTCAGACTAGAGGTCTAAGGTGATTGTGGTGGCCTGTGTAATCCAATACTGCCAGATGATGAGGATGATGGCAGAGCTGACAGTCAGCAGCACTGATGGGTTTGCGTTCCGAAGGGACATTTTGCGGAAGGGTGGATTTTGCACTTAAAAGCGTTAAATCTATGCTGAAAACCCACTGATGGATGGATGAGGTGGACCGTGTGACCAGGAGATGCATGGATGAGAACATCTGAAACTGTTCGGTGTGAATGTTGCCTTCCACTTTCTGAATCAGAAACATGGCAAAGGAAATAACACTACCAAAGTTGGTCTTATTTTCCTAAAACCAACCATATTAAGGTTTCAAAACATAAGCTGTATGTGCAGAAATGTATAGCTTACAGAGACAAACAGAAAACCACACAAGGATAAACACAGGAACAAATACAGTACAAACACACACACACAAAATGGATTTGTCAACGTCAGAATCTGCGTCACTGATCCAGATATTATATTGCTCACTGGACCAAACAACAGTTTGAATTTAAAGGTCAAATCAATGACCATTATCTTTCTCATTAATTCTCATTAATTCTCTCTGCCTATTTTGGCCATCAATTTAAAATATGGGAACATACAAGTCTATATACTTTAGCTCTTTGGTATTTTGTGATGTAAAGTGCAAAACTAGGTAAGAATACAACTTATAGGTTTTTAAAAAAAATCTACTTTTAAATAAATTTCATTATTATGCACCACAAACAAAAACAGACACATGCTAAGAATAGGGTTAATATGCATCAAAATGTTCAAGAGGGCTTGTTATGATGCTTAATGCAGAAATTCCTATTCTCATTTTCCATGTGTGCCCTCTGTCTGCAGTAATGCATGTGAAATCCGACTCCTCGCCGATACGTTTTTCATAGATAAGTGGTGTATAAGGCTTGGACAAATATGCTTTATCACATTGTGAGTAGAGGATTAGAGAGAAAGAGGCTGGTAAGAGGAAGATAAATACTAGTTTAGGCTTAAACTTCCACTACTAAACTAGTTTTAAAGTTCAGAAGTGGTGTTCAGGAAAAAAGAAAAAGAGTAATTTTGTTTTTTCATTTATATGGAACATTTTCGGCATCTGTGACCACTCACAGTTTCAGGGATTATGCCAATCACATTTTACTCCATCTGTTCACACACCACTGTGAAATGGTGTAGCTCTTATTCAGAGGTCTTCAGATCTTCTTCCTTAGTCCTCTCTCTTGGTCCACTACACAAGACAGATAGGCTGAAATGGTCTGCTGATGCACTGGTCTTCTGCCAACCAGGGGGTGGAGCTGCATGGCAAGTAGTTGGTTTCATACCTCAGCAGAAAAGGAAATACAATAATAACTCACATAGAAGTGCACACAGAAACATTACTCTCTAAAACACAGACATCCAGAAATACAATCTGATTTTAAAGCTCATCTTTCATTCAATTCAGCAAAGAATCAAGTGATTAGAGAAATATGAAGAACAGGGAAAGCAGTATAACAGAGGATAACTTTGTTCAAATGTTCAGAAATTTTCATCTGTTTTATTAATTGATATTTTTTAGAGAAGGATTTAAATATATCAACTGTAAAACACATCAACTGCAAAAATATATCTTCATATAAAACAAATATCCATAACAAAAACAAGCAATACATTTGTGCTTGACTGAACATTGTAAGTTACTTTTGACAAATGGAAAAACAGATGAGACTCAACTTTGAGCTTGATTTTGTAATCACTGGGTGGAAGATATGGACAGATAAGTTAGTGAACTACAATGATGGGATGTCAATTTAAAATGTGCAAATGTTTTATATTACAAAGCAATTATAATGTAATAGTCTGGACATGGTATATTCTACATTGTAAATTCTCAAACCTCCAGTCCGTTTTTAAAATTAAAGCTGTAATGCAACTTGTGCAATGTAACTTTCCAACATAAACAAATATCTGTTACTTACAAAAGTCAAATGAGTTCACACAACGCTGTTTACACCCATTAGGTCCACACAAGGAAGAAGAGTTATGAAAAGAACTTGGAACTGTGATTAAGAACTTCAAACTGTTGAAGGCAGCAATACACAACAAGAAGAAGAAGAACAACAAGAAGAACAAGAAGAGAGTGCAGTTAAGTGGAGAACTTTGAGCCGCATTTGGGAGCTTTGAATTGCAATGAAGGATGAGAAGAGGACTGTGATTAGGAACATCAAACTGTGGACGCCAGCATTACAGCACTCAGTGTACAGGAAGTAATTTGTTTAACGTCAAGACAGAAGGAGGTCACAACAACAGTGAGCTAGTAAAGTGGGTCAAACAGGATGAAATATGACTGAAAACACAAATAAGTGGCCACAAATAAATTCAGACGTGAAGTCTACTGCCTCAATAAAAACCCTGTCATTCAACAGTTTGATGTGATAAATGCTTCTTACCCTGGGCTGCCCCTGCGCTACCAGTGGACAGATACTACCTCAGTCAGGTCTGATAGTATTGCTCAACCGAGCCGTCTTGAGATGAAGGACGCAGCATATACAGTTAATAATGTTACGCTCTTTCTGTTCATGAAGACCAAACACAGGCAGAATAAAAATATCAATCAAAAAAAACAAAAAAAAACAACAAAAGTTATGCAGTGCAGTTTTGACAAACTTGTTATTTTTGAAGGACACTGAATATCACATGTGGAGTGTGAACTTTTATTCTGTGGGAAAGTCAAACCACCTAATATTGAGACAAAATGTGAAAAACAGACTGGAAATACATTTCTGCAAAAGTTGGTGTTTTAGAGGAAAGTCTCCTGAACATCAACGGTGAGCTGCCACACTGCTCCTCACGGAGGCGTTAGCGGCTTTCTCTCGTTCTTTAGACAACTCCATCTCTATCTTCGCCTGGATTTTCTCCCAATCCACCTCAACCTGGCAGTGAGACAGAAGGACAAGATGAAATGCACTTGGATGAGCAATTGTACATTGTACAGATGACTTTGGGACTGAAAATGTGAGGGAGCTAAATTAGTTGAACTACACAATTAAGTCATCATTTAGGCTTTCCTCATTTTTTATTTTTTTTGGTTTAGCTCTGCAAGTGACTGGACAACAGAAGTCGAAGCGACATGATGCATTTCTCCTTGCAGATTGAAGTTTTCTTCTGGAGCCAATCAGAGTGAAAAGCGGTGTATTAAAAACTCATGAGATAAATCCAGTGAGAAGAATAAGAAAGACTGCTAAAAATGGATCCTGTGTGGTCGCAGCCTAAATCAAGTACTGCAGTAATCAAGTAAAGCAGACAAGCTGGCCTCACTTACCCCTTCAGCATACTGCAGGAATCTCTTATTGGTCTCCTTTCTGCCAAATTTCTTGAGGAACTTCTCTCTATAGGCCAGCACGGTGTCCACATGGGTCTTGTGTTTGACTGCCAACTCTAGTGCCCTGGATACAAGATGACATGATGTAGATACACATTAATCCTGTAAAGACAAGCATGCTTCTTCCAAATACTCACTCAAGCACAAATGTTTAACCTTTTCCTGAAAATAACCTTTACAAGGTAGAGAAAACAGATAATACTCTCCCTCTCCCTTCAGGTGCAACTTCACACACAGACACACTTGTGTTGTACCTCTCCCAGTTGAAAAGGTCAATGTTGACTTGGATGGCACGGTAGATGAGACCAGCTTGTAAAAGAGTGGCCTCGGCCTCCTGGACCTGACCACTGAACAACAGCATGTGGGCCAAAGAAGACTCCTTGGATGGCTGCTCCTTTATAAGTTTGATGTACTGCACTCTGGGTAACTAAAAGAAGGGTTGGGGGGGGGAGATTATGAAGGAAATTGCTTATAATTGGTCCCTAGGGCGTAATTCTGCCAGAAACATTGTTTAAGTAAATTCAACTGTGTGAAACAACAGGGTGCTCGACTGAATGAGCCATTTACTAATGCTCTCACCTCTCCAATGGCAGCATAGGCCATCTCCGCTGTAGTCAGCTCCCTGTTTGCCAAAGACATTGCAGCCAGACATGCCCACAGCGACTGATCCTGAAGAGGACAGCATCTCAACATCTGACACAAAGACTGGAAACAAGCTTTGAAATGCTTTCACTGTTTTCTACTGTCATCTTCTTTTTTCACAAACATTTGCTATACTAATACACCTACATACAGTATGTGAGGCATACGCAGTACATAATCTGTGAAAAAGAGCTTCACAGAGTTTTGGTAACTTTGATTTACTGCACATTTTGCAATTGTTTCGGGCAGCAATGATTACAAATGAATGAATTAATGGATTTTACTTGGACAAATTAAAAGAAAAAACATTAAGCAATATATAAATGAAAGGCATGAATAATCAATCGCACAGAGAAATTCAAACAAAAGATCTAAGCTAAACCAGAAAAAAGAAAATAAAAGAACTCCATTGTTGTAATACAGCCAATGGGGATTTCAAACTCAAAAGTCAGGAATATACAGTATAACATGAGTGTGTATGAGTGTGTACAGGGATAATAGTGTTTTTATAGCACCTTTTACAACCTGTTCATAACCTAGCAGGCCACAATGATGTCATGCATGAATCATGCAAAAAGAATCACAAACAGGACAAAACTATCTAAGATTTCAAACAAATGTGTCACCACTTTATTTACCATGCAGCCGTGAACAGCCTTAACCACCAGTTGACCAACAGTTGAGCATTCTTCACACTAGATTCACCACTGTGTAACTCCCCCTCTAATCAATGTCCATCACTGAGGAAAAGAGCTCTAATCGGAAACCACTCCTGGAAACAACCGACAACACTGACAGCCATCAAAAATTGGCTCTCTCATTTGCTGTATGTTCTATATTCCTGTATGTGTGCAGTGCATAGCTCAAGAGCGCTACATGCATTCTGTCCAATCAGCGAAGTGCTTACCGACAACATCAACTGTGATTCTGGGAAAGCCACGCTGCCACCAAACTTTTACCAGAAGCAGAAGGGGGGAGGGGTGGAGGAGAAAGCTCTTAGGAACTCAATGCCTCTCTCCCCCTACTGTCCCACCCTCCTCTTCTGACTACCGTCCATTTCTTCAGGATTGTGGTTGTTGCATCATCGACCAAGCCAAGATGCAGTCTCATGCTGTGTTCAGTATGTGTGAGTGTGTGCACATGTATAAACATGTATACAGAGGAGTGTGTATTTATGAGTGGGGTCGGGGGGGAGGGGTTAAATCCGGTAAATGGTGTCACCAGGCTAATCGAAGGCTAATTAAAGCCTGCTGCTCTGTTGCCATAAACCTGTCGACTACCTTCTTGTTTCAGACTCTCTCTTTATACATATTAGCTTGTGTGCAAGTGACAGACACCACAGGATCCTGTACTGTGCCAGAGACCAAGACGATACAATATGTCACACTATCCAAAGGCCACTTACTACATAAGCACATATACACAAGCCACTTGATTATGAACACCTGTTCAACTCTTTCAATTACTGCAAATATCTAATCGGCCAGTAATATGGCAGCAAATAATGCATGTAAGCATGTAGAAATGGTCAAGTCGACCTGCTGATGTTTAAAACAATCAGAATGAAAATGGGATTATTAGGCATAAGCATGTTAAGAAGTATGAATCAAATATTCAGCATGAAAAACAGATGTAGGAAGAATAATGGCACACGTTAAAGACTATTACTAGACTAGAGTATTACTTTACCTTGGCGAAGCGGCAGAGGCGCAGTGCATCCTCCCAGCGTGCAGAAGTGCTGTATTCATGGAGCACGGTTGAATAGGGAGGTACACTGCTATACACCAGTGAACCGTCTCCTTGGCGTAATGTCACCATGGTGCCAACATAGCTCAGTATGTGGGGGGCACGACTGAACTCACTTTGAAGTGAAATATAGTACACACACATCTGAATTAATAGAAATATATGGCACTACATACTACTGTGCTATAGAGTATATACACATAGTAACTGGTCCATCCTGCTTTAAATCTGAGGCACTCATAAAAAAGTGGAACAATTATATTAATTTATAAAATACTTCTTGCCACTTGGTATTTGTTGTTCACATTTTCATACTACACAAAAGCCAATCTATTCACCAATGCTAATAAAATACAAGCAAAATAATAAGACAAAACAGAAAAATAGCAACCTGATTTTAGGTTGTGTAAATGTAAGCAGCCTACAAACCATTAAGAGCATTGTGGTGACTAGAGTTGTATATTTTGATACCAGCAGCCACAAACCATGTAGAAATACAAAAAATAAAAGAAATATAAACTGTAAGTACAGCATGAGCATAAATAATAAATAAAAGCTCAGACAATTGAACCAGACATGGAAAAGTAGTCCAGGACCGCCTGTATAGATATGCAGGCACACTGCCTTAGCACCTCCTGCACTGGCTGTAGCTGAGGACGTTTGGGCAGGAAGCTTTGTATGGTCTGACAGCTGCTGGCAACATGGAGCACCTAAAGTACTATGTGTTGTACCTTTGGGAAAAAGCTGGAAGATACAAAAACCTGCTCCTATCGCTCTCTTTTCCCTGTGACTTTTTCTCCATGACTGTTTTAAATTCACACAAAAATTGTCCAGATATATTTTCACTCTTTGCTGTTAAAAGCCTGAAATATTGGCCAGCTTAGACTTTAAAAATTAACTACCACTTCTATGATAACAACCATCCACCACCCGCATGAATAGTGTGAGATTTTTATGGTAAAATATCATGAATGCAAGAGACTGTGAAAATCTACCTGCCATCCTTTATGTAAAGTGTTTTTGGCAGCAGTTCTTTGTCAGTGAAGACTGCACTGGGGTAGTACCACACTGTGAACTGGTTGTCTTGGATCCCGCACAGGATGTTAGCGATGTCATTCCATGCCATACTGTGAACCATGCTACCTATGGTGCAGGAAACATTCAACATTCTTTTTTATTCAGAGTTAGATACATGTGAACAAATACGACTAAAGGAAGAGAGTAAGTCAGTTCCCTCCTCCCTGCCTCTCACCAATTTTGCAGATTTTGGGTTCTCGTCCAAGATGACGCACAGAGGTTAAGTAAAGGTCACGGTTCTTGTCTATAAGGGCAATCTTCCTTTCTGTGGATGGGCCACACTGGTCCAGAGCTATCTCCAGCACCTCCAACTATATAAACACACACACAGTCACAGACAAGCAAACAAAAGGTAAGAAGGAAAAGTGGAGTGAATGATGGAAGCAGGACAAAGGATCAGGAAAAGAAAGGAAAAAGGGGAGCGTGGTTTGTACTGTGACCCAAGAGCCTTCTGCCAAGTGTGTGTATATGTGTGTGTCAAAGCCAGTTGGCCTTGCCGCAGTGTCTTGGAGCTGTGGAGTACTGGCAGACAAAGTCATGCTGACAAACAGTAACTACAGCTACCCCTACTTTTCCCTTCTCTTCTAATGCTTTCCTTCTTTTTGTCTCTTTCCCTCTACGTTTGACCTTAAAGCCCTTCCCCCCATCCTCTTTGTGCATCTTTATTGTATCTCCCCATAGTATATTTTGAGCACAATTTCTATACAAAAGGAAGATTGGTTCATCTCCTGGTGCTGAATAGAGCTTTAATGTAACCTCTAACTAAATATGTTGTTAGCTATCATAGTCATAAGGACTAGTCACTTTAGTTTTTCAAAAGCAATAAGCTGAAATCAAATTTGCAGGATCGGTGGGATACAAGTAGAAGTAAAGTAAATTGTACAACAAGAGAAGCTACCACCAACTACTGTATTTAGAAAAGGCAGAAAATACACTCCCCCCTTAGTTAGTGTTGTTAGTTCCATTCCGTTTCAGACCCAACATGACACTTTACCTGTCACTAACTGCACTTCCTGGAGAAATCTTGTCTAATTTTTGGAAAACGAAAGTGTAATCTCGGGAAGAAGCAGACAGAAGGGCCTACAGCATGCATTTGAAGGCTACATTCAGGATGTCAAACTGACTCAGCAAAAAATCAACCTAGGATGAAAGTGAGGAGCAACACTGTTGCTGCAATGCTGGTAGGTCTCTGTTAACTATTCTAATAATTAAAAAGCAAAAACAGGAGGCTGATATAATGTAGTAGTTAATCTTTATGAGCTGTGACTATGGCGATGAGAATGTCCACATGGCACCTACCCTGAAAAATGTAGGCTCTAGATAAAACTTTCATATATATTCCCTTGCTTCCAATCTCCAATTGAGGTGTGTTACTGTTACACAAGCACAACATTTAAACCTAACAACCTAATATTCCCCAAAAGCCAGGAAACATAGAAAAACTGCACCCCTTTGCATTGGAGTAAATGGAGCACTGCCATGTAAGTGTCATACCTCTGTCGGAGCCCGTCCTATGCTGCACTATGATCGGTCAATCTGCATTGTGGGGTCACTTACAAAGAACATTTACTTTTCTTTTTTTTTTTAAATCCTTAACTACACCTACTTAACATTTATTTTAATAATGCAAAAGGTTTAGTCACCTTATGGGTCAAGGGCTTCCCATCACTAAGGGCTTTCCCAGTCAAGGCGTCAAAGAGAAGGATGACTGTTGAGAAGAAAAGAGACTATAGCAGAGGCACAGTGACAGTTCATTCTATTTGTAACAGTTAAACAATGACAAAGGTTCCCTCACCTTTTTCATCTCTCTTATCCCGGATGGCAATGGTGTCGCTACTGAGCGAGACACCCTGGGCGTTCAGGATGTCAGCTCTCATACCAGGGAACTTGGGGGAGGATATCAGCTGACCCTCATAGGAAAATATATACAACCCTGCTCCATCCACAAGAAGAAAGTGTCTGGGTGGATGAAACATGAAGATACAGTGAATGATGGCTGGGTAAGTGGATTGCATATACAGTATATGATATGATATGCTATGTGGGGGGGGGGGTGCAATTGTGTGCGGAATGAGGAAAAGAGGCAAGGAGGGAAATGTGATGAATGAAATCTTAAAATCTAAAAGGCTGAAGAGACATTAATGTTTAATAAACTGACACGAGCAGATAATTTAAACGTGTATTGCTCATAAACAGCATTAACTTACTCAGAAGGACTCAATTGTGATCACAGGATGGTCACTAATCTATTTAGTTCTATGCTGAGAGTCAGCACTGGAGTATTACACAAGAGCTTCTCCATAATAATCTAATTACCCTCAGTGATTTCACTCTCAGCCTTATTGCATGACAGTGAAGGGCGGGCTGAGCTACAGTTCCTGTGTGTGCGTGTGCGTGGGCTACATGATGAGTGGTCAGTGCACAGTAATGAAGCATTAGAGAAGCTGACAGATGATATGACAGCCCATTCTCAATCTCTCTCTTGTTGCACTGCTCCTGGAAAATGCACTCACTTCTCTGCTTGCAGGATGAGGCTCACCGTTCCCTCCTTCAGCTCAAAGATGAGTGGAGTGTTCCAGTTTCTTGAGCTGCCACAAATAAACCCCACAGACACACATGATAAAAATTTGTGACATGGCACATTCAATAAGTGCTACTGGGTGACTACAAACTAAAACCAAGAGCACAAAGATTGGAGTAAAAAATATGAATGGATTTTTTTAAAAGTCAGGCAGGTTTATTGGAGTGATATTAATGGCTCGGTACAATTATTTAATTCAATCACATTAGCCTAATTAGGAATGAGGGTTGAGACAATACAATATTGCTTTTGGTCTGATATTGGTCAAATCCATTAAAATGGATATTGTAAAAAAGAAAAATGTTAAAACTCTAAATTTTGCATAAATACGTGACCAGACATTGTAAAAAAAAGTTAATTAAAAAAACCGACTTTATTTTAACTGATTCATGTTGTGGACAGTTTAATTCTTTTTTATGGGAGCTGAATGTTTGTTTCTCATTTGGAGTATTATGTTTTAGAAATGGCTGGTTATGGAAACCTGCTAATGCATCAGCACAAATGTGTGAACAACAATTGTATCAGACTGATACTGGCATGCATGCTTACTCACAGTTGTGGTATCAGTATCACACACAAAAAGCATTGACAAACATCTGAGACTTAAATATTCATCTACCCACTTGCAATGAATCTTGTTGTATTTCAGTTGAATCTTTATTTTTTTGGTGACTTGATTAATAAATAAAAATTTGTTGCACAAAATCCTAACATGAGGGAAAATAGTGAAATCATTAATTGAGTGTGAACAGAGGGAGAGAAAAAACAGAGAAGGTAGGGCCTACTGACTTGTAAACATAGCATTGGAGGGAAGTGGCAACGACCAGGTGACCATATGCCAATGATGCTTTGATGACTCGATCTCTAAACTCTAATATGTCCACTGCATCGTTGGTCACATTCCTCACCTGAGATAAAAAAAAAGGGTTGAGTTAAAACAAAGGGCTAAAGTTCTCAGCAGGATTCAACTTTATAATTCTGAGCAAACACCTAACATTTAAAAATGCAGGCAACAAAAGAGAGACACTGACTTCACTCAAACACAGTCACAATGTGAATACTGTTGGGAGTGTATTTATACTTAATACAGTATACACAGGAAACAGTCTACAGTATGTCCAAGTATATATAGGGCAAATGTGGTCAGAGAAAGACTTTTTTACTGTTAGTGGCCGGTACTCATTTTTTCACCTGCATAGATAAATACTTCCTTCCAGCTCTTTCTGAATTTGAATGAAAGGCCCTTATCCAGTGCCAGGTGAAAGGTGGGGCTATTTTTACAGCTTTACAAATCTTCCTTCTCTGCTCCCTCCAGCAAGCCAAATTCACGTGCAACACAACCAGGAATAAAAAACATTTGACCGCAAGGTGGTAAATTTAGCTGGCTGATTCACAAACCACTGGCAGATGTGCACTTAAAACGGACTGTGAGGAGCAGAGGGGGAGGAGGGAGACAGAAAAGCGCCTGCGAGGCTGAAAATAAATGGACGAAGATCCTAACTTTGTTTGGTTTACACAAACTGCACTTGGTAAAGATGTCTACGACAGATGAGTGCACATGTTTTTGGCTCACATACATGTGCATGGTCTTGTTTCTGTAGGTGTGTGCGACCCTGTCTGAAAGTATACAAGAGTGCGTATGTGTGTGTACATTAGGGTGTGTGAACCGCATTTAAACATTACCTTGTGGTTAGTGCAAGTTTATACAGTAGAGAATAGTAGAACACGGGCAGGAGCTAGACAGGCTGGTCATTGTCATTGCAGAGCTGCACAGTGGCACAGTGGGAGGCTCCTACAATACAACAAGCCAAGGCCTGGGAGGTGTTTGCTTCTCTATGAAGCATTCTCACTCGTCTCTTTACAGTCTTCCGGTGGCATCCATTGCAATCCTTCAGTCAAATCTGTGGTTACACAGCCTTAACAAAGCTTAGCACTGTAAATGTTTTTCTTCTTTAACATGTCAGACTTTACTCCTTTCACAGACCAGGAATACACATAGAGTCCAATTCACCATTATTTTTGAACATGTGCTTTTACTATGCCATTTGTTGGTGTTGGTAAGTGCGTGCTAAGAGGGCATAGCACTAAAGCAAGGAGTCAAAATACTTTACCAGATTCCTTGGTTAAAATGAAAATAAATATATCCTGTACATATTAATTTATAGTTTGCATAATTTATTCTTATATTCATATTTATTTAATCTCTTGTATTTATGTTTTATTCTTTGTACAGTTCATGTTTCCATGCTGCTCTACCTCAAAACTTGCCAGTTTTGGCATCAATAAAGCACTTCTGTCTGTCTACCTGTCGGCAGGGGTTCCTGTATTTTTCAACACCTTTTTACTAGTTGCTTGACGAATATGAGCAGGGTCGGAAAAATTTACTTAAGGCTTTTGGAAAAGAAGGGGGCAGTGAATAATAGGGCAAGGGCATTTAGTTGCCATAGTTAAGCTTGAATATGGAGCTTGGAGTTAGAGAAGGCATAATGACAATGGACACCCTTACAAATTAAGTGTACATGTGTCTATCCACCTGCATGGTTCGCCTCTTTGTAAGAGTAATCACAAAGTTCTTCCACTCCCAGTGCTGCTCCACCACATGGGCAAAGATGACATGCCCATTCCCACAGGCCCCAGCCAGCTGAGTACCATCTGCAGACCAGGAAATGGTGAACACACTGCCTGTGTTGGGCTTCTCCAAGGCATAGGACCACTGCAGGAAAGGGGGGGGGGAACAATATGGTTAATGGCTACAGACAGTTATCTACAATCTTAAACATTACATGGGGAGGCAGTTTAGGGACTACAGAAACAAGAGGCTTAGAAATAAGAGAGGCGGTAAGACTATATGAGAGACTGAGTATACTGTATGTGTGTAACTCATAATGTGAACTCAACTAGAAAGACAGGGGCCCAGTCAGCAGGTCAGTCATTGAGCTGTGATGACCTGTAAGAACTGTGAGACGTTGAAGGAGTGCTCAGACCTGCCAAGTCCAGCACTCATGCTCGTAAACATACACTCTGTTATCCTCATCTGTTACATACACGGGGGAAGGGGTACAGGGGTTGGTGGGTGGGCGTGGATTTTACATGAACCCCCAAATTCAAGCCAAAAGCTGATTAACAAGACCTCTACCTTCCTTTTTTATCAGAAAAGGTTTAAAGAGGTAAAGGAGACATTGAGAGACAGACAAAGGATTTTTCCCCTTGTCCACTGTGCTGCGTCAGCCAAACTACTAAATCACTCTCATCATCAGTGTTGGGAACTATTAGTTTTTAAAACACCACCTTTCCCATCAGTTTCTCTCTGTATAGCTGCACAAATGTCTTGATCTTTTTCCAGTGCATCTTCCTTCTGTAAATCCTTCTGTAGCCTTGTCCCTGAAGTATTCTATCAACCATCACAGCAGAGATCCTTTTTTTTGTGCTTTTATTCAATGTGGACTAGTTAAGACTGTCTGGATCACCATCAGATACATGTTTGCTATTTGCTGTTTTCTAAAATGATGAGGTCAACTGATGGCCGATATATGATGCTGATTTTTTGGGCCACTATGTTTGGCTGAGATTCATTTGCTTCCATCTAGCTGATAAAATAGTTTAATAATAACACAAAATAGCTTAACTTGAGGAAAAAAAGTATTGAAGAACACTTTGAATTAATTGACTGCTGTTCCAATCTGCATTTTGCGTTTGCACTGCGGTGTATATTTTAAATAAAAACAATGTATAAACTTAATATTACTTAAAGTATGTGAAGCAGGTAATCAAAATACTAAGGTTTGTCAAAAAAAGTTTTGGTAAAAAAAAAAAAAAAAAAAAAAAAGACGTCTAGTGATGTAACATTCATTAGGATTCTGAGAACAAAATTAACTGGATACTGCGAACTGGTAAAACTTACAAGTTTCACTTATAGTGGAACTTGTGCTGATATTCTGACACATCATCTTCCGTCATGATCTTCAAACGTCCTCATGCTCCCCCTGGCCCTCCCTGACCTCCATCTTGCCCAGGGTGCAAATGGCTGGCTGATGGATCTGAGCTAGGCTAGGTGGTTTTGTGCTGGGGAGGGGATTTACCACACAAATACCCCCATTCAGACTGTAAACTGCTTATGAAGGGAGAAAACTGCTAATGTTAGCCTAGCGCTGCCGGCGATGGACAGACAAGTATGGTACAACAGGCCAAGTGCTGCGGTGAAGCTCGGAGAAAAGGCCTCAGTGTGTTCCCTGCCTCATATCCATGCAGCTGCGGGATGTGAGGTGTGGCGTTATTTCCTCTCCGTTCCCTCTGACAGGGCTAGGGGTAACAGTCGGCAGGCAACAGGTTACGGGCCCACTGCTTTGATCTTTCTCCCTCTCCTCGTCCGTCTGTCGGCCTAATACACACAGCGCTCAGCTGGTTTTGGTCAGCACCCTCCCAGCAGTTAATGTCATATCAGAACCAAAATAGTTGTGGGAAAAAAAAAAAAAAAGACATGCAGTCATTTGAACAAGGGATAGTTTGTTAAGTCAAATTAATTGCTATTTAACTTATTTTCCCTGTTTTCCCTTTAATTTCTGCAAAGCCAAGCTTCCCTCACTTAAAAGGCCTGTAAGAAGAATAACAGAAATAAGTCTTTCTTACTATAAACATACTCCTTATTTATAGATATTTTCTTTTCTTCAAACCTAAACAAAAAAAAATGCTGCACAGCCACACAACGTGGGTTAACACTAAAAACAATGAGAATTTGCATCCATTTTTCCTGCTAACATCTTGAGATGGCTCACTCTGTGTTAAAGCTCCCACGGGGAGGAAAAAGAAGAGGAGAGATGGAAGAGGGAAGGATGAATAGATGGAGGGTCGATGATGCAGGTGAATGTATACAGCAGACTGTGATGAGGCAGGACATATGATATCAGCTCAAGGAACGCTGCTGGATCCGTGCTTACTTAATGCTTTTAACACATTGAGCCATTTGACTCCTTCTAGAGCCAGCCGACGTGTGTGTGTGTGTGTGTGTGGGTGGGTGGGGAGAAGGGGGTCTGTCTTTGTACAGTTTTCTGTGCACACCCATTTCTGTGCGCAGTTTTGGTAAGTTTGTGTGTAATAGAGAAAGAAGAGATAAAATGAAAAAAGTCTGATAAAGCATGAACATTTATATAAATGCGAAAACCACACATCATATTTCTTCGACTGATTTGAAGGGGTGTGTGTGTGCGCGTGTAAGAGAGGTGGGAATCCTCTTGCATGTCAGAGTTGTCAGCCAGTGTTTGACTATGGGAAATGGTGTGTGTGTTTGTATGAGACGGAGAGAGAGGGAGAGAGAGAGAGAGAGAGAGAGAGAGAGAGAGAGAGAGAGAGAGAGAGAGAGAGAGAGAGAATGAGAAGGGGGGCAGAGGAGAAACCTGGATCCTGACAACCTTTTTCCACACACAGTATTTAGAAACATAATCTCTGTATTTTTTTCATTTATTCCCTCTCTGCTTACAGGTGACAGATTCTGATTTTCTTACAGCTGGATGTACAATCAAAAATCAGACCAGGAAAAAAAAAACACCCCTGTGTGTGAGTGCTGGTTCAGTTAGTTATAGGCTCATAATCATAATAATTTATTCTGACTTTGTGCTGTAAAACACAATGTTAACATAAATATTTTATCCAACACCAAACATGCATTGGTGTGAAGCATCTTTAGAGAAAAGTCTGAATTCAAGGGCAACAAAGTTTTTGTCTTTTTAATTTCCCAGTAACATGTGTATCTAAGCAGATACATGATAGGTGTATGGAAATACAGATTTTACAGTAAAAAAATTGTATCTTTAATTTTTTAAAGTAACATGCGAGAGGTAAGAAAGAGGTGGCAGGGATGAGGGTGTGGTTAGAAGAGGAGAAGAGAAGAGGGAAGAGCAAAAGGGTGAGGTGAATCAGTAAGTGGTGGTAGATTTGGCAACTGGTTTTATTGCAGCTAAAAGGGGGTTTAACTGAGCAAGGCTGGAAGGAGTTGCAAGATTTCAGATATTATTCAGTGAGAAGAAAGTGCAAGCAGACACAAACAGAGAGATTGTAAACGGCAAAACGAGGATTTTGGAGGGGAAAGTGTGACGTGGAGAGTGGGTCTGGCCCATCAGACTTGCTAGAGTCTAAGCTCTCACTAAACACATATGGAGCAGCTTTGTGGCCACAGAGAAAGTGATGGACGTGTACTTCTCAGCTGAGCTGAGGGGGGACACAGCTGGACCCTGAAACGTATAATGAGCTTACACAGAGAAAACATATAATTACATAGATTAGAAGCAGTGCATAGCTCTGTGACTCTATGTACACATTGTGATGCAGACAGAAACACGCACTCACACATGTTCTTGTGGAAGGAGACCATATGTAAAAGATGTATGCAGAAAGCGGACGTTGTCTTATATTAAGGGATAGCCAGCAGGGATGACCCTATTGGTTGCAACACGTTTGTTTAAATGGAGGTCTATGGAAAAAAGAGTGGAAGGTAACCTGAACGGAGCTGTGGAAACTGGAGCCTTTTAGCATCTCTTTCCTGCTCAGGTCAGAGTGTGACACTCTCCCAACTCCATCAAACCTGCTCAGGTGGGAACTAAGGGAGGACTCACTGTGCAAGTTGTGCAGAGAGAGTGGAACAATGGCACACATCCTGGCAGGAAGCAAGATTGTGCTCAGGAAGATAAAGGCACTGTCATGTTTAGGTCCTCACAGCACTGGCAGAGATCTTGGAGTAGGAGAGTTGGAATAAAGAACAGACCCATGAGACGGATGTGAAGAGGCCTCAGAGAGAGGTCCACAAACCAGGTCCATCAATGCAGGGACAAAGAGTGGAAGACCTGGCTGTTCCCAGTGGAATTAGGCTGTAGGAATGTCCCTGCACAGTCATTATGGAGGATGCTCACAGCCCTGGGACATGCAAGAAGGGAGAGGAAGATGGCGGAATGCAGGCTGAGGGAGGCAGCAGAACAAGACTCTTACTGGCTCTGGGGATGGAGGAAGGAGCTGAGCAGGAAGCCAGGGGAAGATGGGCATTGACTGGCTACCACTGCCGACCTGCCAACTGGAGGACATTGTGATAAAGGGTCAAAATGCCAAGTGAAAGCCAGGTACCACCTGATGACATCATCTCCTAGCTGAAAGCTATAATTACTGATGTGATTGGAGGTGAAGCATCTCCAGCAGAGAATGTTGTTTTTCATTCTGGCCCATAAGTGATGTTCTACAGGCTGGTTTGCAGTAAGAGAATGCGTCAAACTATAGGCCCAACACACAGACACACAAACACGTCTGCAGATTACCTTATATTTACATACACTCACACTCTGTATACTGCATGTATGCATGCAAACACTAGAAAATCACATCCAATCTGTGAGCACACACCCTCTTTAAGAAGCGTGCTCGCCCTTTCCCTCCACCTCACTTTCTCTTCATTTCTCGACATATGTTTAGCATTAAGACTGGCAGGTGTTAGGGGCCTGCCCCTTCTCTCTATTGCTGCCCTGCAGCCTCAGTCAACATGGGGAGGCCTGTGAAAAATGTTATTATAAAAAAAAGTCCCAAATTATAACCCAACATGTTACTTATGGCACCCTCATTCTCGATGTGCTCCTTTCTATATACGGTGCAGGCAATCAACTCTCCTCTCCTGTTTTCAATTGTTCCTTGACATATTTTTAAAAATATCATCACAACAAAAAAGTTACTCCATTTTTTTTCTCTGTGCTCAGCTCGAGTTATTGGTTACCATGTACAGTATTCCAACTGCGACATCTTTTTAAGCCCGGAGGAGGGCATGAAAAAGTAAGAATCCTCCTTGCATGGTAAGTTATTTCTGTTGTTGTCACGAGCAACTACAAACGCAGTAACTACAAATGGAGGCTCTGCATTCAGACACAGTGAAACATATTGTACATGTGGCTGGATAGCAAGGACATGGATTATACTGCAGCACTTCACAAGCTTGGAATATTTGTAATAGGGATAAACCAATACAATACTCAATACAGATTCTTATCAGTATTTGTCCAATACTGGCTTAATATCACCAGATATCAAAAAGAAGGGACGTCAGATATGATCTCTAAACATTAAATATGATGGAAATGCTTTAGTAAACACAAGCATTCCGTAAAAAATGAGTTGCCCAGCACTACCACTATGACTATGAACAGGATGTTAGTGAAGGCTGCAAATGCTGGGTGGATAACACAATAGCATAAATGTCTTATTAAGAGCTAAGTTGCTTAAAAAAGTAAAAGACTGTATCGGACTGTAACGACCTATAATATTGGATAAAAAGTGATATTAAGCCATCCCTATTTCATACTTGTACTATTACACTCCATTCCCTGTGGTCAAAAAAAACCTGTTTAATCCTGGGTTTTAACAGGTTTTACATCTGAGGGAATGTCCTGAATCAGCATTCGCTCACAGGTCAAATGAATATGCGATGCACACAGGCTTGTATCAGTTTAAGCTATGTTTACTGCCATTTTCAGTAAAACCTTGCAACAGGCATTCATCTTCCAGGTGAGCATAGCCATTTCAGCAGTTAATGTTTGTAGCAATTCTAACTGTCTCTAACGTGGGACAGTGGTTAACGTCATATCATGTCATTAATGTCAGATCATCTAAAACAGGGTTGTCAAACTCATTTTAGTTCAGGGGCCACATACATCGCAATTTGATCTCAAGTGGGCCGGACCAGTAAAATAATAGCATAACAACCTACAAACAACAAGAAATCCAAATGTTCCCCTTTGTTTTACATTTAATGAAGCATCTTTTTTACAAAACATTATGAACAACCTGAAAATTCTTGAGAAAAATAAGTGTAATTTTATACCTAAGTTTACTATTTACACATGTGCATTAAAACTTACAGATCACAGTGGATCTACAAAGGCACTAAACAATTTGTCACATGTATCTGGAACAGAAAAATCTAGGCGTTCACATAATGATTAGATTCTAATCATTATGTGAAACTTTCGCAAATTCATTATGACCCTCTCTGGCGGGCCGCATGTTTGACACCCCTGATCTAAAACATCGAAACCAGAGTGCAAGATGCAAAATAGTAACCACCATGACATTATCACCGAGAGCTATAGAATTATTTTTTTCCTTCATCCGATGTGTTTTGTTTTCAGTATGTCGTCAAAATGTGACGTCAAAAACACCGGCGACATGCATGTTTTCTTTTAGCAGCTTCATCTGCATTTAACGATGAAGCAGACCAAAGATGACCTTCTGTACAGTATATTTTTTATTGCAGCCATCTGTGATCAGGATGCGAGTATTTAATACATATAATATAGAGATGTCATGAAGAACAAATTTAACTCTTTCATCTTATTTTAACATGCTGGGGAAAAAGTTATAAGGACGGATTTTCGGGTGTAAACAACAACTGCTTGACACAATGCATAAAGACGAGATAAACTTAAAACAAAGCACAAAAAAGGGAGAAGCCCACTGACTGAAAGGGAAGCAGGGAAAATATTACAAACAAAGTCAAAGGGGAAAATTAAAGTGTGTGTATGTGTCACTGATTCACCCCATCCCCCTCTCCTTACATGCACTACCTGAAACAGTGCTCTGGTCTTCATGGCCTCAGCTGAGGAGAGTGGGGGTTGGCAGGGGTGGAGCTCGGGCCAAGGAAAGGGTTAATGACACATGTCTGGACTAATGGCTCCCAGTGGAGCTATCTGCTGATTCAGCCCCATTACTTCACAAACATTAAATATGCCTGCCCTGACCGCTCTATGCTCCCCCCAGCCCTAATGCAAGTCAACAACTGACTAATCAGAAGGGGGGCATGGGATTTCCAGACTTTCTGTGCTTTTCAGGCGCTTCATCTTTGACACTTTTGTCGCACTGAAGCAAGCATCTTGGAAAAACTTTAATTAATGCTGACTGTTGACAGGACAAGCTGAGCCTGTGACTCTAATAAAACCCTACATTTCATGCAGCTAGGTACAAAAAGACTAACACAAATTATAATGTATGCATTTCTTTGACAGTATGATACTAAATATACACTGTATTGTACATTCATGTTGAACAAAAATTAACTGTGACTGTGTAAGGGGCAATCAACATGCAGCACCCAAAAATGCATTAAAAAACTAATTAAAAAAAAAAAAGCCAGAGTTGTTATGTTATTTCAGAGTAAAAAAAGACCAGTTTGACTTTCTTTGACTTAAGTATCAAAAGACCTAATGAAAATGCCCGCTGCATTCCAAAAGCAGAGATATTTTCATCTCAGTGTGACATGGATGCACCCAGAAAAGCAGGCAAGTCACAGCTGCATGCATGCAGCTAATGTGTGGCTCTATTGTACGTAAATGAAGCATTTGTGTGCACTGCAGGTGAATCACCACTAAAACTCTACTTCTTTCAAATGTTTGGATATGACTGTCATGTAACATTAAATTGTAAATTAGGTTATATAACATAGCACAGGTAATATATACATACTGTATAATGCGTACAGTATGTATATGTATATATTATGTATATATTCTATTCTATATTTTATCTGTCCAGATAATGTATCATCGTGTCAATCCCTTTAAATGTTTCGGCATTTATTTAATCTTTTAATGAAAATGTGTATTAGTGACCAAAACTGAAAAAAAATGGGCTCCTTACCAAATGAAAATGTACAGGTTTGCCTGTCTGGTGATGTGTACTGTACTGTATGATAACTATGTATTTAAAATTATAAAGCTACATGTGTCTGGTCGAAAGTAAAAGTAGACTTTTACTTTTAGACAAAGTAATAAGGATGTGCCAAGCTGATCACGCGCTCAGCATCAGACCTCTATCTGACACAACTTATAAATGCTTTAGTAGGAACAGGTGACATGCCAGAATAATGGATGTGTGATAAAACCTTTATCATATGACTCGGAACATGACTGAGGGCTGTACATGTCTGCCACGCTGCTGCAGTGGCTTTATTTCAAGCTTAAGGAAGCTCAAAGTGAAACAACCATGCCCAACAAACCATGTGTAATTTTGGTAAATAAAATTTTAAAACATTTACATTATATGCATTGTTTTTAAAATTGATTGGTAACAGCTAGGTGGTAAATTTAAATGTGCACTAAACCTCAAATGTGTATCTCAACAGTTTAGTTGTTTCAAAGCGGTTACAGCCTATATCAGATTAATATCTGTACCGCTTGATAGTATAGAATTTAATATTGATATTGGATTTGAAAAGTGATATGGTGCCATCCCTTCAAAGTGTTGCAATTATATATTTTTTCTTTCTACCTTTGACCGTTTAAAATGTGGTAAAAGCACAGATTTATCTAATTTTATAACATACATTGCCAGCAAAGCCCCTAAACCAGTGGCTAAACTTTGTACACTACTTTCTCTGTTAGTTTGTCACTGGGCTAGTGGGGGCCAACCTAGTCCAGGGTTAACAGTCTTTCATAAATCAGAACAGATGGCAGACTCTCTGCAAAGCCAGCTGGCTTCAGTTTGCATGTGTGCAGCTCAGGACCTGGCAGTGCAGGTACAGTGCGTAACTCCCTGCACATAATAAAAACACAACACACATGTTTGAGTGTAATGGACATTAGCCATGTACAGGCAAGTATCTCACCATAAACAGACAGACGCTGAGTGTATATGTATAAAGATGATGACACAAATCTAGTGTCCACAACACAAGCCAAACAAGAGTGAAACTAAAAGGAAAGACATTTGTTGTGATAACAGGCGGAGTCAGTTTTTTTTTTTTTTAGATGAGACTTCATCAGTGTCTCAGAAGATTTGGAGACTTTGTAAACTAGCTTGCAGTGACCTCCCTCATGGGGGATGGTGTTGACTTTAAGAAATGGGGAGAAGTCAAGCCTATGTCCAGGACTGGTCAGTATGTGTGACAAGACTCTGTTTGAGAATATGATTCTATCCCCTCGCCTTATCTATGGATGAACCAAACTACACGTAAAATACCTGTAAACCTGTAACCTGTAAATTAGTTTCTTTGTTGCTACAGACTTACAGTTTTGCTCAACAGCAAAATGCTCACTACAGTATCAATCACTATTTTATGTCCTACATTGCAACAGTTACTTTTATACGTTCATAATTTGGCAATTGCTTTAGACAACTGGGACTGAATGCACACATGTTTACAAGCAAAGTCAAGGATAAATCAGCTGTCGTGAAATACTGTAAAAGGTAAATTATCAAGATTCTCTTTTAAAAAAGGAGGAAAATCAGGAGCATCCATTTCACCGCAAAAAAGCTCTGCCCCCTGTATCACATTACACACAGTATTATCAAACCAAATGAGGACTCAGTCATGTAATAAAAACCTTTCAAAGCTTCTGTACTCCAATATTGACACACACACATACAATTTTATATCTTAGTGAGAACACACCAGTGAGAAAATGCACTCTCTCTAGCTGCTTCCCCTTAACCTTAACCGCCACAACTAGGTGCCTAACCTTAACCCTAACCTAAAGCCAATTCTTACCCTAGCCCTAAGACCAGATCTTTAACCTGAAAAAGCCCTTTAAAATTGTGAGGCACAGACTAAATGTCCCCACAAGGTCAAAGCGTCTCCACAAAGACACACAGGTTTGTGCAGCTATTCTTCTTAGGATACTGCTAACTTAAACAAAGCTTTCTACTACTTTAACCAAAATAAGTGAATCCCAAACCCTAACCTTAACCTAACCACGATTCAACTCAGCCCTGAATTTAACCGGTTCCTCAGAAATGACATTCTGCCTCATTAGGACAAGGTTTTAGTCTCCATGAGGACTACTGGTCCTAACAATGTCAGTCTTCATGCCATAAAAGGTCCTAAAGAGGGACCAAATATAAGTATACACGCACACACACACACAGTCAACACTCACAAATCACTTGAGATGTGCCTGCCACCTTGGATCAAGAAGCATGTCTAAGGACTTAAAATTTAAATTTGTGGAGTTTATGAAGAAATGAGCACAAAACCATCCTTCAGGACTGTGTCAATCTGAGCACAATAATGTTCTTGCAAAAGTTTTTCTCTGACAAGATGCAAGTGTGCAAAAACAATGTGCAATGTAGAGTTCAGGATCATTTCTTTGTATTATTATTTATTTGCAACACAATATATTGAATAAGCCCAAAGAAGAATCCAATGCACATTAGTGATCTTGCCAGCACTCTTGGTGTTTTCTCTGCCTGCTGCACAATAAATCAGTTGCATTCCCTGACTCTGCAATAACACACAATAACTATAGCAATCATAAAAGACCATTTCTAAATATAGGCCAGTGAGTGGAGTGCTACAAATCTCTGTATTGAAATACTCACTTGGCTCAGCCAAAGAGATACAGAGGCTTGGCCTGGGAGGAGTGTGGAGTGGCACAAGTTGGAGCTTAGGCAGTACGACGGGAAACAGAGAGAGGAAGAGAGTGGGGAGTGTGAGTGAGGGGGGGGCAACACAAACTAGAAGATAGCGAAGGAAAGAGAGAGGGAGAAAGAGAGAGAGGGAGAGAGAGAGAGAGAGAGAGAATAATGATCTACACATGGTTTCATGCTGGAGCCTCAACATAGTAACCATAGACACATGCTGGGGCCTCCTGGGACTCATCAGCAGGACACAGCTGTGCAATGGACAGCAGAATTCTATTAGCACCAACTATGCACACATGGGCTTGCAAATACACACACACGCGCAAACACACACAGATGTAATTTGGGTATTTGACTATGTTTTGACATGCTGCAAACGGAACAACACATCGAATCTTTTTTACCTTCCAGTGGATGCTCTACTCTTGCAATACACTCACCGACAAGTCTTCACACAGGTTGAGGAAAAAAAAATAAAAAAAACTAACTTCTGCCAGATCTTTAAAGACCCCAAAATTTCTCATTCACCTTGGCTAGTCTGAGAATAAAATAAAAAATCACATGCCCATAAACACAGGTTTCAGTATGCTTAAATTAAACACAGGTATCCATAACACAACACAAACACACACATTAAGTCAAGTGGATATGTGACGAGAAGACCGTTAGTTGTCTGTGCAGACACACATTTCTTACAAATTACGCTCAGTGAAGGAGCCAGTCAGTAAATTAGTCAATATCAAAGCCTACAGCACCATTCTGATCCATGTGGAAGCCGGAACCCTGAGGTGAATCCAAAATTAAACCCTTCCAAATCATCCTTTTCTGGACTTTGGTCCACTGCCTTCAGCCCAGTGCTTGTCCTCAATAACACCTCTAAATGAACTCTGGGTTGGCAGAATGGCTTCAAGTGATACCCCAGTCCCACATATGCTCTGCTATTTGCTCATTGCCATCATCATCTGAGAGTATCACCTTTTCACTCCTTATTCCATTTTATCCCACTTTCTGCTTTTTTTTTTCCTGAGTGTGACGTGTTTGCTGAGCTAGTAGAGGTGGTGATTTAGGGCCGTTAAGAATGATGACTCTGCCAGAGGGGCTGGCAGAGCAGTGTCTCGCTGTCACATGCTTACTCTTGCCGCGTGGGAAGGGGGGGGGAGGGATGGATGGAGGGGTGGCGAAGAAAAGAAAAAAAGGAGCGGGACAAGCACAGAGTGAGAGAGAGACTTGAGGGAAAGAGAAACCACCGTCGTTAATGGAGACCAATACTCCAAGCCTCACTGCCTAGGCCAACTTTACAGGATATATTGGACAGTTCCACACTACCCCGCCCCCAACCCCTCTCTCTTTTCTCTGCACTTTTTCATGCTCCCCTCCTTTTTGGTTTCCAACAAGGCAAGCCTTTAGCCGAACTCTAGAGAGGTGTAAAAGTAATCCCATGTCAACAAGTGCCTTTTACTCTAACCCACTTCACACACACAGGCACCGACTCGCACGCAAACACACATGCACAAGCACAAAAAAGGGGGTCAATCATGTGAAAGAGGGACCGTAGTTTACACACTGTTCCGGAGTGTTCCAGAATAAGTTCAGCAACACAGAAGCAAAGGTTGTTCTGCACAAAAGGACCTTGAACACAAAAGGAGAAACAATTATCTTCACATTCTGGGAAAAAAAATGATGGATGACAAATTAAATTTAGGTGCAAGTACTACAGTTTGTGTATTTTGCACACTCAGCCTGAACTGGCCTGGTAATCTCATGACAATGTGTGAACAACAAAGAATAAAAAAAATATTCTTACAAAAACAAGAAGGAAACAGTGGAGTGAGAAAGTTCTTTAAGGGTGAGACAGACCCAAATTGCCCCTTTTTTGGAACATGTGCTCATTCTACTACTTCCCAGTGTACAGAGGGAGCTCCTTTATTACAGCTTAAAAACAGAAAGGAAGCACGCAGGGAGCAAGAAATAGCATGCAAAAGCAGTGATTTTTAAGAAGAGGGAGAGAGAGAGAGAGAGAGAGAGAGAGAGAGAGAGAGAGAGAGAGAGAGAGAGAGAGAGAGAGAGAAGAGAGAGGGGGAAAGCAAGTGGGAAAAGAGAGAGAGAGAGAGAAGAAGCCCTGCCCAGTTGCCTGGGGAGAAAACTGCTCTGCTGCTGACTCAGGACTCTCTTTGTTTGACAATGCTCCCTCGCTCCTACTCTCTCCCTCTCTCTCTCTCTCTGTCTGACACACACACTCAGACTTACTGACTTTTTTCAAATACTCAGTCACCATCTTTTCTGATGTGCATACAGTATACTCTTTCTTTTTCAGACTTTATGCCAAAAAGTTTACTTTGACTTATTTTTCATTTCCTCTCCTGAGTGACTCTCCTCTTTGGTTTTTCCACCCCTATCAACTGTGTGTGTGTGTTTGTGTGTAAGTTTGCTGCCTCACTCTTCTTTGCAGGGAAATCTGTCTACATCTTAAGCACATTACATAAAATGTCCCTGTTCTCTTGTGATGAAAACAGACAAAGACTCACGGTCTAATAAATCTACAGTTGTTTCTTTTGCCTTTTCATGCTCCACAAACAGTGGTCTGCAATCAGGACCAGAACTCTGAGCTGTTTTATTCTCCTCCAGCAGCAGCAGCAGCAGCAGCAGCAATTTCCAGATGTTGGCCAGTCAGTGGTTGGCAGGGAACTGCCAGAACAGGCTCAGGTATACAGTATCCTCCATAAAGATAGAGGGGAAAACTGCTGGAGGGACTCATTGAGAAGATGGGGAAGAATGAAGTCTGGCAATTAAGGAGAAGGTGGCCTGTCATACAGCATGAACATCCACAGCTAGGAAAAATATGAAGAAAAAGACCACAAGTAGACCAGCGGTCTGATGGAGAGTGAGAAGTGATAGACTCTCTCAGAGAGAATAATGGCTGGCAGCTATGAGGATGCAGACAAAGATCCTATAGAAAATGAGACTGCGTGTTAAAGAGGGAGGGGAGGAGAAAGAAAAAGAAACACAGAGCAACAGCAGAGGCGGTCAGTCCAGCTGGACTGGTACCCATTTACAGCAATGCTGAGCAAAGCTTACGTATATATCCTGAGGGAACACCCCCCCCCCCAACACAAAAAAAAAATCATCCCAAAAAAAGAGAGTAAAGACAAGGGCCTTGGGAAAGCACTGATAAGCAAACGGTGTACCACATCCTGACACAGAGAGGAGGCACGCCAAAGCAGGAAAGTACTGTACAGTTAAAGGTTCAGTGGGTCAGAACGAAGCCTCTTTTACACTAAAATTAACCATTATTTATAAACCAATATGAAAAAAAAGGTGATTCACACCATTGTCTGTCGTTTCTCTGTCCTGTGGTGAGTTTTTACCCCGACCCCTGCATCATCACTGCATAACTGTGATGTGATAGATGCATCAGAAACAAAACAAGTCGAAGGAAGAAAAAAAAAAACAATGCTATAACTCTCAGTGATAATGTTACAGTGGATACAACTTTGCACTTTGGTATCTCCTTCAATAGACTGTTTAGATGATTTGATTGTTAAAATAAATGATATTGAGAACCGTCCTAAATTTTAAAAAGTAAGTACTATTGGCACCCTGCCTCTCGCCCTATGTCAGCTGGAGATAGGCACCAGCGCCCCCCACGACCCTTAGTGGATAAAGCGGTAGAAAATGAGTGAGTGAGTGAAGTACTCTTGGCTATGCTAACTGTCAGGAAGTGAATGCACATTGTGGTGTTACACTGAAAACCGTGCATCAGTGGAAAAAATAGAGCAGACGAAGAAGAACTTTGAGTGTTTTTTGTCCAGGTATTATATTTCCACTGATGCCAACTGGAGATGAATTGCAGTCATTTGACCTGGGAGTGAATGTCAAGTAAATATATTCTCACTAGTGAAAAACAGTTTAAACTGGAGAGTAAACAGGTATTTTTGATGGGGTATTAGTGGGATCTAACCAGTCGCTAGTGGCTTTACGAAGCGTATCAGGGAACTAAGATTTATGAAATTAATTTCCACTTCAAAATGTTAAACGGGTGCTCTGGCTGGTTTGAGTGCCCGGGCTGCTGCGAAAAGATGACAACCAAATGCTACAAAAACAAAAAAGAAAATGCTTATTTTTAAGTTATGTGAACCTGGCAAAAAAAAAACAAAAAAAAAAAAAACAAGAAAATCCCAGCCAGAAACAGTAAATCAGTGATAGTCACCATTGTCAGTGGTTTTACACATTTACAATCCCTGCTCTTTAAAAACAGGGCAGCCATTATGAGTAAAAAATTAGATGCACAATTTATGACCATGCATCATCCAGAACGTTTTGAGGGTGACAGCTGTTATTACCATTTGAATTGAAAACAGCAAAGAATTCATTAGGAAGTAGGGCTTAGCCTGCAGTCACCATTAAAACATCTGATGATTCTAAACAACTTGCCTGTGGTTAATTATAACCTTAATTAAATTAGAGACTAGACAGGAGAGAGAAGATGTACCTGATTCATCAGTAGGAGTGTGACATGAATCTGGACTCTACCAAAGCCTCAATAAGACCCTATTTAAAGCAGACCAAGAAAGAGAAAGGCTGAGTTTAGGCTGAGGCTGTGTTTAGAATGACATGAAAAATACAGGCAGCTCATTCAGTCTGGCAAATTCAGCTCAAGCTGAGCTCAACTTTTGCCACTACGCAACGCGACATCTTCTAGTAAGGCAGAGTGGTGGTCTGTGTTGTTTTAATGTAGGACTCTTTAAGTCTGAATGTGTGCTAAGCCCTGAATGAGTATTAAAACACGGAGAAGTGAAATAATTATAAAATAGGGCTTGCAATAACAATAATTATTACACCATACTCATATCACACTAACCACATAATTGCTTTACATGTTTTACCTGAGTACAAACATTCAATGATGTGACATTTATGGTGATAAATGTAAATAAATCACATTTACATTTTTCACAGTGATAAACTTTTTGGCCATATAGCCCCACCATATTAAGAAACCTGGCTTGGACCTTTTTTTCCAACCTCTCTGGGTTAAAAGTCTTTGCTCTGTTTACACTGATTTGAGAACTTCTAATCTTCATTTAAGTTCTATAAACTTAGGCCAATGTCCTAAACTATGTCTATACTGTAAGAAAGGTGGACTGTTATAGTCTTGTTATATGTTATATACAGTAAGATTTCTCAGACTTTGCAGAGATGTCACAAAAACATGATTTCTGATCCAACCCAACAAGTTACATAAAAGAAAATATATTGTATACAGTAATGAGAATAAGCAAAGTAAAAATCGAGCAGCTATATGTGAGCATGGGTGTAGAGTGGAAAGAGAAAAACACAAGTACAGGGAAAAGAAGGGGGAGGAAAGGGGAGAGAATGGGTGGGGAGAAAGAAGCAAGAGGGTGCTCGCTTGGCACAATGAGTCCTACTTGTTAGCCAGTGACAGTGTCAGGGATCGTGACAGGGTCCAGACGCTAGACACCAGCTGCAGCGCCTCGTAAATAGACTGCTGTCTCACAGGCACATTTGCACAGCAAAAGTTGCACACACACACACACACACACACACACACACACACATATATACACACACACAGGCATGTGGGCACATGCATATACTATGGTAGGGCAGGCACATAGACAGACACTAACTTATTGTCTCTGCCAAATCTTGTAAAAGGACAGTGAACCTCTTTGTGTCCCGTCGAAGCTCCTATACTTCACACACATGAGCAGATTCAACAGAATTGAATCCAAAATAATCCAATTTGATTTCATAATACAATAATATATGTAATAATAACTAAATGTTGATGCTTCATGGAAAAGAAAATAATCTGTGTTTGTGACTCTGTGGAACTACAAGACTAAGCTTTCCCAATAATTTTGCCTTGATGCAAACTTTGTGTTTGTCTGCATGTGACTGTTCCCTTTCCCTCCACAGTGATAATGGGGGTGGGATGTGCTACATCTTCTGTGTGGTGCATGGAGGGAAAAAGGTAAAGTAGAAGAAAGTTGAGTTTTGGGCAAGAGGGGGAAGTTAAGCTGGATGGGAGGTGAATGGGTTAAATGCGCAGGACTGATCCTGCTGAGGTAGCAGCAATACGTTAAAGTGCAAGGTTTCATTGTAGCAGATACAGAATGAAACTCCTTCCCATTAGTCACGCCTGTAACTGAAAAGACTCTTTGCACTGCTTAACCCTTACTGCACTGCAAACCACTGCAACAACACAGGTGACGCTCTTAACTAGTCAACGTAGTTAATGGCTTTTTGTGTGTAAACTTGCACAGACAATGACATAACACATACAGTACACGGTGCATATGGCGCATACCCCACCGAAAAACAAAACACACACACCAACCCTTGCTCCCTCTTCTCCTATGCCATGCAACAGTGCACACCATCTCTGAGGGGCTTAGGGAGGAGAAGACAAGCATACCCTTCCTCCAGTTTGAGCAGGGCAGAGCTATAATTATTATAATTATCATCATCATCATCATCATCACACTGCCTTAACCAAGAAGACACACCACAGCAAAGTAAGTGGGGTAGTGACGATGGAACAAACTAACCACATACAGTAAATGAGCTCATGATTTTTATTTATTTTGGGGGGGGGGGGGGGGGGGGGGGGGTTAAAGGGTTTGTTAAAAAAAATTATATTAAAAAAGAAGTTACATTAAAAAAGTTATATTAAAATCTGTCTATTATAGTTTTTCAAGAACAACATTTTTTTATTTTTGTTGATACAGAGAAAATTGATGAAACCATCTACACTTTCAATGAGTTCATCAGCCCATGTCTTTATTTGGGCAGCTGCCCCAAACAATGCTGACATTCCTCTTTCAGAAAACCCAAAGTGTGGTGAAGGGCAAAGAATATTCCCAGTGACCCTTTGGATGTTCATACACTACACTTTACGTTAATGTAATCTGCAACCTCTGGGGAAGACATATGTTAAAGTAAGACCTCTCTCCAGCCTATTTTTCAGCTTCAGGGAAAAAAAGC
The DNA here is from genome assembly GCA_016785285.1 of Brachirus orientalis. Lineage (NCBI taxonomy): Eukaryota > Metazoa > Chordata > Actinopteri > Pleuronectiformes > Soleidae > Brachirus > Brachirus orientalis. The sequence continues at coordinate 6,383,511 of JAFBJR010000179.1, read as the reverse complement.
CATTTGAGTCATTTGAATTAACTCAAAAAGGTGCATTATCAGCAGAGAAAACACCAGCCCCAATGGTTTATTTTCACTACAATAGGTCTGACACTCACATCTCCACATAACTTGAAAAAGCCCTGAACATTTCATGAGGGCAGAGATAGAAACTGGTGATATTGTTCCTGACCAAAAGCTTAGCGATAATAAAAGACTCACAATTACAACTTGTTATCCTCTCATTTCTCCACTTATTACATCTCCAGGGACCATATGCACCAGGTAATAAGAACCCCTGACATGCAGCCTCATATGGATTGTAGAGATGAGCAATGTAGAGAGTAATATTAAGCCTGCACTAATAGCCACACCACCATTATTTACTATTCAAGAAAATTTGGTCTTGTAACTCAATTGGGTTAAGATATTTCCAACTGTAATTATGCTTTTAACCTAATTGCCTGCATTTATCTCAAGCTGAATTTACTTTTCTGTTGTTGACACACATCATGGTGATTGTCAGTGACGACATGTAATATCTACAGTATTCATGTTTCCTGATATCCTGAGCATGGCTGAAAGGGACCACCTTAAAGCACAATACGACTACTATTACTGCTATTGCCAGTACTGTTTGTCATTGTTGTCATGAGAATTGTTTTGTTTTTCTGATTTGCTTTTTGAATTTATGAATCTCACAGGCTGGACAAATTTCAGAAGTTTCCCACCCTTGATATAAACCAGGAGGAGAAGTGGTGCTACAAACTATATTATGGGGAAAGGACTTGACTAAGCACAATTCATGAATGTTATAATGGTATACGGAAGTAAACACATTTTTATTTCAGGTTTATAGGTATATTTCTAGTATAACAGTTTTTTTATGCAAGGCTTTAAGAAATACCTTCAAAATCTTGTAAACCCACAACTGCCCAGGAGAGACTAAACACTGGTATTACATGATGTAGCCTCTGACAGAATCAAAACATCCATTACCTTGTTACACTATGGCACACATAAGTGATTGCTTTCAACAGTCCTTGTTATTGCATGAAAATGGTATTAGACTCATTGCATTGTTAATGCAAGAGCACTTGAGAGTGTAGTTGCACAGTTATTGGATGGACTATCTGGACGAAATTGCAAAGCAATATTGTTGTTTGGGTTGTCTCAGTATCTGTGGATGTGGCACACAGCTGAAAGTTACACCATACAAGAATTTACAACCAATCAGATTCCTTAATAAACCCTGGGAGTTGCCAATTTAGCAACTCAACAATGCTACAGTTACAGTTATAAAGTCCAGTTAACCGGCTGCACCCTATTTTACTGAGTTTTGAGCTCTTACACCTGCTAACAGAATAAGACTAATTTCTTAGTGGTTAAGTTCTAAAGCTTAAAAACAAGCTGCTAGAAGTAAAATAAAACATGAACTGAGCTTCTGCAGTGAGTGCCAGAGGCATTGCTGTGAGAAAGACAGAAGGCAGAGACTGCATGAGTAGGAACTATGAGGATTTGGAGGAAAATCTTTCTGTGTGCTTTTTGGCCTTTTCAGCCAAAGAGGTGGACAGTGACATCAGACTTTTCCCACTCTTCAGGTGAGCTTCCAGAGCTTTCGAAAAGCTTGGCTCTAGGTCCAGTTTCATCACATTTACTAGCATTGTTTATTAACAATGCTCTCCTGAGAAACACAGTCATGTGTAGGACTATGTGAACTCATTTGAATGGAACAGAAAAGATAGTCAGTACAGCTTTAATAATACAGTAATGTGAAAAAGTTGGGTTTTTTTTCTTACTCCAGTCTTGTCACAGAGCCTCAGAGTGTTGAAGGAGCCCATGGCAAACACCTCTCCGTCCGGAGCCCAGGACACAGAGGTGACCGGGTAGTCATGTGTCGATGAGGAGTAGAGAAGACGGCCAAAGCTGTCCCATACCTGTTGAGAGACAATGTGTTTTCATAAGTAAAACTAAAACAGCAGCAGCAGCAACAACAACACCACACACCTGGACATCTAAGGGTAACTTTTAAACACTGCTCACCTTATATTTACAATCCTCACCACCCGAGAGTATGAAGTCATTGACTGAATTCCAGTCCACCTTCAGAATAATCCCATCGTGAGCCTTCCACTAGACACAGACAGAGGGAGAGACCAAAGAGAGTGGGGAGAGTGGGAGTTGTATTTTATCTGTAAAACCTAATGACACCATCAGGGCAAGAACTCGAACAAATTCCCGACTTCATCTCTTCCAAAAGAGTAAACACAAAAATAAGCATGATAAGTTCCAGAAGGAGAATTTAGTCATTATGGGTCTTCATCACAAGTGTATGACTTTTTCACAGTGGCCACATTAAGGGTTTCATTTCCATTATGTGTAACAGTATAGCTTTAACTTGCTGTGTTTTTTTTCTTGTCCTTGCTTTCCATTCATGCCTTTCACTCTATTTGCTATTCTGTACTCTATTTACCCACTCCATGCACCCCAGGGGAACACACACATAACTAAATGCACAAAGGTCGTGTGTATCTGTGTAAGGAACTGCATAGGTCAGTGAATCCTTAAGAGGCCTTCAGTTGTTTTTTTTCTACCCATTTTATATGGTGCAGACATGCCAGGCAATCTAAAAGTCCATGTTTACCCCTGGTTGCCTGACACAAGTTGACCGAGTCAGAATGACTGCCCCCACAGGTTTAACCTACATCACTGTGTTGTTCTTCGGGCACACTCAGGGAAAATGGATGAAGTTGGATGTAAGTGAGGGTATGTGTGTGTTGAGAGCAGGGTTGAGAAGGCTCAAATTTAACCCTCGGCTGTTGATCTAAGGTCCCAGGCACTATTTAGCTTCAAGAAGAGTAATAAACAAATGTATATGTGAACAAAAAAAATGACTGGTGTGCGAGGTCCACAGTGCTGTTCCTTGACACATTGAATTCTACTGCACTTTTGTTTAACCCTTACAATGCAATGCAAATAAATAAACCTAAAGTTTGATTTACAAAGACATTACAAGAGGTAAAGGACATGTAACAGCTCAAATAATAAAAATCTACACGTGTGATGAAACTAAAAAGATACTAAAATAAAATATTTAGGATACAAAAACTAACGTTTCAAACGATTAATTTCTTCTTAATCACGGTTCAATAGTTAATTGCGATTTATCACATTACTTTTTTTGTTTGTAATCATATCAAGATGCATTCACAACAGTTTGTAAGTCCATATTAACAAAGTAAAGCAACTTTTACCAGAGTACTGTTAAATGAAAGCAAATAATGTAACTATATAACCTTGACTTTCATTTGATTTTTTTTTTTAAACATAAAGAAGTACAATAAACTGGAGGTAACACAATGTTAACCTCTGAAATGTTAAGGCAACAGAATTTAAATGCTACAGGAGTTCCAGATTAGCTGCCTTCTCAGTTTCATGTGGACTGTCTATTAAGGTTAGGCAGAGGAACGAACTGTGCTGAGATTGCATTAGTGTAAAATCTAACATGATAAAGGCAGAGTGATTCTCTGACACAGAGAAGCAGCAAGATTATGTGTCACCATCTCTCAGTAGAGCTTATTTATCAAACACAAGATTAATGTAAGTGAAAAAAATTGCATGTTAAGGTTGGCCCTTAATTAATCATAATCCACGGGTTAAAACTAACAGCCTTACAAGAATACGTAAAGTCAGTGTACCTGTATGACTTTTGCACTGGGTTGCAGAGGCTTGATGACTAGCTGTCTTCCTGATGTATACAGGATTCTGTCTGAATCTGGACCCCAGGCCACAGAATACACAGGAGACCCTAGAATATGTGCAGAGACACAGATGGACATAGGATTGAGACCATTTATTAGTTGCAAATCAGGGGCAGTGGATCAGGGCTTCAACAAAAGGACTTTGACTCTAAAGTGATGTAATATATAGAAGATGTGAATTTCATTTGGGGGAGTGAATTAATCCCCCCCCCCCAATTAATCCCCCCCCCCCCCCCACCCCACCTTAAATACTGCGAGTTGGGATGAACAATAGCTCAAAGACACAGAAGTACCAAATCCTCCAGTCACAAGGTATCATATTCCCTCAGAGATCCCACTTGATTCACCCGATGGATCAGTATTTAGCTTGAAGGCACACAAGCTAAGAAAACCTGCCTAACACCTACAGTTAAAGTGTGTCCACGTGTCACACCGTCACACCTTCAAATGGCTGTTTAAGCTTTAGAGCACATACTGTATATTTACATGACTTTAGGGAAAAATTAATTATTGAGTTAGTCTGACTAAAAGTGGACATTTTAAATGTAAATGTAACATGTAAAGGTGAAACTGAGCTAAATCAAATTTGTCTGTGATACTGTATGTACACCTTCAGTTGGACCAGCTTAAAATGGGAAAATAATAGATGAAGTTGGAACACAAAAGAATAAGACAACTGTGAAAACTGTGCTCTGTCAGTTTAAAACATTTAATATTTTTAAGTTGACTGATGGCAGGAAGACTCGGGGCTTATTGCCACCTAGCACAGAAGAGACACACAAACTTCATTCAGTAAATCGATTCTCCTCTAATGGTTGTAAACTGGGACAAGAACATTTGTCCAACTAAATGGTGTATTTGAGTTACAACTACAGCTCAACTGCAAAGAAATGCACTGTCTATGCGTCCTCACAGAGATAGTAGTTCAAGAGTGCATATAAACTGTGTGCGCGGTTCTTCACAGGAGGAAAGCTGTCTGTATATGAGTTACGGTGTGACAATATGCATGTGGAGGGAAGCGGAGCTGACTTTTAACTCCACTGCAGGTGCATGTGGTTTTTCACAAATGCCAGCTGGTCACATGACCTAACTCTGGCAAAGATGATAAGAGCGGTTGAGACAAGTTCCGCTCACTCACTCACTTCCAACCTCTTCCTGGAGCTCTCTCACTCTCTTAAAATGGGTCATGGTCCCCCAACAAGAGCAGCCCTCTTCTGTGTGCTCCGTGTGTTCGGAGTTCAAAGCTCCGAAGAGAAGCAACACCTGCAGTGAGCTGAGAGCCACGTGGAGTGTGGTGCGTAATTGTAGCAATGCCACTGTATCCAGATGTTATACAAATCTGTACGTCTGTCGAGCAGCCCACCACAGCAGCTCAGGAAAATGTTTTTACATACTAGGACTGAATTGCTTTCCCCCTGCCAGCTTTTCTACTGCACCCCCATTCAGGAGTAGTGTGCCATCCATTTTCCCAGAAGTGGATAGTGTGTAATAGTGAAATTACATTATCCATGTGCTGGGACAGTTATTTTTAATACTGCAACAAACAGAACCTAGATAAGGAGGTGAACATGTGAGTCATAGCACCAGAGGTAAAGTAAGGTTTCCTCGTGAAACAAGTCTTCTGGATCAGGCCTCTACTTCTTGCTGAAGTTCTCTCCGTCCTAGTTTTTGTCTGGGCTCTAAAGGTATTTTCGAGCCCAGTAGGCCCAGTTTTCCTCCATTTGATAAAATATAACTGTTCAGTGATAACAAATAATATAATAAAACTGCTTAACTTCAGTAACCAGTTATTAAACACTGATGTCTGTTTCTCCATTCTAAATTTTCTGTCTGGGCAATTACATACAGCATTATCAAATAATAATGCATAAACAATGTACTAAGTACATGAAGCAGTTTATCAAAAAACTAAAAAAAAATTCAGGATAATGAAATAAAGTTTTAGTGACTTACACACAAAACAGTGTAATTTCTAAAAAAAAAAAAACTGGCCAATTTACAATTAATTAATAATCAAAATATTGTCCCACTTGCAAATATTGTCCCACTTACTCGGTCCACCTCTCACACAGAGTGTTTTTGTGGCTTTAAAGGCCTTTGAGGGTTAGGACTGAGCTTAGGACATAGCTTAGAATTGGGTTTAAATTAGGTTTAATTAGCTTTAGGCATTTAGATGTGATGGTTAAAATTAAAGTAAGGGGCAGGGGAATGCATTATTCTATGAGTGTGTGTGCATGCATGTGCGTAAAATAAACCAGAAATACAGCGAGTGTGTAATTGGTGGCAGAGTGTTGTGTTGTGTTTACTAAATGCCTGCAGCTGGCAGGTTAGTGACTGGCTTCACATGGCTCCTGCTGCTGGCTGCCAGCTGCTATGGTTATGATCTTTAGTTTCAATTACTTCAAAACTCAGATTGGCTCTTTCACACACTGCTGTTCAAGGAGCTATGGCAACTTTTCTTACACAGGTCTAAGCTTTGTTCTGTCCATGTTGCATGCAATGACGAGTACTTCAATGCTGCAATATGTTGCAAAAGCAGCCAAAATACAGAGTTAATTGAAACATATTTTAACTGAAGCAAACCCCTGACAGAAGCTTTAGATGATTAATAATGTACATGTACATGCATTCAACATACAAGCTGCTAATTCACAATTCCTCATTATTTATATATTATCTACCACTTACCTTTAGAGGGTTGTGGACAGACCTGGGGCCAAAGGTGACCAGACCTTCAGAGACTACAAGTTATTTGCATTCCAAAAGAAAGACCTTTTGGTCCCTTTCTTAAATGCAAACAATTGTGATATATTTATTTCAAGATATAAATGTAACTGGTGAACAAACAAAAATAGCTTTCATTTGCAAAATAACTGAATTATTATTTCGATAGGTTCAGCTAACTAAAATTGGCCGAGTGAAGCCGTCCATTCAGACAGAAATTCTGTCACTTAAAAAAACTTTCAACCCGTCATCATAGCTGTTGAACCTGACATTTTCCATTCTAATACTTGCTCATTTTCAGCCCTACTGCTTCCATTCAGTCTATGAAGGGTTTAAAATGACAGCATCTGCTGACATTATTTTAAAAATCACATGTGCAGAGGATGCATGCATAACACATATTTAAAAGTGTGCTTCAGTGATAATATGTAAATTTGTTTGGTTGCATGATCAATAGAATCATTGATAACAGTGTCAAAAAAGCACAAGATTTATACATTATATGGTAAGTGGCGAAACTACTCATTCTCACTCATTTTCTACCGCTTTATCCACTGAGGGTCGCGGGGGGCGCTGGTGCCTAACTCCAGCTGACATCGGGCGAGAGGCGGTGTACACCCTGGACAGGTCGCCAGTCCATCACAGGGCCACACAGAGACAGACAATCATTCACTCTCACATTCACACCTAGAGGCAATTTAGAGTGTCCAATTAGCCTAATCCCCAAATCTGCATGATTTTGGACTGTGGGAGGAAGCCGGTGAAAACCCACGCATACAGGGAGAACATGCAAACTCCTTGCAGAAGGCCCCTTGTTCCGACCGGGTTGGGAACCCGGGACCTCTTGCTGCAAAGGCAAGAGTGCTAACCGGAGTCTTTAGTCTCACCTTGGCTGGTCAGTGTTGAGCGCAGCATACCACTTTTTGACCAGATCTTGATCTGTCCATCTTCTCCAGCTGAGTAATTAGAAAAACATTGAAATTAAATCTGTGGTATAAGAACTGAATTCACAAAACTAAAATTTTTAATCAAAATCTTTGATGGCAGGGTGAACAAAAATGAAATGTTTGTGCCCTACCTGTGATAAGAGCAGTGCCATCATAGTTCCATCTTCCAGCCAAAACAGCTCCATTGTGTGCTTCAACGCTCTTCTCAATACGCCCTATCTTTGAGACCAGGTGAAACTTTCCTGTAAAGAGACAAAAAAGGGTATAATAAAAATAATTTCTTTAGGCCAGTATTAATGTGTGGGTCTATGGGCTATAATCAGAAAAACAAGTGTCTGCGTGTCTAAGTGTACATATTATATACAGAATAAAATATAAATGTGCTGCTTGCCGCTTGAGGCAAATGGGCAGAACAAGTTTTATTATACAAAATACCGGTGTGAAGAAAATATGTACAGAAAAACTTAATCATTCAGCACTATCAATAGCCAAACACTGTGTGTAAAATGTATTAACTATTATAATATATTTTATAAACCTTTGTGATTTTTTTTAATTGTTGTTTTATTGATTTATTGTTGATACACCAATTTAAAATTCATGATGACACCACATTGTATTTACATAAAGGCAATGAGACTGGAGTAGAATCCTCCTCATGCTTACTTTGGTACTCAGTGAGTGAAGTCTACTTACATGTGATAGTATTTTTCTATAATATCAAACGATGCCTTTAAATGATACAGGTACGCCTCATAAAAATAGAGAAATGTCCTCATCTCAAACAATAAAGTATACTTGAATAAATATGCATCAATAAACAGATACATTTATTATAAATAGTACACAAATCCTAAATAGGAAAGCTTTGGGCACAGTGTTAATAATGAGTTCTCCCCCTCATCATAACCATGGCTGATGGATTTTCTTATCTTTTTTCCCTTTGATAAAAAGCTAAATTTTATTCTGTGCAATAAATTTTATTCTGTGCAATAATTAGATATTTGTTCAACTAAAAACAAGGCAAGAAGCAGAAGAAAGTTGAAAAAGTGAATTGTTACAAGAGTCTCCCCTACACTTTGGTCTGCCAAAGAAAATTGCTGCTTCAGTTTGTGGGTGTGTTTATGCAACCCAATACTGCCAGTAGTGTTGTGACCACACATTGCCTTCCATAACAGTACATCCATGTTCTATGTGTATATATCTAATATAGGCCAAAGAACAGATATACAAAGCCATGTAGATGTACGTCATACAGAATGTATTGCCAAGTTTCAGATTACAAAGATAGGAAAAACAAAAATCAACTTTTCGTGATTTCAACATTGAAGGTCTGCTGAAAAGAGGAGGGACTGACATACACTTTACAGTACCACTAAAATAATTAACTAATGTGGAAAAAAGCTTAATTAACATGGTTCTCTCAGACTACTTAATTTTTATTTAAAGCAAGACAAACTTTACTGTATAAACATCAAACTAAAGTATATGATTTCCAATCATCTGATTAGTACATCAACGAAACAAAACATTAATCCTCTTTAGTACAAAATAGGGCAAAACTTTAGTTTGGATGTCACATCAATGTATTGTGAAAAAAAATCATTGTTAGTTTCATTTGAAGGCTCACATTTGTAATACCGTATGACCTGCTTTGAAAGACTTTTAATTTCTAAGTGTACAGTGAGTAGGGAAAGAAAAAAAGTTTTTTTTTCTACTTGACCTGATAGTATTTATTTTATTTTAACTAAAACACAATCTGGTGTACCTGTTATGTCCCACTTTCCCATTCAATTTAGATCAATGTCAGACTGCATCATCACAGTTATCGATACTATCAAAGTGCAATAATAAATCAAAATTGCTTCACAAATAGAATCAGCATCTAATTACTATTGTACAACTAATTGTGACAAAAGCAGACCATCACAGCCCTGGATGGTCACTATTCTACATAAGAGTGATAAAAAACTCTTAGCTGTGCTGACTGAATAAATATATTGATAAATAAAATTGGCATATCGATTCTGTGACTAAACTCAGAAAACAGAGACTTGCCTTCAGAGCTGGTAAGGACAAAGACCTCAGCCTGGGTCTGTTTCTTGCCACCAACAGTTTTGGGAAACCATTGTAGGTCAATGGGGTAAATTTCCTCTGGCAATTTGACAACTAGAGTTGTTTCACTGGTCAGCAGGTTCCATTTGAGGATCTGGTGGTCCTCACTGCATGAGTACAGTTCATCTGCTGTGGTCCAGCCAACACAGCTCACAAGTTCATCATGTGATCTACTGTTAAGGAAAGGATTAAATGTATATTATTGTTTCAGTTAAATTCAATTTATTTATATAGTGCCAATCACAATATAATATCAAGGCACTTCACAGTCACAGTGCCACAAGTGCCAGGTGTGACATCATAAAGTTATGCAACAAACCTTACAGTATGAATTTTAACTGCTAATATGAAATATGATAGCCAATGCAATGAACGAAAGTCTTCTGGAAAAAAATGAACAAACTGCTGTTTTGTCAGGTGAGGTCAGGTGTTAGGTCGTCACACATTAAGAGTTAACTAATCAAAGCAGAAAAACGATGTTGTTAACAATAATACTCATTAAAAACAGCAAGGATATGTTTTGGTTCCTTTAAAAGCCATGTTTTCAGTCTCATAGTGGATGTTTGCTCTTGATCCCTAAACAAAGAGGAAATATCTGTTAATGGCAGTCAACCTCCTTATTATCACCTTATCATAAAGCTAACACACGTACAGAAACATTGCGCAGAATGGAAACAATTAACGTATGACCCGTACCCTGTAGATTAGGCGAGGCTGCGGTAGAAAGGCTGCAGTGACCGAACCAGTGGATGAAACAAGCGTCTGCAGTTGCTACGTTACCTACCACTGGTTGCTAACGTGAATCCTAGCTCAAACTGCTAACGCGATCTGGCTAAAACAGAGATACCTCTGTCGTTACCGAGTGCAGCGTGAATCAGTCAGAACTGTATGCGCTCCACATAATCCAGCAAACGACGTTCGAGTCATCATTGCAGGGCCAAAGGAGGTCTACCTACTGCTGATGATTAGCTCGCTTGAGTTTTCGATGCTAACTTTTGGTAGCTCAACTAATCTAGGTCATGCTAAGCATCGTTAGTTATCGCGAGATTTGCAAATCTCATTCTTTTTCAACCTACATGTATTGTCATTTAAAAACTCAAAGTATATCTATGAAATTAACATATCCTCCGGGTCCACTTGTGTTCAAACACTACCAGTAATCCACTGAACCACTGAATAACATTTCATGACATATAAACGTTTCATCGGGGCGGGACTTCGTTCTACTGTCACCAGGCAACCGTTTGAATACGTAGAAACACCAGGCTTTGAATCTGACAATAATAATGCACAATAATATTATACAACATGAAAGATTAGTTCTACTTTTTGTGTTTTCGCCTGGTTATTCTGATCCCATCGTCGTTCGTTTGGAGCAGGGCGGAGTTGGCTGCGTCCCCTTTTTTGAATTTCGTGTGTTTTTTTCCTCCCCCTCCTTCTTGCCCTTTGAACGGTCCATGGTGCCTTGCGTCAGTTTGTAACGAATTTGGTTCGACAGCGCAGTTTAGGCGCCATTTACAAGTTACAGTTTTCAAGTGGGAACGAGTCGGGATGACACGGGACTGAGTATTTGTGGATATATCCGCCAGATTTTGGATTTACGAACAGCGTTGTTTTTTTTAAAGTCGTAATTAGGTCCAGAGAAGACTTTTGACAGATCTTGTGCACTTTGTGGAAGGTACAACTGAACGTTGGGCTGAGATAAATGGCTGGGTTGTGTCTATTTGCTGAAATGCACAGCGTTCGTTTCAAACCAGGCTTAACAACAGGCTAATTTGAGGTTCGCAGATGGAAAAAGGGATTGACGAACTTTATCCGTATCCCGAAACGTAATGAGAGTTATTGGTTTTTAGTTTTCAAGTGCATCGGTGTTGTTTTTCGTAGTTAGACACGTCCATCGCTGTAACACAGCCTTTCTGTCTGTATAAGCTAGGGTTAATAGTGCGTTTATCATTTAAGCTTGTATCTCACGATGCCTTTGTCTGGTTGACGCACACAATATATACGTCGAGTTTCAGTTCCGATAACTCTAACTTTGCGTACAGGAAACGTTACAGTACTGATTTAGCATACAGACGCACTACGCCGATAGGTTAAAAAACTTAGCGAAATGTTAGCGTTAGCTAACGACGTCACGATATTACGATAACTGTATCATTATACAACAAAAAATGTGCGTTGACGTGGCAAAGTTCACGCCGCGTTCTTATTTTTTATTATTATTATTATTTCAATATTATGACCCAGTTAGTGGGTCCAACTTCTTTAAGTTGGACCCGTATCAGCGCCAGCGTTACAGTCCGTTTGAATATGCTTTCCTGTAAGCTAGCGAGTTAGGTTGCCTCGTCCACACCTCCGCCCCCTGCACGAAGCGGAGAGGATGAGAGTCTGATGTTGGTGTCACTTTTAGACTTCGATCCTTTTACGACGGCCCCGGTCCGTCCTCTGGACGGACACCCGGATAACCTAGGCTAGTTTAGGAGCTGTGCGTGATTTGTTTTCCATGGGACGCTGCGTTAGTGTTATTTAGGATTTTACAACATTACACTGGTTATTAAGCGTTAACGTTTGTAACGCGTAAATAAACCTCCCCAACTCCTCCTATGTGCACAAGGGTATTAAAGCTACGCTGTTACAGGAGGAGACCATTTATTTCAATCTTAGAATACTATATAAATCTAAAATTACATTTCAGCTTGCTGTCAGACCAGAGGGTTTTGTAATAACCCCTGTTTTTCAGGCCTTACACTAAATTCACTATATTGTTCAATGCATTGGTGTAAGAACTAGGCTACCTTACTTAAAAATAATATACTGTCTAACCGGTAGATGGACGGCAGTGAGATCTGACTGGGGGTAATGATTAAAGTCTGACAACAGACTGCTGCTGCTGCTGCTGCTGCTGCTGCTGCTTGTGTGACCGACCAAAATTGGAGTTTGGGGAATTGACAAGCACAAAAACCACTCATTATGGATTTTGTTTCACCACTGACCCCTTCAGATTTCAAATCATGCCATCTAAAACTGCAAAGAGCTCCACTGCCGCCTCCAAGCCAAGAGGGAAAGGGTCGCAGCCTCGGGATGACTCGGAGGACGAGCTGGATGAAGCCCCTCAACAGACCAGCTCTAATGGCAAAGAGGAGGCACCGCAGACTACAACTGGCAAGTAACAAAGGCTGTTTTGATGTCTGTGAATCTAAATAAGTTGTGTTCACTCGGTGCTGTTGCGTGTTTTGCTGCACTGGTCGTAGTAGCCAATTGGCGCAGCTGTGAAGCTTTTTTTCCCCTTCTCGATTTAATCTCAGTACGTAGTTAGAATGGCTGATGTATTTTTTTTGGAAGTTTCACTCATCAGTAAATGTATGGTGGTTTTTGAGATGATTTTGATTGCTTTGAGCGTGCTTCCTCGTCGAATCTTCACAACCAACGAGGTAATTTAATTTGTGTATTGAAGTTTTTTTGTGTAGTTGAAGGAAAATTACTAAATTCTTGTAACGTGATATTAAATGATCTGAATGCGAGGATATACAGTGGCGTCAAGTGTTATTTGTGTCTTTGTGGATATATGGAGATGTTTTACTCGGTGTCTGGCTGAGGGTTTGATTTACAAACATCGACCCCCTTCATTGGCTTGTTTATGCTTGTGCGAGCACAATAGATTTTGGACAGGTCGCTGTGACTTGGAAGTGATGGCAACATAAATCTATTTTTCGCTGCACGTTAGTTATCATAGTGATTCCCATGTCTGTGCTTGAGTTCAGTTCAGTGTGTTTGGAAATGTGACGTTGATGGTGGAAATTCACACTTGAGCTATTTACTGTCGACGAAATGAATGTGGGGCGCATCCACTCTCGCGTATCGACGCTTCTTGTGGACAGCGTTTGTATAATAATGTGGTTCCGTTATAAGCGACCGTGGTCTCCTTCTTTCTCTTTTTTGGGGGGTTTATGCGTTCAGAACAAAGAAAATAACGCCTGTCAACTTTTCTCGGGAGTCGTTGTGTTACTGCTCTTGCAACTTGCCTGTGTCTTGTTTGTTTGTGTTTTTCTGCTCCACCACCCCTCCCCCACGCGCCACTCACTGTCCCCCACCTGAAACGACTCGCAGAGGAATAAAGAGTTGCACTTTTTGTCATGCCACAGATCCGACTCACGGAGAGGCTGCCGAGGCGGTTGATAACCGAAGTTTGGAGGAGATTCTCGGCAGCATCCCTCCACCCCCGCCCCCAGCAATGACCAATGAACCGGGCGCTCCTCGCCTCATGATTACACATTTAGTCAATCGCAACTTTAAATCGTACGCAGGCGAGCAGATACTGGGGCCTTTTCACAAGGTACGACCAAAATTGCTCACAAATGTTCAATGCTGCGTGGGAAATGCTTTGTTTATGTGTTAAGATGACTGATTAGCCACCATCTGTGGTGTTTCTCAATTGTTTTTTTTAATAATTATTTTGTTTAAATTTGTATTGAATGCAAATGAAAACATATTGCCCTGAGTTTTGGATGATTTAAGAAAGTACAAAAAATATCAAGTATGGTGTATAATAACATTTAGTGAGATAAAAAATAATTTAAATTGAGAAATTGGAAAACACACTCCTCCATTTTGATTTAGTGAATGTATCTTACACAGGGTGGTGATCTAATGGTGTGCTGACATTTCTCCTAAATTATGACAGTCTTTAAAGCATAAGCTTTTCATCTTTCTACAATCCCCAATTACAATTTGTTTTGCAAATATGTTTATTAAAATAATTCTTAACTACACCCATTCAGTCTACAGTACCTTTCACAATCTTACTGTGCTTAAATATTAATATATACCTTCTAGTGTTATGGCATTTACAGTATTTGTCATTTATAGTGTTTGAATGCATTATTTTAGTTTAATGGTTATAGTTGATATTGTGTTTAATTTTTTAATTCTCTTTCTTGCCTTTCTCTCAGCGCTTTTCCTGCATCATTGGTCCAAATGGAAGTGGGAAGTCCAATGTGATAGATTCAATGCTCTTTGTATTTGGATACAGAGCTCAAAAGATCCGATCCAAAAAACTCTCAGTGCTCATTCACAGCTCTGATAAACACATAAATGTCCAAAGCTGCACTGTGGAGGTGCATTTTCAAAAGATCATTGACAAGGTACATATATACTGTATATACAGTATATCTGTCACACACATACACTACACTCGCCCTTTCCTCTTCTATATCAAGCATGAGAAATTGTTTCTATAGGACTTTTTTTTTCTTGAATTTAAAAAATATTTTTTTCCTTAAAGCTCATGTGATTATATTGATAGTCACCTATCACATCAGTGACTAAACACACATTCAAATCAGTCATGAAAGATACACTCTAAACACCCACACAAATCATAGTCGATTCATAATGTGATAGAAGTGATTCTACTATTTTGAGTAATTTATAAATAAAATGTATAGTGACTCTGCTCTAGTAATTATATTTTACTCTGCAACGTCAATAAAATAGGTAAGTGTATTAAGAGTCAAATCAACAACATTTGATCACAATATATCACTACTGTATGTAGTTCAGAGAATTAGCCTTTTTGGTCCTACCCTGACTGACTAATGTTAAATGCACCTAAATCATTCTGTTTGTTACAGCAGCTCACATAAAATTTAATTTGAGTTTTCATACCAATTATATAATCCTGTGAACTCCACTGGTATTACAATCTTTCATTTTTAAAACTTAAAAATATTTTTAGGAAGTGGTGTACTCAACATAAATTATATACTTAAAAAAATTATAGGAAAATAATTTTTTTAATTGAATAGTTAAGTACCCCTCTCTTAAATGTTATTACATTTTACTAATATAGCAAGATAGAAAATACAAAAAAATATATAGATTTATTTTTTTTATTATTATTTATTTATTTTTAACCTCTAGGTTTAGTTGACTTGGATCTGTTGTGTGCTTTTGAAGCAAGCCTTTCTTAATATCTTTTAACATATGCTGTTCTTCTCTAACCACCCTCGGTGGATTTGTTAGTATTTAAGTATTAGTATTATTGTTATCATTTGATTTGATGTGTACAGCTGTTTGGGTTTCTACTGAACTGTTCTGCTCTAAGCTGCTCTCTCTTCTACCCCTCCCCCCTCTGAGCCAGGAAGGAGATGACTACGAAGTTATTCCCAACAGCAAGTTCTATGTTTCCAGGACTGCCAACAAAGACAATTCCTCAGCCTACTATATTGATGGCAAGAAAGCCACATTCAAAGAAGTGGGTGCCTTACTCCGAAGCCATGGTATTGACCTAGACCACAACAGATTTCTGATCTTACAGGTAATTGTGATTTTCTTTTATGCATTTTCCTCCTCTACTCCTAATTTTTTAAATTTTTTATTTATTTATTTTTGTTGTTTATTCCCTACATTGATCATCCCATTCCGTCACAGATTTCCTTCTCTTCTCCCTCTGCCTAGTTCCCTATTTTCTTTTAAATCAAATGTTTTGTGGCTACCTTTAAAGCCATGCCTTTCTCTGAGAGTAACCTGTTGCACTGGAATTGG
Source organism: Brachirus orientalis (assembly GCA_016785285.1). Taxonomy (NCBI): domain Eukaryota; kingdom Metazoa; phylum Chordata; class Actinopteri; order Pleuronectiformes; family Soleidae; genus Brachirus; species Brachirus orientalis. Next base: position 6,367,442 of record JAFBJR010000179.1, on the reverse strand, counting down.
AAGGGTGAGGGTGTGCCCTCTGCCAGCCCTTAGACTGCTATAGCAGCGCATCATGGTTTGAAACAATGTGGTAAAGTTGCGAACCATTATTTGCTGCTGTAGAATTTTAAGGAATAAATGCAGTTTTGTTACTACATGGACCTGGACATGAGTAGGTGTAGTACCACACATTTAGTTATAATGGGGTAATCTTTGATAGGGTTGATCCACCAGAGAGGACAGGTTGGATCTCATTTTCCCTCCCTTTCCCCATGTACCTGCCACGCTTTAGCAGCACGTAAATATTGGCGTGTGAGAATAGACCCCAACCCCAATATTAGCAGTGCTGCTTCAGTGCGGCTGGATCAAACACCCTCCATTACCATGGCTTGAATATTGTTTCAACATTCTTTTTGCCTCCACTGTGAATTTAATGATTTTTGCCTTTTTTATGATTTTTCGTGTGAATTTTTTTTTTTTTTTTTTAATTATTTTATTTAGCATGATGTTGCACTGAGTTTCCGCTAGTTCACTTGTTACATTCCAACCCCTTCTGGTTGTTTTACACGTGCGACCTACCCATTATTACTGATTAACTTAATGTTTATGTGGATGACTCATGTTAAAGCAAAACAAAATGACTAATTACATTTTTGTTTTAATTTTTCAAAAAATTTAATATTAAATTTTCAGTTGGTGTAGTTTTAGGTGAACATGTTTTTTGCCCTCTGTGGTTTTGTGGTTAGTTGGTTGACAACATGTGTTCTGCTTGACATTTTTTGTACGTGTGCATGTTCCATCTCATTCTCCTTAGACGTGAAAGAGTTGTGAAATATTCGGCTCTTTGTCTATGACATGGCTGCATGAATATGGGACTATGGGAAGAAGTTCTAGCTTGTTCTCCAAGGTCACTTCTCCAGGCCTGTGGCTAAGGGGAAGCTGTCTATTTTGTACTCTCAGAGCAGTGGATGACATGGGGACAGCCCCCCCCTCCCCCTGCTCTTCAGGCTTCTGCTTCCTTTCAAGCATATAAATAATATGTGAACTCCCACCACATCAGTTTTATTTAGTAATTTTAGTTTTTATATATATATGTACACACACACTCTTTTCTCTTTCATTATTATTCTAATCCAGCCTAAATTAATGAACACACATGAAGTGTAATTATAACTTTAGAGATTTGTCTATTACTTGGGGCCCCAAGTGTATACATGTAGTACTTAGAAATTCATTATTGGTGTAGCACCCAGTTACTCAAAATGTCCTTTAATAATTTTTGGGCTGTATGGTGAGGTGATTATGTATTAGTACAGTATTATTTGTAAGTGTCTGTTTAACATACTATATGTGAATACACTATTTACTTATTCATCAGATGAAAACTTTTTTAGTACACTTTTATCTTAATTTTAATAAATATTGTTATTCTTCATTTCTCTGATGGGGAAAAATAATTTTTCCTGCACAAAATGGTTTATAATACACTGTGTGTGTATGTGGTCTTCATCATCACAATGTATACAGGTTAATGTTTTATTATAATATTTAGCTCTGTCTTCTGCTGATGATTGCATGCGTGTCTGCTCTGTCCATGTGGTGGTGTGGACCTTACATAGGGTGAGGTGGAGCAGATTGCCATGATGAAGCCTAAAGGTCAGACAGAGCACGATGAGGGCATGCTGGAGTACCTGGAGGATATTATCGGCTCCTGTCGCCTGAAGGAGCCCATCCACACACTGGCCCGCCGCATTGAACTACTGAATGAGCAGAGGGGAGAGAAGGTGACACACACTCATAAGTTAACTAGCTTTCCTTACTGTTCTGATGCTGTAAATTTGTTTGAGGAGTGTTTTTATGCGATCATGTGTTTAGATGCTTTTGATGCACATAATCAGAGATGAAACTAATAATTAGGTTGGTGTTGGACTATGCCAACTACTTTCAACATAATTAATGTTTGCATTAAAACTCCAAATATGTGCATCTTTACCTTTTATTTATTTTTAATTTCAGCGAGTAAGAAATAATTGTTTTGTACTACTGTCATTGGAAGTGACAAGGTACAATGTAATTTAAAAAGGTGAATAATATAGCTTTTCCTTTTTTTCCTGGAACATGGGACTAATATTTATTACATGACACTTGTCTCTCCTGATATCTGTTATTGCATTGTGTTTACTCCTCTAGCTAAACCGAGTAAAACTAGTGGAAAAGGAGAAAAATGCTTTGGAAGGAGAAAGGAACAAAGCTGTGGAGTTCCTCACCCTGGAGAATGACATTTTCAAACACAAGAGTCGTCTTTGCCAATATTATGTGTGAGTGCAACAGCACAGTCTCTTTTTTTGTACTTGACAAATTCAACATTAAATTTAATGTAGTGTTAACAGTGGCAGAATAAAAGGAAATAACCCTTTTTTTTTTTTTTAACATTCACAAGGTTAGCATGACATTTTGATGTGTAAATAGTATCTTATCCCTCACTGTTTTTCTTGATTTTTATATTGCCTTTAGTCATGATCTGCAGAAGCGTGTGGTGGATAAAGAGCAGGAAAAGCAGAAGATTTTGGAGGACACCAAGGAACTCACAGAGAAAACTGCAAAGATTTCACAGGAGATGGAGAGAATGAACCAAGAGCTAAAAAATGTGGAGAAGTAGGTCCTTTTTGTTCTTCCCTTCTGTTTACCACTATGATACACTTAAAGCTGAGAGACCCTGACAACATCACTGTTGAGGATGTTGTCAGGGTCTGTCTTGCTCTTAACAATAGTGTTAGGAGGCAAAATTTCAGTTAAGGTCTAATATTCAAAATGTGAATATTGCTGCTCTGTTTTTGTACAAAATATAACTATAATTTCATACATATCAGGCATTGAATTTCAGGTTTGAAAAGAAAAGATGTGAGGGAATTGAAAACTGCCTTAACTTTAATACAATGGTCTTGCAACATTGAAGAAGTCTCTTAGATATGTATATTTATTTAGTTTTTTCTAATTTTATTTGATTGTTTAATTGATGGTTAAACGGCTGACTTGAATGTACTTGGTTAAAATGCTGTTCCTCCACCAGGAAACAAAATAAAATCAACAAGTACATTGAGACCCAGAAGGAGATGTTCACCCAGCTGGACCTACAGGATGTTGAAGTGCGTGAGAAGATTAAACACTCCAAGAGCAAGAATAAGAAACTGCAGAAGCAGCTGGAAAAGGACAAAGAAAAGGTGTGTCATCCTTTATATCATGGTCCACTATTGTGCAGTTCAACAACTCACATTAATTTGCCAAAAACATTTGCAATTTGTTTTTGTTTTTTTGTTTTTTGATAGTATCAGAATGGCCTCATAGTCCTTGGGGGCACACACCTTTGTCAGTAATTTCTGAATTTTTCTCAAGTTAGAATGGGCACTAAAAATATAATTTCTGTTGCTTATAGGAAATAAAAGCACTGATGTTTTGAGGCATGGAAGGAAAATGGTTAGGATAACTGCATTTTAAAATTCAATGTGTTTTACACCATTAGATGTTTGTAATCAGATTTACTGCAATAACTTCTGGGTTTATACTTTTTTTATCCCTACAAAGCAACATAACTTTACAGGTTTGTGTTTTACAGTTGTAAACACACTAGTGCAGTTTTTTACATATTAATGTTGTTCCTAGAGGAAAAAATGTTCACTTAATTTTTTGTGAGAAATTAAGCATTCTTAAAGAAATGTGATTTAGTAACAACAACATTTAGTGTTGTTGTTTTTTTTTACACCAGGTCTGGCCTCTGGTATATAATGTTTTTTATTTTATATATAAATGTGTCTAACCATGTTCTGTGTGATAGAAAAAAAAGAGACCAAGTCAGTGAAATTGTCTTAAATTTAAAACGGTGTGAAATGCTATTGACATGATACCCAATATGACTGAAAAACATTGCTGTAACATTTGTAGAAGTGTGGAAAAACTCTGCTTTAGTCTGTAAAATATAATGTAAATGAATCCATGTATTGCTTTTTAAATGAATTGATATATCAAATTTTATCAGTTGGTGAAATTCCATGGTAGGAAGGTCTGACTGCCCTGAATTAACCACTAGGGGGCCGTGAGGTATCACACGAGTTGATTCTTCACATGGGCGTGTGTGCGGTTTCACTCTTACTCCTGTTCCTGTCTCTTAGACTACTGTTTCTCTAACTTGTGCACTTACTGAAAACTGTTTCCACTCAAACCTAGAGTTAAGAATCACCTTAACTGCAGATACATCTTATCATCTCCTCCTCTGCTATAAAAGTTATCTGCTCCACCTACAAAGGCTGTGCTCTGGACAGAGGCAGAGGCAGACTTCTGGGGAGCAGTGTTCTGCTGGGTGGCAGTCAACTATGGCCTGGCTTGTGTAACACTCCCACCAGCCACATTCACATTTCACCCGCAGTTAACCCTACAAAACAGACTAAATTCACACAAACACACACACTGACCATTCCTTCCCTTGTTTCAGCACTTCCAAGCATTGTGCCAGTCTGTAATTTGTTACAGTTGTGTGTTTTGATCTGTGTCTGAATGTGTAGCACAGTTGCTTGTAACTGATACTGGCAAAAAACACATTCGATCCACTTACTTTATACCTTGTTTTTTAGAAAGTCGTTACTAATGTCTTTCATCTAATCTCATTGAAGAAATAAAGTCCCATTTGTCTGCGGTCAGCAGGAGTGTGTATTAATGGACTGTGTCTTCAGTCTCAACAGGTGTAGCTGCTGTTTAGAAACCAGTCTGACACATCTCATCTGTTATTGTTTGTTTTCCTGTCTGGTTCATCTTCCAGCTGGAGGAAGTGCGCAGTGTACCAGCCAACAGTGAAAAGGCCATCTCTGATGCAACAGTTCGCAAGGAAGAGCTGGAGAAGCAGAAGGTCAAAGAGGAGGACAAACTCAAGGAGGTCATGGAGAGTCTGAAAGAAGAGACCAGTGGCTTGCAGCAAGACAAAGAGGTATGTGCTCCTTGGTGACAATTTGTCGTTTGCTTTCTTTAACTTAATGTAGAAAGCTTTACGCAACGTTTCTATTAAATCTTAATTCCTCGTTTTACAATTTTTACATATCATCTTGTATTCTCCAGACCAAAGAGAAAGAGTTGATGGAGCTCAGCAAGGCTGTAAATGAAACCCGTTCCCGTATGGATCTGGCTCAGTCGGAGCTTGACATCTACCTGAGCCGTCATAACACAGCTTTGACGCAGGTTAACGCTGCCAAACAAACACTTCAGACAACCTCAGACACTCTGCGAGAGCGCCGCTCTGCCATCAAAGATTTAGAAGTCAAAATACCACAGAAAGAACAGGAACTCAAGAAGGTAAAACTAAACACCAACATTGTTGTTAAGATGGCATTTTGTCAGGGCAACATTTACGCAAGACATATCACATGTTGTGATGAAGCCATTGTAAATTCACCTTTGTACTATGTGTTCAGCATATCTGCCCATAGGATAATGAGATTTGTATGAACCTTTTCTTGAAATGTTTTTTTGGTATTCTCTCTGAAGGATGAAGCAGAGCTTGAGCAGCTGATTAAGGTTGATAACACCACCAGAGAATTAGTGAGAGAAATGAGGCAGAAGGTGGATGAAGCCAAGAGTTCTCTGTCCTCCAACCGCAGTCGAGGAAAGGTCCTGGATGCCCTCATGCAACAGAAGAAGCGGGGCACGATCCCTGGCATCTTGGGAAGATTGGTAAAAAGCCATACGTTAATATACAAGAGCTACTGAAATAGAATTCATTATCCTGTTGCTGTGTTTCATTTAACATTTAATTATTAATTGTCCATTTGTATTTCTAGGGAGACCTTGGTGCCATAGATGAGAAGTATGATGTGGCCATTTCCTCGAGTTGTGGTGCTCTGGATAACATTGTAGTGGATACAATTGACACAGCTCAGAAATGTGTAACTTTCCTCAAAGAACAGAACATCGGGGTCGCTACCTTCATTGGTCTCGACAAGGTAAACAACAGTGCACTTAACGGGTTTTAATTAAAAAAAATATTTCTGTCGTTGAAAAGTTTGACTGACTCAGCTTCTTTGAAGTTGTTTTTAACCTTCACAGAAATAGTTGTTAGTCTTAGTTGGTTTATCTGATAAAATGTATAGGCTATCTAACTCCAGTCTCTTTGCCTCCTTTATCCAGATGAAAGTGTGGGAAAGGAACATGGCTCCCATTGGTACTCCAGAGAACAGCCCTCGTCTCTTTGACATGGTGCAAGTGAAAGATCAGAGTGTGCTGCCAGCTTTTTACTTTGCCCTGAGGGACACCCTGGTGGCCCAGGACATGGAGCAGGCCACACGAATGGCCTTCCAGAAAGACAAGCGCTGGAGAGTGGTCACCCTGAAGGGACAGATCATTGAGATGGCTGGTGGGTGTTCTACTGTTTCATTCACTTACACAGTGCATAATATTTCTTTTTTCTTATACTTGACAATCAACACTGTATTTATAAATTAGATTCTCTTAACGTCCCTGTGGTCCGGTGTGCACTTCACAGGTACCATGACTGGAGGAGGAAGAGTGTTGAAGGGCAGGATGGGCTCTTCTATTGGCACCGAGGTCTCCCAAGAGGAGGTGAGGTCAAAATAATTAAGTATAAAATTGGCTCTCACTGGTGCAACATTCAAAGCAAAACCCATGTTTCATTTATTTAACTTAACCCTTTCAATATATGGAAAAAGTTAAAAGAAAAGTTTAAGGTTTGTTTTTTTAAAAAAAAGGAAATAAACATTTTAATTAAAACATAATAAATTAAAATGTTATTACTTTTTACCATCTTAATAACTAGACTAACACAACTGTGCCTGCTCCTCAGAAAACATGTTTCTGTAGTTTGTAATTCATTGAGAGCCCTAGACAGTGTATAAAAATGGACATACACTGCTTATTCTAAGCCTAGGAAGTAGGACATAAATAGTTGTTAGCCACCAGGGGGTGACTACTTTGGTTGCAAATGTAACCAGAAATGACTCCAGATCTAACTTCTTCACTTAATTTATAACATCGGTAAACATTATCCTGGGGGATTAATGGTCTCACTCGCTAGTTTCATCTCTTCTTCAATAGAACATGATGTCAAATTTGGAAATAGTTTTTCCCATTTAGAGGTAAATAGAAGAAATAGCACGGCACAAATGAGTGGACACAGGCATGACTAACAGATTGGTTGTATCGTCCAATAGGCGCATGGTTGCAGGTGACGTCTGTGAATTTTCTCTTTCAAAAACTGTCATATACCAGTCAAATTTTGAATCTCAAGGCATCACAATGGTAGCTTGTTTTGCCACCGACAGATTAGGTTCATCATGCGGAAAGCTAATAATACACCAATATATAATAATATATTAATATATATATATTATGTTCATATATATATATAAGAACAATATACACAGTAGTAACTGCTGACCTATATTGGATAAGTTATATTGAAGAAATTATATGATCAATTGATGCATGTGCATGTGATTCACTGTCAGTGGAGACATGCTTCCTTTGTCCATATTTGGTCAAACAAGCTTCATCAGTTTCCTGCTGTAAACGAACACTGATATTTTACTTTGAACTTGAAGTGAGCTTGACATTTTGGCCCCTTCTCTCAGGTAAACCACCACAGCAGGTGATTCGTGTACAAGACATGATGAACTCTGTATTTTCTGCAGCTCGATCGTATGGAGAGCAAGCTGAACGAGAAAGTGTTGAAGCTTCAGGGCTGCCAAGAGAGGAAGCTGCAGCTGGAGGAGAACATCCAGCGCCTGCGGCCACAGCTCAGAGACATGAAGAACACTCTGGAAAAATATGCCAACAGCATGACTGTATGTCAAAACACAAATTTGTTGTGTTTGTGATCTAGTTAACTATCTTTGCTTCAAGCACACCTGTGTGTCACAGAGTATTTTCCCGTCTTCTTTCCTCAGAGTCTTGCTGAACAGGAAACTCATTTGAAAATTCAGATTAAGGAACTTGAGGCTAACGTGCTGGCAGCTGCTCCAGACAAGGCCAAACAGAAGCAGATGGAGAAGAGCCTGGAAGTCTTCAAAAAAGGTAGGATCCTCCTGTAATCTGGAAAGAAACAGTTGAGATTAATATTGTTGTTGGCTGTTAAATACCAAATATCAAGTGTAGTTTACAAGGAGAGTTTTTGCGACAGAAGCTGCATAAATGGCAATATGTGGACGTAATCCATTGATGCCTTATACACACAATTTATAAAAAAAAAAAAAAAAAAAACACACACTGGCTAACTAGTGGTTAGTAGAACCAAATTTTTCCCTTTTTCCAGGTTTGCCTCTGAAATTTATTTCAGAAATTATGCCAAAGTGGACAACATAATTAAAAGACCAAAGTTAAGAAATGATCCATTACTTTGACTAGAAATATAGATTATATAGAGTTTTGGCTGACGTAAGTTCAACACTTGATGTTAGTCTGTTTGTTAAGATTATTTAATGCAGAAATGTTACATATTATTAGGGCTGCTACTGAGTTATTTTAATAATCGATTATTCTGTCATTTATTTATTTAGATGAATCGTTTGGTTCATAAAATGTTGATCATTTTATTCAAACCTGGAAATGATGGTGTTCCCAAATGTCGTGTTTTGTCCACAAACTTGAATGATTTAGTTTGAATGATTTCTGTTATATAGAGCAAAGAAACCAGAAAATACTCACATTTAAGAAGCTGAAAAAAACTGAAAACTTATTTTAATTCTTTAAAAAAAACAACACTCAAACAATTGATTATCAAAATAGTTGACAATCAATTTAGTAATCAAGTAATTGTTTCAGCACTACAATATTATATTGTGTCTTTTAAAATGTACTCTCAGGTTAATCTCACTTTCCAACATGAGTATTTCTTTTCTATGTCATCATCCAGCCCTTTTCTGTTTTCTCCCACCTTACTTTCTCAGACTATGAGGCAGCATCTAATAAGGCTGGGAAGGTGGAAAATGAGGTGAAAAGACTCCACAACCTGATTGTAGAAATCAACAGCCACAAACTAAAGGCTCAGCAGGACAAGCTTGACAAGGTCAACAAGGAGCTGGATGACTGCTCGTCCACCATAACCAAGGCCAAAGTAGCCATAAAGACAGCTGACCGGTGAGGCGTCCATGCATTTAAGTTGTGTCATTTAAAGTTAGTTTGATTGAATTGCTTAGTTGAACGTTAAAACCTGATCTCGTATTGATTTAAGTGTTTTAAAAATGGTTTAGTTATTAGCTGAATGATGTGATAGGGTTGAGACAGTAGCATGTAAAACAGGTGTGTTCTCTCACCGTTATCTGTAGATGGACCATGAAAATTGATCATGTGTCCACAGAGGAGGCTGGGAGCCGTATGTAGCAAAACGTGTGCTGTGGTTTGTTTGGCTCAATTCTGTGTCCAGTCACTTCAGAACACAGTAGAGTGTATGTAGTGGAGATGTTGAGGCAGCAGCACGTTTGAAAGCAAGTCTTGCTCTGTCTCATGAGAACATTGGAGATCTGTCCGTCATTTTTCAGTTAAGTCATAAATCAGGGGCAACGTGTCAAATGCTTTATTACTTCTCCAAATACTTTTTTTGTTTAATTTGCCCCTGAACTACAGTAGAAGTCTTAGGCACTATTAGATATGTTTTAGCAATGCTATAATGATCTTACAGTGCAATTATTTTTCAATGATTTTACTGGAATACATCCAGACCCATCCTTACACTTGAAAACCGGGACAACCCTGGCTCTCTTCCCTCTGGAGCTGAACCCTAATTATTGTTGCTGGTAAAACTTGTGTGTGTCCTATTTCATGTTGAGAAAGGTCTATTACACAGGTTTAATCAAGACGTGCTTGAGCATTACATACATGTTCTCTTGAGTTAATGTCAATGAAATTTTCTTATATACAAGACCAACTTTCACTCACATCATTCTAATCCAGAGTCCAATGATCATAGAATTTGATAGACATAAAACATGGTGGTGTCCTGAGACTTTTGGACAGTACTGTAAACTATTTAGTTCTTTGTGAGAAATGGAGAAACCAGCTCTTTTAGCAAATCTGTTGCATTTCTTATCCATACACGACCACAGTCAGCACTGCACACACTGGTGCCCTAAGTAATGGCGCTTCAAAGATTAATTGAGAACTAAATTAAAACTGTCATCTATTTTGGTGATTGATTAATCAGTTCAAGTGTCAGGTTCTTTTCTCATTATAACAAAGGTTTCATTAAAACAGAATCTTTTGGTTTGTAAACAAAACGAGACATTTGAGAACATAGTCCTTCCAAGGTTTGACATTTTCTGGACCAAGAAAATCAAAAAATGTTAGTTGCAGCCTGTCAAGAAAATGTAACTCTATTAAACCATAGTGTAAGTGCAGTGAAGAACAGACGATGACACACAGTAGTTCTGTCACTCTGACAGAGGCTAAAGCTCGCTTTATACTCAATGCTTTCAGCGTGTGGGTGCACACGGCAGAGTTGATAGTGTGTTGGGCCATGAAGGGTCTAAAAATTAAAAAATACAAATTTTTGTAACTACGTTCACTCTCACAATGAAGTATTTAACCAGCGTTGCAGGGAAGAAGTTACAGGTTAGGTGTATCAAACACTGGGACCAAGTGACAACCAGCCACGATGTCACCCATAAAAATTTTATTTCCATTTGAAGCCTTCAGAATCACAGTGTGGACGATGTCATGCTGGCGTTTTGCAAAAGGAGGGTCATTTGCAACCAGGCTTCCACTGGGACAGCACCAGTTATCACTCACACCAGTGTTCACTTAGGCTTACAATGTTTTGGGAAAAGAAAGTTATTTACTGTGTTTATTTAAATTGAACCAGATATACATCAACAGATGTTATCTTGTTCGTTTGCTGTTGATGCATAATGAGCATAAACGCCCGAGTGGCTGTGGGCAGAGCACACGCCGCCTATCTGCAGGGGTTTGGGCCACGGTGCCTTGCAGAAGTACAGTATAAAAAAGGCTGCATATGTGAGTGTACTTTCCTGTCCACGTCTCCTCTGTAGTAACCTTAAGAAGTGTGAGGAGAGTGTGAATCGTGTGCAGCTTGAGCTGGAGGAGAATGAGAAGTCGATGGCCGAGCTTACAGAGCAACTGAAGAAACTTGAGGATGAGGCTGGCGACATCATGAAAGCCTGTCAGGAAGCTGAGGTCAGCACAGTGTTTCATCACTTATTTTTATAAGAACTTCCTGCTTCAGTAAAACATTCTCAACAGCTCGCTCTAACAAATGTTAGGGCTGCAACCATTATGATATCAATCAATTTGAGTGTTTCTATTTTTTTTTATTTTATTTTTATTTTTTTTTACGTTAAACAAGCTCTCAGATTTTTGATTTTCTTATTTTTAAGCTTCTTAAATGTTAATACTTTTAATTTTCTTGCATTGCTGCAACAAAGACATTTAAACTGAATCATTTTGGTTTGTGGACAAACAAGACATTTGAGAACATTATTTTGAGGTTTGGAAAACGGCAAACATCTTTCAACACAAAGAACTAATCAACAATAAGATTAACAGAGTAACCAGATTCATTTGTCATGAAAACTATTACTTTCTGATTGAAAGATCTACAGTTATTATTCAACATCACATTTTAAAAGTTACACTTCAATTTTACATTTTCAAAGCTGAGAGTATTTGCTAATTTAGTCACATGACTAAAACGGTTTTTAACTGACATTCAAGACCAGGATTTTTTTTTTTTTTTTCATCTCTGAAACGTAAATGCCTTTTTTAACACCGACATAAATGAAGGAATCACCTTTTTGTTTTGTGTTCTTGTCGTCCAGGCTGAACTTCCAGAGGTGCAGCAGCAGTATCAGGGAGTGTTGAAGGACATAAAGGCGCTGCAGCAGCAGGAGCACGCGATACAAGAGGAGTCGCTCAGCGTCCGGCTCCGCATCGAACAGATCGAGGCCACCATCACTGAACACAACAACAAAATCAAGCACTGGCACAAAGAGGTGGGTCTGGTTTCAGGTTCTCTAAAATATTCAATATAAGAACTCAGAGTGGGGATCCACTGAGGGAGAAAACAAGCGTCAAGGAAAAAGAAAGCTTAATAAAATAATAATTCTGACTGTAGATTAGTGAATAATTCATTGATTTGTCATCTTTTTTTTCAGCTTTCCTTAATCAACATAGTAGCCAATTCATCTTGTTTGAATTTACTGTTAATAAATACTTAATTTGATCACATATGGGGTTTTTAGGTACATATTTTTGTTAGCAACATTAAAGAAATTTAGTTGATCCATTGTGAGCTTTAATTGTTGACACTGAGGTGTTGGTTCTGTATAGGAGCTGCATTTTTGACGGACTGACAGATTGTTTGTTGTTTGCATTTAAGGCCAGTAAGTTGTCCCTTCATGCCATTGAAGACAAACCAACAGAGGAGCTTCCTGCCCTCACTGCTGCTGAACTTGAAGCCATTTCTGATCCTAACGTCATCATCAACAAGATGATGACGTTAGAGACTCAGTGCGCTCAGATGAAGCCCAACCTGGGAGCCATCGCTGAGTATAAGAAGAAGGTATGAACTCAAAAAAAAAAAATCAAACCTGGAATTTTATTTCGAGCATTCCTCCCTCAGAGGAGCAAATGTTCCGTTCCAAGTCCCATGGTCCAAATTAGAAATAATGAGGGAATTCTGCCAAAGATTTGTCAGTCAACGCAGCTGAGTCACAGTTAAATCGTGTGGGTTCTTAGGAGGAGCTGTACCTGCAGCGTGTCGCTCAGCTGGATGAGATCACCACAGAAAGAGACGAGTTCAAGCGTGGCTACGAGGACCTGCGCAAACAACGCCTCAATGAGTTCATGACTGGGTTCAACATGATCACCAACAAACTGAAGGAAAACTACCAGATGCTTACACTGGGTGGCGACGCAGAGCTGGAGCTCGTAGACAGTTTAGACCCTTTCTCCGAGGGCATCAACTTCAGGTGACATTCTCATTTTTGTCATTCCAGTTGTCTTGTGTTTGTCTGTAGGTATAAAGCTTAAAACAAGACGCGTCCTGTTCTCATTTTTCCAGTGTTCGTCCTCCAAAGAAGAGTTGGAAGAAGATCTTTAATCTGTCTGGAGGAGAAAAGACGCTCAGCTCTTTGGCTCTGGTGTTTGCTCTGCACCACTACAAACCCACACCTCTCTACTTCATGGATGAGATAGACGCTGCTCTTGATTTCAAGAACGTGTCCATTGTGGCCTGTTACATTTATGTGAGTATCGCCTGGTGGCTGTGATTTGTGACCACACAAGCTGCTTGTTTCACTCTCTCAAATGTACTGCCCTCAGGGAAGATTCTGAATAAATGATTCAGTTATGCATCCAGTCTGTAAGAATTAACTTGCGTTTCCATCATGATACAGTAGAGTACGGTTTGGAATGGTAAAGCCCTGGGTCAGGGTCTGTGTTTCAACTAAGTAGGTAGGTGGGGTGTCGGCTGTGTCAGCGAGATACGTGGCGTGATGTCGTAGCGGTGGCTCAACAACAAACAGTGATATCAAACAGAGGACAAACCAGCAGCTTGTTTATTCCTGTTTGTCTTAAAAAGATGTCAAGCTCTGAATGAGAATAGACTGAGCGTTTAAGAAACACCAGTTGCAGGGAGTTACATCTTTCCTGTTGCGCAATTAGCTGACTGTCCTGGGTGGAGCCAGTGTAGCTGCTCCCAGACCGTACTGTAACATACTATTTTACTCTGATACAAAGGAAGAGTGCCACAAAATAGAACAGTTGGTACGATTCCTAATGAAAATGCAAAAAAAAAAAAAAAATACATACCGTACTGTACCAAACCAAACCAAACCGTACCATTCAGTGGAAACATGGCTTTAGTGACATGTAATGGTGAGACTGCAGATAGTAACAAACAGGATACTCACCCCTCACTTTCCCAAGTGTTGGAACCACCAGAAAGGATTTGAAGTACTTTGTTCACATAACAAGCTTCCACAAAACACACATTTTCTATTAGGTGCAAGATAAAGCACGACCCATAATTGTTTAGTATTAGGCTACAAAACCAACCAGTTTTAATTTTAATTTTAAGGCAATTACACACAAATATGATAGAACAGTGTTAAGCATTGAAAAATGCAGATAACAAAAATGGTTTATTCTTGGGAGCTGGTTATTAACAAAGCACCAAGCTGTTTAATGCTGGCTAAACATTCACTTTAGTCTTAAAATATGTCGGCACTTGGGCAGCAGCTGATCACTTGACAGTGAAGTTTTCTCTCATATCAGTCTCACCTCTGATCGGTTTTATTTTTCTCATTTGCCTCTCATGTCTGTGCAGGAGCAAACCAAGAACGCTCAGTTCATCATCATCTCGCTGAGGAACAACATGTTTGAGATCGCCGACCGACTCATCGGCATCTACAAAACTCACAACACCACAAAGAGCGTGGGAATCAACCCCAAAACCATCGTCTTCAAAGAGCATGACGCCGTCACCGCTTAAATCGGATCAATCTTTGCCGTTTTATTTTCCTTTTCACACATACATGTAAATATTTTTCCTATCTTTTCTTTTACAATGAAGTGCTGCTATCATTTTTACTGTCTGACCCAATAAATATTTTCTGTTAAGATATTTCCTTCATGATTTTCATCACACAATCAGCCTCAGAAGTGGAATCAGATGTGAACTAGTAAAGCAGGAACCTACCTGTTTGCTTGCATTTCTTATCCCAACACCACCATAGTTGGCACTAAATGCAGATCAAGGAAAGGTGTGGATGGCATGGCAATCATGTTTCCATGTGAGACAGGCAGAAGCTGCTTGATTACAGATGCATGTGTCACATTTCTACCAACATTTCATCCAACTGCCAAACTCCTGGCTGCACACACTGGTGTCCTGAGTCACCGGCCACATTTGAAGCCTGTCAAGCAAACATCTTAAGAGACAGACAGTCCTTGAATTAATGGCTAAAGTTATGAACGGTTTACATTCATTTGTGCTCATTTGGTAGACCGGATTGGAAACTGTCAATCAACACAGGAATACAAGCAATAAAAGAAACAAACTAGGATGGTGAACAAATCAGGCTGTCAGTTTACTATAGATGATATTTAAAATGACATTTATTTTTGAATTTTCAAAATGGGTGGGCCTTTTTCATCCAACACTGGTTATGTCTTTGCTCAGATTTCATGTGGCGCATGGATGTCATATTTCACACAACTCAGGCAAGTGCGGCAGTCATCTGTTAGTGGAGCTGACATCAACAATGAAACCACACTGTACGGCTGAACACTGAAAATGACAAAAGCTAATGTTTCATTAAATTTATGGTAACATAAATATAAATAACCAATACAAAAGGTTTGTTTAAAAATAGAATCCATTCTGTTTAAGTTTGCTTGAGCAAAATGCAGTAGAGCGTAATGAGAGTAGATTTTCCAAAGACCACATTGTATAGTCATCTGTGCCATTTTAGATAAACTGCAAGACATATTGGTCGTGATGGTCCAACAAGTCCATGGCAATAAAGCTATGAAGTGTGAGTAAGGTAAAGGCATCATGGTGAAAGACAGACAGCGGAGCAGCAACACGATCCGTGGAAACCTCCGGTCAAACCCACTGTGTCTGCTTCCACTCAGCAGGCTCTACATTTCACACACTGCTCCCATAACTGTTTAAAAACAGTTGCGTGTGTGTGTGTGTGTGTGTGTGTAAGCTGCGCTGATCACCAGGAAAGCTACTGAAATGTCCCACTGCATGATGGGAAAGCCAAGCCAAGTATCTGAGCAACTAATTATAATTTAAAGCTAAATCCACTGAGCACTTTAGTACTTTGTCTATAGCAAACCTATGCTGAAAGGTTAGGGTTCGTGTTGGATGTAATAGCAGTATTAGTTAGTACAAACATCAGCTATGATTACAGTCGATAACTGTCAATGGCTTTAACTCATACATGTGCATGTAATGCTCTAGCATGTGTTGAACAAACAGACCTATATTTTTATGTCTCATGTCTGTCTGTAACTGTCAGAATGGTGAATGCAAACAGACAAAGTATTATCTTAAACTTGGTGTAATAGACAATTTTAACAGCAGGTATTATCGGACATGATGTAGTAGAACAAACACAGGTTTTGTCAATAACATTAATTAGGATTCGACTCCAGGTTGTAGTTCAAATGTGAGGGTCGATGAAGTGACGGAGAAATAATAGCATTGCTAAAATAACAAATTAAGTGGTGCCCTAAGACATTTGTGCAGTATTGTAGAAAGGTTTGAATTATGACCAAATACATTTTTTAAGGATTTGACAAGAGCATTTTATTTGTAACATTTTTGTGCTGTTCTTTTAGACACTGAAATGAGCAGCTCATATCACAGTCTTTGCCTCTCATTCTTAAAGAAACCCTGGGAAGTGACACTAAAAAAAAAATTCCTGGTGTAAGAGGGTTAATGCATTCATATGAGGTATTGGTGTGGTGTTTCTGCTCAGTATTTTAATTATATTCAGTTACACTTCTTCAGTTTAATCACGATCCTTCTCCTTGTGACAATTTTCCATGATCCGGTCTTTTCACGCTTTCCAGAATTTTCCAAGACGACTTTTTACAATTATGTTTAAACAAACGCATAATTATGGAACGGACCCTTAAGGGCAATGTTGTCCTTTAACACTATTGTCACCAGGTACAGGTTCTGTGTTGGGCTCTGTCTAAAAATCTGCAGGATGTTAAATAAATATTTCTAAAGTGCAACATCAAAATAACAAACGGCTGTTTACAAGATATTTTACAGTGGGGCTTTAGTTTTTCCTTTTCTTCAGGAGTGTAGGAACGTGATTTTTCTTTCCTCTTCAAGTAAAAGTTGAAGGTTTTAGTTTGGTCTCTGTCAGTGGGTTCTAAATAAGGCCATGAGCTGCTGAAAAGCCATGACCCTGATGGAGGAGAGGTGTGTGCTCCACATCTCTACAGCAGCCTCCGACACCGTGTAGACCCACCTCGCCGTGTCCCACAGGGGAGTGACGACTTCGCTGTTAAGGTAGTGGACTAACTCACTGGCCGGAGACGGCAGAGAGAAGCCAAGTGGTTTGGCTCCAACTGGGTTCAGCCACATCACGCCATGACCCTGATGGAGGAGAGGTGTGTGCTCCACATCTCTACAGCAGCCTCCGACACCGTGTAGACCCACCTCGCCGTGTCCCACAGGGGAGTGACGACTTCGCTGTTAAGGTAGTGGACTAACTCACTGGCCGGAGACGGCAGAGAGAAGCCAAGTGGTTTGGCTCCAACTGGGTTCAGCCACATCGCTGCCAGCAGCAGCAGCAGCACCACAGAGGAATAAGGCTGCAGGTCGCACCACATGTCCTGTGTCCGTCTGTCGCTCTTGTGTCTTCCTGCCTCGTTGCTGCCACATCTGGCACAGCAGCTCACCCTGGGAACGGGGGCGTCGTCCAGGCTGCCTATGGTCACAGAGGGCCAGTGCTGCAGGAGGAACTCGGATGCCCGTGGGCTGATGGACAGATTTATCAGCGAGGGCAGAGGGGTTGCAATAAACTCCTCCACCCGCTCTTTGAGAAAATGCACCTTCTCCAGGAAAACTAGCGGCGAGTCGTCCGTCACTGACGTGCCCAGAGACACGAGGTCCAGCTGCTCCTCCTGGAGCAAACGATACTGTCATCAGTGCTACGGTGCTACAGTACAGTGGTGCTGATGATACAATCAGGAAAATCCACCAGTATTTATGCAACTAATTATTTGTCAGACTATCACATTGGACACTAGAAAATAAATGGACACTTTTCACTATTTTGTCATATTTTGTAGACGACACAATCGCCGATGAAAGTTGCTTTTTGTTGTAATGCTACTCCACGGTGTAAAAACATTACAAAAATTCATACTCTTTAAACTCATTCATGAAATGCGAAGGTTACCCAAGTTTATTGTGTGCAGCCTCCACATACAAGTTAACTCAACTCAAACCCAGTCTAACTAATAAATTATTTAAACAGGCATCAAAACTAGAGCTGCAACTAATGATTATTTCCATCGATTATGAATCTGCCAATTATTTTCTTAATCAAGTATTTGGTTTGGTCCATAAAATGTCAAAAAAAAATGTTGACTGGTGTTTTTCCAAAACTTCAAAAATGAATGATGTTCTCAAATGTCTCGTTTTGTCCACAAACCAAAATGTTTCGGTTTTAAAGATTTCTTTGCTCCTTGATAAAGAAAGCTTTTTTTTCCAGTTTTAATGATATTTTAACTATTTAAAAAAAAACCTCAAAGACCGAAAATGAACATTATCAAAATAGTTTCTATTTAGCAATCAATTAATAACCAAATAATTGTTTGGAGCTTAACAAGAAAAATGTGATGACCTGTTCATGTTAAAGTGTGTAAATCAGGCCTGAAACACACCTGCAGTTCCTTCACTCGGTGGATAAGTGGTTCGTAAGCCTGCGATACCTCTGCACCAGCTTTATCGAGGGCCTCCAGGTAGGCTTGTCTCTTCCTAGTCAGCGCCGCCTCCAGCTTCTGAAAAAAGTGATTCACTTCCTGTCTGTCCTGCCTGAGCAGCGCTTCGCAGTGGGCTTTCTCCTGCTCCAACTGCTCCCCGAGCTCACACACCTGGAGGAGGACACGATGCAAGTCAGCACAACTGGAAAGGAGGTTTGCATAATAATATGCATTTCATTTAATATAAATGCATATTATTATACAGTTATAATAATATGGAGCATCTTTCTGAGACACTGAGGCTGAGGACCCCCCCCCCCCCACCTCTGTCCATCTCTTCTCAGAGAGTCTGGCCAGCAGCGAGGACGGGGTCTCCTTTTCTTTGATGAAAGCCAACTGCAGATCATCTATGCAATGTCCCTGGTGCTGCCCGACAGTCAGACAAAGCCCACAGATCATCTTTCGATCGCGGACGCAGTAAATGTTGAGAGGCTGCCTGTCGTGCTCCGGACAGGAGGGGGGACGTGGCTCACTGTCCCGCTGGTACTGCGACAGCAAATCGACATACGAGACACAAAACACACAAGCCATATTAAGCAGCGAAAAGACAGCCAGCAAGAGGGTTTCAAAGTGACAAGTGGCCGTCTCCTACTTTCTCAACAATGGCCTTCAGAGACATGTTGGTGGGCAGAGCATCCACACCCCTTGGGGGCAGCTGCGTCAGGTTGCGACAGTTGGGGCATTTAAGCTGAAATGCAGGCAGACGCCGGATGGCATTGTTTGTGGACTCGTGGTGTAAGTTGTTCAGGCAGGCCTTGCAGAAGGTGTGAGAGCACGGCAGGATTCGCGGGTCAGAGAAGAGAGAGTAGCACACAGAGCAGGTCAGGTCCTCCTCTATGATGTCCATGGTGAAGACGAGGGGCCAGAATCAGCAATGGGGGGGGCGGGGCGGGGGGGGTTGGGAGAAGATGGTCTGGCAGGACTGCGGGATGAATGAAGCTTTACGTGTTGCACCTGTTCAGCAAAACATATTCACTTGCTTCAACTGTACAGTGAATTCACATCCTGAAGATAATAGAAAATTTGGACACTGTGATTAACATCCCTGTAAAATGTTATCAGACTGTCAAAAAAAAAAAAAAGTGCTACTAACCACTTGAATGATTGAAAAAGTCGCAGGGTGTTTAAAAATATGGTTTGATTCTAAGACACTGGGGCTGTGGCTGGTGAGTAAGTCACACACACCCTTGCACACACTGGCCTGCTCGCTTCGGCAGGAACTAAAGTCTGTGAACTAGGGGTGGGAATAACAGGGAACCACACGACAAGATCTTAAAGTAGCTTTCTCAGCCATTATCCTGCAATACCTGCTGTAAACTCCCTGTTCTTTGGTTCAGGTAACCAGATGAAGTTTTCCTCATTCATGTAAGCAGTGCCACTACAATTGGACCTGAAGTAGTGATGCCTGGTGAGTGAGACTGGTAGGGACCGTTTACTTTCGAACGCCTTAATTTATCAATTAAAATTCTTTTTATCATATAAATCACCAAATTAATATTTGACCCTACCGCACCGGAACATTGCTGACAGACAGTGATGTTTGCCCCACAAACACCACTGTCTGTACACAATGTTAGGGACGGCACATTTTTGTGCGTGTCCAACACCAATATTACCACCTCAAGCATCTGCTGACATCCAATAGTCATTTTGCACTTTTTAAACTACAAATCTGTTGACAACAGATTTGGCCTGGCGCATTTGCTGTTTAATGAAATTCTATTTTAAATATTTATCAATAACCACTTTTGTTTAATTTTGAGCAACATCACAAACGCAATCACCCCAGCTTACAGTATTTACAGATGCACATTAGGAACGAGGAATTAAACACCTTCATATCCATCCTCTTTTTTTGGTCGTTTTTACTGTACCTTTTTTTCCACGCCTTTTCCACGTGGGATACTTTGACAGGCCTTAGTTTAAAAACAGCGGTTGAAATAATCAAATTAACAATGGCCATTCAGCTTCCTTGGAATCAGGGTACCTGCCGGTTAACAGTTACACTTTCCTGACCGGCATGAAACAGTTTGTCAGATGATCACAAGACTTGTGGATCTCTGTCAAAATGGCAGCTATGATTAAAAAAAAAAAAGGGAGGTGTACTTTGATGGCTTTGAATGATAGTTTTCTTCCATCTCCTCCTGCACCTTGTGGAACTTAGAAGAGAGATGAACCTCTCCGTCTACAGCCTGCTGAAGATTATTAGATGACAACCTGAAGGTAAACAGTTTCTCCCGTGGAGGGCACAGCCCGTCAGAAATGATAAGAACTCTGATTAATCCGCTTACAGAATCTTACCATGATAAACCCTTTTCGGTCCCCTCAGTACTAGACAGGACAGGCTATACACGAGTGCTGCTTTTTAAAACGTTAAAGACTGAAGTAACTGACAAACTGCAGATTGAGCTCCAGTTACAGGATCAGTTACAACCAGCACCACAGTGACAATAGGAGGCCATGATTATGCCAGCAGACACCCAGGCCCTGGTCCAGCACACACCGTGTTGTGATAAGGATCATCTATACAACACAACCCCATGATGGTGCCATAAAGTGCAGCCAAGTTGGCGCCCAAATTCAAACAGGTAACAACTGGCCTGCTGCGACTTCCTCACTTTGTCAGTTAAGACTACAAACGCAATAAGCAAAACAGATGGAGAGGCTAAATAAAAACATGTGAAATATACAGTGCATTCTATCAATGTTGCACACAAAAGGTAGTAAAGAGAAAGTATCGGCAATAAAGCTCATTGGATCAACTCATTTAACTATATCCAAATACGCAAACGAATTTCAAACAAAAATGTACGTGTATTAACTTGGCACATCACTGTTTGGACAAGCTTGAGTGCAACCGGTGCAAACCAATCTTATTTTTATATATTTATTTTTTAATCTAGAGTTTAACTGCACCACCCGCCTCTTTCCTTCAAGCAACTTAAGTCTGACGTTGTAGGTTCTATCATTAAACATAGAGTAATTTAAAAAAAAAAAAAAAAAATACATGTTTTATCACATTAATTAACCCAACACTTTTAAGGAACTAGAAATTTAACTTTAAAAGCGTGTCGCTTGTGGTTTTTCGGTAACGTGCTTAGTATTAGTTGTAGTCTCTTTAATAAATGTTAATCCGGGAGAGACACCGTCGAACTTTTTCAGCGAGTAATCTTAATTAGAACTCACCGTCTGCTGGGAGCAGCATCTCAGTCTGCGCCATAACAGCTTTCATTTCCGCCTACTTCTCGAGCTGCGTTCAAATGTTCCCAGTAAATTCCTACACCTCACAGCAGCGGGAGGGGGCATGGGAAAACACACCAGAAACATTATTGCGAATGCCAAATATAAAAGTTGATTTATGCTATAAGACTATAAATAAGTTATCTCTGTAAATATAAAGAAGAGTGTGTCCTGGATAGTAACCTATCCAAACCTCACCAACGATTTCAGACGACTGCTTTGAATGCATCATTTTTTTTCCACTTGTCCTATCACGCATGTGTGACAACGGTCTCCCTGGCCAATCTTGATCTACATTTTCTCGATTTGAATTAAAGCTCAACCGTTCAGAAAACCAGCATTCTGGCCGTTACGCTCAGCCATTTTATTAGGCACACATGTTTGACTGCGTGTGCACGCGAAAATATCCGATCAATCACATGACATCAACTCTGCATTTAAGCACGTACACATGGTCAAGACGAGCTTCTGGAGCTCAAATCGGAAATGTGGAGGAAAAAAAAAGGGCGATATCAGTGGGTTTGGACGTGGCATGGTTGTTGGTGCCAGATGGGCTGTTACAGAAACTGCTGCTCTGCGTGGATTTTCATGCACAACCATCTCCAGAGTTGGGGTCAGAGTAAAATGACCAGACTGGGTCAAAATGATAGAAAGGCAACAGTAATTTAAGTAACCTCATTACAAGTAATAGAGGCATGAGGAAGGCAAACATGACACATCAAATCTTGAAGTAGATGAGCTACAGCAGCAGAAGACCTCACTGGGTGCCACTTTACTGGGTGTCCTCTGTACCTAATAAAGGGGTCAATGAGTGAATTTTAAGGAGGAAAATTAGAAATGTAACAAGACATATTCACATATCGCACCACTTTTCCACAATAGATCACGCACACACACACAGTCTCACAATTTGGGTTTCACTATTTATTTTCTCAAAGACAACCTATCCTGTATAGTCCATCTCCCCAAAAAGTTGTTCCTCTTTTTGAGGCAAACAACCTTTTTTTCCTTCTTCCATTTAATAATTTTAGATTTGAAACCACATGTTTGCCAACAAGGAATGCTGCAAAAAAAATACCCCTATGTTCAACAGAAGGTTTATGATCACATTGTATAATCATTTACTACAGTGTTCAAAGTTAACACAAAAATGGAAAAGGGTAAGCTTGTACATCTAGCCGGTATAATAGGAAGGAGGAGTATGGGGTTAAGGACTGCAAGGTACTAAATGTACAGCAAACTTGTTCATGGGTTTATTTATTATTCAGGAGAACCCATTCACAACAACTCCCCAAATCCCCTTTCACCTTGAGAAAAGGGAAGTTGGATCCCCTCTTAGTCTAGCTGAGATACATTAGCAGATTGATTACTGCTTCTCCTGAAATCCAAGTCATTATTTTCTCAAGTATCAATAAGAAGTATCATTGGATTACTCTAGAAATACAACAAAGATTGTGGTTGAGTGATGCATAATGTAAAGGCTGTTGGCAGGTCAAAACCCACAAAACTGTCCAACACCTTCAGAAAGACTTCAGGCCTCACTTTGCAGTAAATGTGCAAAACCATAAAGATTATTTAGCAAATTGGACACTAGTGAGGGGTAAGGGAGGGGAAAACATGTAACATTTAAGCACAGTTTTACTTAAAATGAAAATTACACTGTATCCACAGCCTAAGGAAACTAAAATATCCTAAAATTAACTGTGCTATAGTTTAGTACATGCAAAGGTTATGATTCACAATCCTACGTGAAATGGCCATTGTTCTCTTCTCCCTTGGTGATAAGTCAAAGCTATGGCAACAATACTGCAAAGCAGTGATTTTGCTGAAAACTGAAGGACAAATAATTAAGTGTCAAAAGGGGAACAGGCCATTTGGTTGATTATAGTGATGGTGTCAGAATTTCACAGCGTCAAGCCCATGTCTGGTGCTTAGGTTAGGGTTCTGGTATGAGGGTGGAATACGATCATCGTCAATCACCTTTACAGAAGCAGTGAAACTAAAAGCAGAAACTAAAAAAAAAAAAAAAAAAAAGTATCATAAAAAGGAACACACTGGAGGCAAAAAGAAAAGCCCAAAAGCCACCAAATGCATCTTAATACAATGCAATGCTGCTCCACTCTTGCCATTAGCATTGTCCAGTGTCAATTAATAGTAACATAAGAACAACTCGGAACAAAAAATATAATCTTTGTGATGACGATTTGTTTTCATATTCAAAAGTTCTTCCTTTTAGGGATATAGAGGATCAGCCTCTCTTTCAAAGGCAGAAATTCTTTCCTGAAACCTTTGATTATAACCTCATTGTTGCATTTCTCAATTTTAGTTTCTCTTCAGATGTTGTATTGTATCTTTTTCCCCATCTCTGCATGCGTTCTCACCCAGCCTTGCATACTCCCAGTCACGCACGCAGCCAAGCACACAACTCATCCGTCCATTCTCTCGCACACGCGACACGCGCAGCCGGACTCCTGGCCCCGCCCACCAGGGGGAGAGGATAGTGCCCCAATCAGGGCGTCTTGTTGGAGGAGATGAACCTGGCTCCTCAGCACTGAGTCCAGACATTCATACACAATGGGTCCATTCACACACATGTCTGATAGCGTGGCCGATTGGGGGAGGGGCACATTGAGGGTGGCGCCCTCTTTAGTCGGAGGACCGCAGAATTGTGATGGTTTGTTGTTCATCTCAGTTGATTATTATAGTCATATTAATTTCTTGATTTCTTATTTTTGGATGTCCTTGGTTCTCCCTGGGCAGACATCAAGGTTTTTTTTTGTTGTCATTTGAAGTAGTTTTCCAAAGACGACAGCTCCAATAACACAGAAGTTATGTCAGCATGTCTCTCAACGCATTCGATGTAGATGTTTTGCTTTTTTGCAACATGTAGCCACTCATTCTCACTCGCACCCACTCGCCATCTCAAACTTCATTTGGGCTGGTTCCCCTGGAATGCCAAATGAAATCCACACATTTTTCTCTCAGATAAGATGCAGCCATGGATCCCACGAGCTAAGCACAATGGACCAAATTTCTCACACTCTCGCTCTCTCTCTCTCTCTCCTAATTTTTTTTATGTTGAACAGAGTGCTGCATCGTGAACAAAACTCCAGAATACCCCAGATGCCGTCTAAAACTGGAATCCCTCGGCTGGCACGTTGGCAGAGTTAAAGCCGTAAGTTCCACCCTGGATGGACTCTGGGACCAGGCTGGTGTCTTCATCAAGCTGAAAGACAATGCAACACAAAATTAACAATGAAGTTTGATTAAGAACTTCAAATTATGGAGGGCAGCCATTACACTGTTCAGTGTGCAGCCTGTCAGAAATTATTAAAAGGAGAAATGACTGTGGGACACAAAATCAAGCTCTGCTGGGAGGGTTGTGATACAATCCAAGTGTTTTTTAAAAAGCATGTGTCATATACACACATTATATAAACATAAGGAATACTCACATCATCAGATGAGAAGAACTGATCAATAATTTCATAAGCCAATTTGTAGATATCTTCATTTTCATGATGCTGGAGTTGCTCCACCTTTTCCAAACCTGGGTGGAAAAAAAAAGCCCTGATTTGTACCAGCATTCAGTCCCACACTTTCAATTTAATCAGTAACAAAAAAGAAAAGCACAAAAGATCTCACCTCCACATTCTTCAATGAGGTTAGCAATACATTCAGCCTCATCTTCGGCCATCTTGAGGATATTGCTGAGGCCATCGAGGACAACCTGCGCGACTTGAGCATCCTTCACAGTCAGCAGGTTACAGAACGGAGGAATCACCTGCTTCTCAATGAGGTGCGCAACCTGTAAAACAGCACAGGGGCAGTGATGTACTGTGTTTAGTTGCGATTAGTTACAAGATGATGCAATTTCTCATGTTCACATTTGTTAAGTATATTGTTCTGGATTTAAATATAAATAAAATTGACAATGACTAAACCAAAAGCTGCAAAATAATCATATAATAATCATGACTGCTCTTTAAGAAGGTCCACTGTGTAAAATTCAGGTAAAATTATTTTCCTTTAGCAGAAACTAAGAAACTGTGTTTCTGTGCAATGACAATAAAGGAAGTCTAAGTCTATAAAAAAACTTAAATGTACATTGTATGACTTTTCCAATATCCCAGACATTTCTACAATAACCCACAATGGACCAACTTTTTTTTTTTTAAATTTTGACGCTGACGACTACAAAGGTTCTTCAACACACGCAACTTCTCCAATAAAGGCAATTTTACACACTTTAAGTGTCATTTTCAGTTTAATGAATTGAACTCTATATTATTTATACTATATATTTTATTTTCCCATTTGACTACATTAGACAGTTTGTCTGTATAAAAAAAAAAAAAAATCACTGAATACTACTGACTATTTCAGTGTCACCTTTGAGGGAAAGAAAGAGGAGGGGAGATGCAAGTAGTTGTGCTGCACATCACATCTATCTTATCGAGCCCTCACTAAGATTGTACCAAAAATACATCCCTTTGAAAAAAAACAGGGCAGATTCAATTAGCTGTCTCTCTGAATTTAAATTCCTCAGGGTCACAGATGATGCTGCGAAGTTTGCACAGAGAATGTGTGGAAATTGTTACAGTTGTGCGATCTCTCGTGTCAGCAAAGATTATATACCGAGGATTGAAAATTATGAGTATTTTTAGTGGAAAATGGAACAAAATATTCTTATGTGGATCAGCAAATCCCCAGTATTGCAATGAGTCCAGACTGAAGTGCTTTAAAGACAAGGGACTTACCTGATCTTTCCTCCCACTTATCGTCAGGTTGCTGATGGCCCAGGCAGCCTCCTTCTGAGTGCCAAAGTCCCCCTAAAATGTTTACATTCAGCATGAGCAATACATATGCATTTTTGTGAGACATACTTGACAACCAAAGTCATTAAATTAGTAGCAATTAAACTTTTCAAGATCTCAACATTTTAAAGAAATCAACAAGGCCAGTTGCTACTGATTCAGTGAATCTGTGGATAACTATGACCTGCGTGAATACAAATGTGCACAGACACCATTCTTGACTCAGAGTATATAATGTGAATAAATGCAAACCTTGTCAAGCAGATGAATGATCATAGGGACTAGGTTGGCATCGATGACAGCCTGCACCTGCTGCTGATTGCCTGCTGTAATGTTCGACAGGAACCATACTGCCTCCTGCAGGAGATAAAGCACAAGTGACATTCTAGACCAAAGATGCAGTGTCTGTGCTTAAAACATGTCATCCTAATATAACAATGAAGGCAAATAAAATAACTGCCCATTCTGTTTAATAAAGCTAGAAAATATTTGTTAAAAAAAAAAAAAAAAAAAAAAAGACTGTCTAAGCTGGATCAGAATCCAGAGGTCAGATCAGGAAGACAGACCTCTGGTCGAGACAGAGTGCAGTGGGCGGGGCAAGGGCAACTCGGAGGCTCTAATCATCGTCCAGGTCACAAAGGAAGCCTCATTTTATCAGTGACCGGTCTCAGATGCACTCCATTATCAGCAGGAACACATGGTTTCTGCACCCTTCGGCCACCAACCCAGTCACAATCACACACACAATGACATGCACACAGACTAATACCTCCCCTCCCCAACCCACATCCATTTTCACTAATTACAACTAGTCCTCTTCATTGTCTTCATCCTCGCAATTCCTCAAGTTTGGAAGTCCTGCAATTAGCCATCTGTCCCGTCTATTATCTCTCACGCAGCATTCACACTGGCACCAAGTCTCTGATTTCATCACTTCCAGATAAAGTCCAAGATTGTCAGTGTGTGTAGGAGGATGAGGATAGAGCTTGTATTACCTTGTTGATTTTCTCCTTCGGGTGAGTAAGGAGGGCAGGGAAGTGGCTGAGGGCATCACAGTTAAGCACCACCTGGGTCTGTTCATCCGTACCAGTCACTATGTTACCAACAGCCCTCAAGGCCGCAGTCTGCACAAAGATATAGGTGGTGTGAAATTGTTTCACTGATAACATGCATCTAAAAAAAGTGTCTTAGTATTCTTAGATGTTTATTGTAGCGTGATGCTAAAAGTCAGAAGTTTAGAGCTATAAATCATTGCAGTGAGGGGAAAAACTAAAAATGTGAAGCAGATATTAGGTTCTTTTATACCATCTGTCATTTAATAGTGTATCCCATAATGTCATGAAAACAGCACAGTGTTGGCTGGCTCGTATGATTTTATAATCATATCTTGGATGACTCTTCTGCAATGACATTTAATTACAATTTGCAATTGTAATAACACACAATTAGTATTTTCAGATAACTTAAATGAGGTTTAGTTAATTAAATCTGAACTGCATCATACCTGCACTTTGACCTCCTGGTGGCTGAGCAGGGGGACCAGATAAGGGACAATGCCAGAGTCAATGACCATTTGGATCTGTTCGTTCCCAGCATCCGTCAGATAGGACAGAGCCCACACTGTGTCTACCAGGATCTGGAGGCAGCAAAGTGCCAAAATATTTAATAAATTTTACTGCGTACTCAACCTTCATTAAACATCTAATGGAGTGGCAGGAACTTTCATCTGTAAACACAGCATAGGCATCATCCACAAGCTGTTTTTGTGTATACTCACACTGACATCAGTGTGGTGGATGAGCACACAGAGAGCTGGAAGAATCTGAGGAAGAAAAACAGAAAAAGTGATTAGGGGGAGAAAAATTAATTGATCAGATCAATAAATAATAACTCAGGACTGTGATGGCTGCTGAGTCACTACTTCCACGATGGTCACCTTGGCTTATTTCTGCACCAAACAGCATCAACATAAATGTGCCTTTACTGTAGCAGCAGACAGAATACAGGTGGAGCTCTAATCTTCCTCTTACTCGCCAACAATACACTTAATTCTTAGAATTCGGGACAGCCATGAAAGCCGTCACTGCTGCCCACAATAAAACTGCTTCTTAAGTAATACACAAGAACTCTAAAATTAGCTTTGTAACTGCTGGAGTAAACTGGAACTTTGCTATGTCTAATAACATTAATCAACATAGGCCCTGATATAAAAAGGTAATCTGAGGCATTTCATGAACTCGCATGTGAGATCAATTGGGGGTGACAACATTTCATCCTGCTCCCTATATCTGACAGTGTAAAGGAAGATTTGCATCTGATGCATCTGAACACAATTCCTGTTTGTTAATTCAAGTGTTACATGTAGGAAGTGTCAGTTTAGTGAGTATAATGAGTGATGGTTTTTCCAACACACAAGTCTCTCAATCAAGGAAAAAGTGGAAAAAAGACATTTACAATATTTCAGATCAACAATCAAAGACATTGACCTTTAAAATGTAGAACCAAAAATGTAATTTTACTGGTAAAAAGTTTTCATTTATTTTCAAATGATCTCAGAAGGTCTGTGAAAACTCTCAGTCATCCAGGTCATAGTCATCTTCAGCAGTTAGCTGTAGTCTTGTTTGAGTTAATTATGAAGACGTTTCAATTCTCCCCTAAGATGCTTCTTCAAAATTGAACTGATAATTCAGTCCTGAAGAACCTTGGAATGAAAGGTGAAACATCTTCAAACTTAACTCAAGCAAGTCCAGCCACTTATACCTAAGTACTGAAGATCACTTCTCCTAGATTACTTTCCTAGGATTAACAGGTAAGCTTACCATGCATAATATCCAGTATAAAATCAAAAATAGCTAAAATGTCAGAATTTTGTCTACATTTTCTTTTAATCTTTCACAAGCTACATGATTCTTCCGTAGAAACTTTCAAGCAATTATTGGGAACTGAATGACCATTAAAAAATAATTGTTGCCAAATGAGGGCAAATAATAGGAAATAATGCCCGACTAAGAATGTGATCCTTCAGTGTCCTTTCACCTTTGAAACACAAACACACTTTCACAATCTGACAAATCTCACTTCTTTTCTTCATACGTGCTCACCTCTTGGATCGTCTCCATGGGTGGTGGAGGATCTTTGTGGCGGCACAAATTCACCATAACCCAGGTGACATTGCGGAGGAAGGTGATTGGGATGGAGGGACTGATGAAAGAGAGCAGGGGCTTCACCACGCCCAAGCTGATCACATAATCTCTGCACTGAGGACCATCACCTGAACATAACAGGCAGGCAGGGCATGTCATTTCAGTACAGACTTATTTGATTTTTAAACACACTCATGCTTATAGTGACAGTGACTCACCTATAATGTTGCCCAGAGCCCACACGGCCTGTTCACATACATTCTGGTGAGGAGAGTGAAGCAGTCTCAGGAACAGTGGCACAGCGTCTGCACAGGAGGAAACAGTCAAGAACATCTCTAGATCTGATGTGCTGCTTTCATATAGATACTAACACTGTGTTATACTCTGATATATCCTACATAAACTGATAATGTTTATATTCAGGCCTGGTTCTACAGCACTGGCTATAACAGCCACCATTGTATGAATAATAATATGTTACTATTGTGAGAAATGATTGCATTAGTAGAACAATCATGAAATGTGCTCAATAAATTCATGATCAAAACAGTACAGGTTTGTTGCATTTGTGCATCTCTCAACCAAGTCCATCAACTGGTGTTTGCAAATTGTCCAAATATTGGTATATGAATATTTAAAAATCGATAAAGAGACCAAATTCAAACACCAGCAACAACAAAGCCTTTAAGGATGTGGACAAAAAGGAAGACCATAGAAACAACTGTAAGCAGCAGCAAAATTAAGGCTAAATGATTGAGGGGAAAATGTCCAATTACAAAAGCAAGTCAGGAATTGTTAAAATAAAAAAATCCCCCTTGCAGTAAATGTGTGTGGTTTAATCATTTTTAACCATTTTAACAACTGACAACACAGATTTCCACACAGAACTGCACTCCTCAAAGTCTTACTTGCACAATGCTAATACTGTAAGATACAAACTTGGAAAAACAACAGCAAATGATGTAAAACAGACAGAAAAAAAACTTGGTACTTACTGGACTGGACCACGGCTTGAGTCTGCTCTGACGTTCCAGATGCTATGTTGGTTAAAGCCCAGGCCGCCTCAAACTGGAGAGATGGGCTAAAGGGAGGTGAGAGATGGATGAAGATAGCAGATTTAATGGTTAAAACGAGTGAGATTGAGAAACAGTATCAAACAATGAGAACATGCCAATGAGTCATTCATGTTCTGTTACTCCTGGAGGGTGAAAACTGGGATGTATTTATGTAACAGCCACACTGTTCACATGTAGCCTAGGCTAAATCACACAGCTTAATTTACATACCTGCAAACTCTACCTGATCTGAAGAAAGTGCTAACTTGTACTATAATTATCACATACCCAATGTGATGATTCACAGCAACATGCAGACAAACAGAACTGCAGCATACTTACTTGTCATCTCTGTCCAGGCAGTGAACCAGTATAGGAAGGATCCCAGATTTAATCAGGTCATCTATGGGAGGGTTACGGTCACTGGACAACAACTTCCTACAAAAACAAAGAGAACACACAAAACCATTATGATACTTGTATGGCTTTACAGACACCAACAAACAAAAAACAATTACACAGAAGGAAAAACAGCTTAAGAATGTGAGGCATCTCCACATTGGAAATAAATCATTTCTCTTAAATTTGATGACATTTTTAAAATGTCAAAATACAGCTGCAGGGATAGCTTCATTTATTTATACCAATAGATTAAAAAAAAGTGTTTTTTAAATCTCAGAACAATCAAACATTTCTAGGGGCTGCACGACTGAGCTGCAGCACCATTTATGAAGTTCATAATCAGATGGAACTGCCTTACTGTAAAACACTACTCTCTAACCACACTGGAAAAACATTAAACCCTCTGAAATGTGTATTTTGTAAGAAGCCATCAATTTTAAATCAGATCAATTAAGATCAAGTGCTGACATACTGGCATAGAATCAGTGGCTTAAAAGATAAACCTGAAACATGACTACCCTCAAACTGCTACTGTTAATGAAACAAACTCAGTAAAGTGCATTAAACTGAAAAATGGGCTTGATGGTATATGGACATCAGTCACATCATGATGTGACACTGATGTGTAACGATATTAGGATTTCGGAACACACACAATCTACTAATATATCTTCGGAACTCACAAACAAGCGTTATAAAGTCCTGTGATTACTCCACTTTGGTTTCTCATTATAAATAAACAGCAACAGTGTTAGTTTAATGGAATCGTAGTCCTACCTTGCAGCCTGCACAGCGCTCAGCTGGACGCCCTGGTTATCACTCGTAGCATTCTACAATAAAACAAGCATAAACAAATTGGGTCATGTATAACATTAAAAATACCAATAATGCGTCCCTTGGAAAAGCAAAAGTAAGCAATTTTTAAAAAAGGGCAAGAGTTAAAATCACAATGTATAAATAAACATAATACTTACTTGTACTATTGCTTCAAGAGAGGTGTTTTGCTAAGAAGGAAAAACATTTTGAAAAGTTATCAGTCAAGAACTGAACACATACAGTAAAACGTGAAGATTCTCTGGGCTCGATCAGTAATCGGTAAACATAAGTAATAAGTTCATATTGTGGAGAAATCCTTTTCGCTCTTAACCACAGCATTGCTCATTAAAACAAAACCCATGTGAACACTACGAAGAGTGTTTCCTGGCAGGACCAGGGGAGGGGCGGAAGAAAACCTGTTAGCTAATTCTCTTACATTCAAACAGCCGTTCCAAAAATTGATTTTGTGCATCAAGTCACCAGAGCACTGAGATCAGTGACCAGAAATTGAGACGAAGACAAAGATTTGCAATCTTGATTTAATCAAAATGGTGACTTAGCTCCAACAGTCAACAGACTGGACGTGGAGACCAGAATTCAGCACAATAATAAGCCAACTGGCAAACTCAACTGATGTCCAATACAGACAGTATAGGGCCTGGTGTAGTAAGCCTCAAGTAGAGACATAGAATATCACATTGAACAGCCTCCTCGTGGCTGCTGGCAATAATTAACACACTTGGTCACTACTATTGATGAGTAGTCACACTGAGTTTTTACTGTCAAATATAAGGGCAAGTTATTCGCTTTGAGAGAGCTACTAACAAAATATGCCAAAATGTCATTTGGGAAAAACAATCAATGTATTAGATCGACTTGCCTCTCAGCTCCAGTGGGTTTGTAAACTAGATGGCTAGCACATGGTCCCACAGAGGCTACTGTAATGTCATGCAGTGAGTCAGAAGCATGTCTTGGTTGATGTATTGCTCAGTAGCCCATTTCAAGCTCTCGCTGCCACCAAGCAGTTACCATGATTAAATTTTCTGAACTGCTGAGTGGCCATTTTGACCCAGCGCTGCCATCAAACTGAGATCTTAAACAGTGATGGAATTCCTGATCAACTGATTGATTTCCAGTCACAATCATATTGTAAAACATGGTGGTTTGATGTGTGACAACTGTATACAGTAGAGCAGGCCAACTGAGACAATGACTTGTCATTTTATGTTATTGCATATAATGTGATTAATACTTTTATACTCTTTTATCCACAGTGGCATTTACAAAAGTAGACAGATGAGGAAGCTCTTTAAAAAAAATAAATGGAAACACGGCCAAGAAAACAAAAAAAATCCCGATAAAGCACAGTAATACTTGGTCCACCTTTCGTACTGAGGAAGATGTAAGTTAAACTAGACTCTAGCTTCAGGGAAATTGAACAGCACAGAACAGAAAAACTAACTGGATGTTTCTTCACACATACTTCACTCAACTGACACTGGGAAAGGAGAATTAAGGAGGCATGTAAGCAAAGCCATTGAGAAAAACCTAATGTGAAAAACTTGTGCATTTAATGAAACCAGACTAAAAACTTGACAATCCTGCTGCTTCTGTAGTATCTTTCACAGGAGTCGTTGATGGTATCCTTTAACACAAAATGTAAAAACATGTTATCATTCTTTAGTAATGCAAATGTTGAACAGAAGAGATGCAACTGTACCGATCTGAACTCTCCATCAACATCAGAGTCCTCACAGATGTCTTCATGGGGCACATTCCTCCTCTTCAGAAGGTGCTCGTCTCTTTTGTTCTGTGGTGAAGGGAACAAAACTATAACTTCATGCACATTCCCACACTTCAGGATACAACGTCATTTTGTAACAATTCTAAATACTAAGCCACAGGGATTTGTAAAATGATTCTGCAATACAGCACAATTGAGTTTACCTTTCTGAGTTCCACCACTACCTCAGTCCTCTGTCTTCTCATAGTCTGAAGAGAGAGAGAACATAAACATCATACCTCAAGACACTTAAATTTAAACCAGCATTCACTTGAGAGACTAACATCAGCTAAAATATGAAACCCAGACACAGACTAAGTTCAGAATCCAGTGTGTGAGATTAGAGCTGATCAGCAGTCTAAGTCATGAACCCGAGAACCCACACTCTGTGTGAGCACCAGGCATCAGTCTGACCTCATATGACTCAGCTTTAGTTACTGCAAGACTGCTTTATATGCCTTAACAAGAGTGCTGCCATCCATATTCTTTGATAGCATGATATTGGTAGTGCCCATAAAACCACAAACTGTCAATAACATACATTCAGTAGACAATTTATTAGGAGGTATGGCCACAAGATCGTCTGTGAATCTGCAAGGAATCCTAAAGGCAAACCTTTTTACCATAGCAAGATAGCCATACAAGCACATTTAATCCAGCCAGTGTTTTAGATTACCTGAACATAATGTGAGTGCAGCATACTGCATCATGACCAACGCAACGCAAACCACAGGGAATGTTACTATACAAATACGATATGTACTATACTTATCAGACCGCATTATATTAACCTTGATTTACCCAATTAACTTTTGATATAATAATTTCCTTTATTTTAAAGCAGAAAACGGCGCCTTTTTAATTTAAAAACGAATGTGCCTATTGATCTAATGATCCAGATCAGTTACCAAAGACAAACGAGTGAGACAACACGTTTCTATTGGTGAGCCTAGATGCAGACACTACTTGCCAAACTGGATGTATGAATACAGTATATCCGCCGCACATGTATCTTTAAGAGCTGAACTGTCTGAAAATCCACTGCTAACTTATGGATACAAGATGTAGCTGCGATCCATTAGTCATGTGATCGTGTTCATGAGCTGCCCGTTCGTGATAACCTTGTATTCGGTGCATGTGTCATAATTTCTTATAATACATTTTACACAACGCAGTGTGATTTAAAAGAACTGTGTAACTGGTAGGCGAATAGACTGCCTGGTTTCCGCCATTGTTTTTGATGATAAAGACGGGGGATGGGTGGAACTGCAGCTATCGAGCTTAACATTGGCAAGCTAGCGGGCAGGGTAGCTAGCTCGCTAACGAATTAACACAATATCACTAACATTCTGCTGACCGATTAGAAAAATATTGCTCAGTGACAAAGCCGAGATGTTGGTTTTAAATTGCATCGACTGGTTGAGCGACTAACACGCCGATCCAGTGGATGAACTGCTTCACTTCAGCTAGCATGTCCCCCGCGGGCCTGGCTAGCAGCGGACTAGCAGAGCGCACCCCGAGGAACTCTGGCATGTTTCATAATCTCACTGGATTTTTTTTCACGTCATAAAATACACACAACGAAACCCGAAAAACAATCCCCCCCCAACCAAGGCCGGCGACATAACCCGGGTGAACCGCGAAGGCCCAGGTTGGAGCGGAGGGCTCAAAGTTCCATCGCTAAAAATTAGAAACGACGTCACAGGGAAACCAGGAGACGAAGCTGGCCGCGGACATAGTGGCGGCGGCGGCGACGAAAAGCAGACATCCCCGCCGCCAATTCACACAACGTTTACCTCCAAATCACGGCCTTTATTCTTGAAGTTCTTCAGCCGCTGGTTGTCCAGTTTCTCGCTGTCAGCCATGTTAGCAGTTGTGGTTGTGGCGATTTCAGTTAAACTCGTGGATTTTAGCTGGTAAGCTAGCCCCTCTTTTTTTTTCTAGTTCCCTTTTCTCAGCCGTTCGCTAGCGGACTACTTTTTGATGCTGTGTGCGAGGTGCATGCTGGGAATGCCGGTGGTGGTGGAGGAGGAGGAGGAGGCAGCAGGGAGGAAGGGTGGGGAAACCCCGCTACTGTCATTGGATTCGCTGCAGAACGCGCGACACATAACAGCTAAAGTCACATTTACATTTAATCGTGACACTGAAGAACATAATAATAATAATAATTTTTGTATGTTTGTCGCTCAACCCTTCACTGAGAAACTCATGGGGTTATAGAGTGTACAGTGTATTGTCCCTTCTATTTATATAGAAGGGACAATACATGTTTACGTAAATATAAATATGTAAATATGCCAGAATTGTCCCTGACAGCTCAGACAAAAAAAAAAAAAAATACGAAAAATAACACACCATCAAACAATGCACAACAAAACCAAACATGAATGAGAATCCACAGTACAATAAGAAAAACACAGGACAACAAATAAATATGAAAACCTACAGCATTGTTAAACTATGAATGATCACAGATCTGGTTCCTCTTTAGTCACGCTTGAGAAATGGCTTTTAAATGTATTGAAGGTGGTACATTGACCAGTTAGTGAAACAGTATTTGATATGAGGAAAAAAATCATGGAGGTAGCAAACCTTCTAGCCCTATTTTCTGGTAGTGATGATTGGATTTGCCTGAAATTGTTTTAGACATGTTTTTAACATGGTTCTTAAATGCTGATTAATTGTAACCCAAAAATATTTAGTGTTTGCTGTAATGCTGTAAGTTGTATCAAAAACAAGCAAACAAAAAACTCAGTTGCAAAATAAAGGTGTAAAAATTGTAATACATATTTTTGTGCAACATTAAGAGGAGCAGTGTTCCTGAACATTGAACATTTATTCAGTGATATTTTTCATTTATTTAACAGATTTTATTTCCTACGTGTCAAAAATTTAATAAATCAAAAATATAGCATCTCTCCCATTCAATATACATCCACTATCCCGCTCAACCTTCCATTCTCTCATCCACATTAGTCACTTTCAAGTTCCTTTCACCTATTCACAAGGATTTTTTTAGACACCTATTCAACAATCTGACTAATTAGTTCAGTTTTCTAACTGTACAATACTTTGTTTAATATAATTAAAAAAAAAACAAAAAAAAAAACCCCAATAATTATGTCTTTGTCATGGCTTTATTGACTGTACATTTAAACAGAGGCTGCTGAAGATGTAATTGTTGTCCCAACCTTCACGTTGTGATTTTTAGTAATTTGATCAACAGCAGTTGTGCTGATAAGGCAGCAGTCATTTTTATACATCTTTCTTGTCTCACACACAGACAATAAAGCAAAGAGGGTATTAGGATGAAAACACAATAAGTTTGGAAGACCAACTTTGGACGAGGCTGTAAAAACCTCTTCATACTCCACTCGGTCAATTCCAGATGTTTATTAACGTCTTTATTTCAAGACAAAATGCAAGGAATGGAGAAACAGAGCCGGCATGGGAATTAAATAAAAAAAACACCATGTTCACATTTGTTCCCAAAAAGACTTTGCTTTACATCAGTTCAAAAAACTTCTTGCTGACAGTCTTTATATTTTTACAACGTACATTGTAATATTAAAAAAGAACGCACATCAATAAAAAAGTAAGAGAAACAGTTGACACATACTGTAGAAAGGAAATAAGTGTTTTTCACTCATATACAGTATTTGGGTAAAATATACTGTGTACACTGTCCCAAACATTTTGTGACATATCAGTTTTCACACTTGGGTTCACAGGTTTTTTTGATAATCCAAACTTTCTAAATGAGTTCTTATAATTTATCATCCAAAGACACAGTGTCTCCCCTCCACAATCTGGTTAAACCAAGGCATTGTTTTATTCTGCCAGTTCTGAACTTATTCTTTGCTCTATCCGTCATGGGACCCAACTCTGTCACACTGGTGGAGGCTAAAGTCACTATCATGCATGACCTTTTGTGACCTTTTGACATTAGATTTGGTCTCTAAGGTTCAAAAGTTATGAAAGTTTTTGTCTTTCACTGATATTAACACTAATCAATGTGTTATCATCATACATCATATTGACGCCTCCTCCTGTTTGATCCTAGATTCCGCAGAGTGGTCACGCGCTGATGACTCGCAGAGAGAGCCGAGACACAAGGCATGAGGAAACTTCAAGAGATTTCCATCCATCATCTGCTGCAGAGCACGATTCGTCTCACAGCTGTGATACTGAAGCCTTTGGACTCCATTTTAACTTTGATGTCATCTCCAGTCTGCTTCAGTGGGGTTTTCATCAGATAGACAATCCTCCTGAAACCTTCCTCGAGTCCAACGCCGATGATGGCTGAGCAGGGTTGGATGAACCAGGCTCTGCCCTCACACACTCTCCTCATGTCCAGTTTCTGGCAAAGTGCCTCTGGGCTCAGAGCTCCAGCAAGGTCCTGTTTGTTTGCAAGGACCACAAGAGGAATTCCTCTGAGACTGTCGTATCTCAGGACCTGGCACACAGAGAATGCAAAGTCAGAAACACTGTCATTAATACTGAAAACTGTATGTACTTTGTGTAGTGTTAATGATCGGCTAACCCATATTATATTCT
This sequence comes from Brachirus orientalis, assembly GCA_016785285.1. NCBI lineage: Eukaryota > Metazoa > Chordata > Actinopteri > Pleuronectiformes > Soleidae > Brachirus > Brachirus orientalis. The sequence continues at coordinate 6,329,125 of JAFBJR010000179.1, read as the reverse complement.
ATTTGTGGTCAGAGCAGAGCTGCATGATGATTTTCAAATCCATTTCATTTGTACATGTGACGTTAATGTGCTCGTAACATATACAGAGCCAGGCATGTCTGTACAGTAGCCCAGAAGGGACACATCAAAAACTAGAGGGCTTGTAACGTCCTTATATGTGAACTGAAGGCCACCATGTGTTTGCTGTGACCCCTAGGTGTCGCCAAATTCTACACTCTGGTCCTTTAAATGAGTAAAGGATGCTGTGTGTTCTTTCATAAATCTTGATATCAAGATTATTTGCAGTCAGACTTTGAACACCCCCCCAAAGATACTCTGTTTTGAATTATTATTTGAATTTGAAGTTGTTTTTCAATTTAGTTTCATGATTCAAAATCACACACATAACAAAATCCCCACCTTTGTCATTGGAAATAAATCAAGAAACTCATAAAGTGTGAGCGTTAATCTCATGAAGAAATATTGAATTTTTATTAGGTTTAATTACCCGATGTAGTTCCTTGCGGGCCTCGTCCAGCCGTCCACGATCCCGGCTGTCCACCACAAACACCAGTCCAGCTGTATCGGTGTAGTGATGCCTCCAGTGAGGCCTCATCTTCTTCTGTCCCCCCACGTCCCACACAGTCAGGCTCGGGCTGCTCCTGTCTGTCTCCAGTGTCTCCACATTGAAGCCCACAGTTGGCACGGTCACCACACTCTCATTGTACATCAGTTTGTAGAGGAGGGTGGTCTTTCCTGAGCCGTCCAGGCCGAGCATAAGGACCTGTGCTTGTTTCTGAGTCTTGGATCCACAAATGCCCATGTCCCAGGATTTTAGTCTGCCTCTATTCTTGTGGTGTAACTCTCGTGACTCCCTCCGTTCTGACGGTCTGCAGAGTCTCTTCTGAACACTGCCAACAGTAAGTATGTCTTATGTACACACAGGCATAGTGACCCCTCCCCCCGCTGTGATGAAATTCCCTGAGTTCCCTGTGTCACTTTCTGTAAAACTATTTATATCCAAAGTGACTGTGCAAAGAAGTGTGGAGACACGGGACATGAGACATGCAGCTGTCTGGTTACCAATTCCCCCTCAGCGGAGTCCCACCACACCTGCCCCAGATCATTCACACACACAGACAAACTGGTTTCCATTACTTCAGAGGACTTGCATTGACTTACATTAATTACTGGTGCCCTAACCCTGACCCTAACCTTAACCTAACCCTAACCTCAGGCTAAGTTTAGACTATGTCTTCACCTTAAAATGTAGTTATTTATGTTATGGGGACATGATTTTGGTCCCGATAAAGAAGACAAGTCTTCATAATGTGTAATGTGTAAACAGATTTAGGTCCCCACAACATAAGGAATACCAGTTACAGACACACACACTTCCATTCATTTGGAGAGTCTAAACAAAGCCTTATCTCTAACTTAAACCATAACCACAATTCAAATCTTAAACCTTTACTTAACCACTTCTCCACAAATTAGGTTCTGTCTCATTAGGACCAGGTTTTTGTCTCCAACAGGACTACTGGTCCTGACAAGGTCAATGTTTATGCCAGTGAAGGTCCTAAAGGGGGAAAACACACACACTCACACTCACACACACACGTTTGCGCTTCTATCGGAGTGAGATAGATATAATACATTCCCTAGCCCCTTACCTTAACCTTAACCATCACAACGAGATGCCTAACCCTAATCCTTACCCTAACCCTAACCTAAAACCAAGTCTTAACCCTGAAAAAGTATTTTTAAGGGGTGGAAAAAGTGACGACCAGCCAAAATGTCCTCACTTTGTCAAAATGTCCTCACTTTGTCAAAATGTCCTCACTTTGTAGGGTTTTTGGTCCTCACTCTGCAGCAAGTACAAGAACACACACACACACACACACACGCACACACACATCCCAGCAGTAGCCAGGAAGTCTATGTTTGGAGTGCCTTTTCCCAGCTGGATGTCCTGTACAAATGACATTATACTGTAAATATAGTTATATTTTTACACTCACAATATGTACATGTAGGCTAAACCTCTGGGCATAAATCTATTTTGGAAATTCGTGTTTAATCTTACACTTATTTATAGTTGAATGTCATATGTGATTTTAGCTTTGTTTAACATGAATAAACCTATATGACATCAACTGGACTGAAGGCTCATTTAATGCATTTATTAATGGATATGTGTCAGATCCCAGTTTTGCTAAAGTATTTTGTTATCCACTGGCGACCATAGTGATAATAATTCACTATAATACATGAATCAGTCAGTACAAAAAAATTAAATGAAGGCAGATAAAATCTTCTCATCACCCAGCAGGTGGCACAGGCAGACTTAAATCAAATACTTCAAATTTTTAGTCCCAGTAAGTCGTAATTTAACAGGATAAATACAGGAAATTAATTTCCACTTTCTTTTGTGAATATCTGGGTTGACTTTCTTGTCATTGTTTTTTTTCTCTGTGCTACACAAGTATTAGCTACATTTCATGCACATATATTTTCCTAAAAAAAAACATGCCTAACACAGAAAATGATCATTGTCATTTTAATGTTACTTTGTTGATTTACACTTTTAAAATTTCTGAATTCTTTTCTTTACAGTTTATTAAAGTCAACAAAAACAAGTACAAATGCCACATAAACATTCATAATGTGACGTACATCATCGAGGAAGAATGTGAACTGAAAAAGAAAAACACAAACCATTTTATCTGATATACATCTCTGAAGTTAAACAATCCGGGAGCAGGCACACTGCTGTATAAACAGTGGTGGGTGATACTAACATGAGGACAGTATGTACAATTATGTTACAATGTCTTGTGGAGACATTCTTTCATCTGCTATTCTACAAGCGATTTAACAAGATATGACACTGAGGTCGTGCAGTGTGCAAGGTGTGATCGACTGCATTATATCAAAAACTGAGATGTAGTTTTGGCAGCAGACTCCATGACAAAAAAAAAATGGACATTTAAAAAAAATAAGGCAACAATGACACATTTCATTCAAAGGCTTGTTAACATTTTGAATCACAGTTCAAGGGAAACATAGATCGAGCATTAATGATCAGGATGAAGGACTTTTCTTGTGACTAATATGACATTAATACAAGACACTTCAACGGCAAGTCTTGAGTATATTTATATCTCATTTGGATTGTTGATGATAATAATGTAGGAAAAGGCAGTAAACACAATAGCATGTCAATATGTAGTTTTAAAAGCACTGTAAAAGCTCACTTGTAGGTAAATTCACTAATAATTATGACTTTACATTATTAGAACAATTATTTCTGTGATAACTTAAATTTCTCACACATTTGATTAAAAAATATCATAATTTTTTGAGCCGTTACAGATTTGTAATGTTTCTGCAACAATTTATAATGAAATGTATAGAAATTTAAAAGACTGTATAGTGTTTTATAGCCATTTAAAAATGACAGCACGTTATATTTTGACAAACTACAATATCATCTGACAGTTCCTACATTACAAGTAGTCGTAGTGATCCTGATCAGTTGTGAACGAATCTTAAAAGTTGTCAACAATTAAAACAGACGCGCAATACGGACAGCAATCGTTATAAGTGGACAAAAACATTGAAAAACTTACGAAGGAGGGCAACTCAAGACAAAAGTCCGCTCATTCCCACATCAGCTTCTATTGCTGTACAATGTGAACAAGCATTTGTGTGGTTCATATTAATTAATTTGTACCAGTGAAATGTTAAATCATCATTTAACGTTGATACAATTAGATGATGTAGGAGCAGGATAAAGAAAACTAAGAACATTAAATCAAAAAGTAAAGAGAACTCCAAGCTATAGTGCCATAGTCAAATCTGTCATTATAGGTTAGCCATTGAACTGACACACACACACACACAGAACAAAGTTAAATGTGTACATTTGCATAACAATGGCCCAGCTGACATTAGTGTATCTCAAAAATGAAGGACATTTTCTCATGTGTCACTTTGACAGCAGTAAAAGTAAAGGAGTTGGTCAGTCGATACGTTGAAGGGTTGACTTCTGTGATAGAAATAGTTCTTGCTCAAAGAAAATGTGTGGGCTTAGTTTTTTTTTTTTAAATGTTTCATCTTAAGCTGATTCAAACATAACACACTGTTGATACTGTGTTTGGTAGACAGACGGTCTACTGCTCACCAGATTTGCTTTTAAACTTAACCACCATGACAGTGATATTGTCAGGACAGCCGCGGTAGAAGGACTGGAGGACGATGCTCTTGGCACCAAAGTGAGGCTCGTTCAGTCTTTCCCTGATGAAGCGAACCGCCTCTTCGTTGCTGAAGGTGTCCCACAGACCATCGGATGCCAAGATCATGAACTCTGGCTGCAGCTTGTTCAGGTCAAAGGACATGATGTCTGGATCGGGAATGACCACGTTGAGGTTCTTCAGAGGGTAATCGCCCAGAGAGCGGGACATGGCCAGAATGCCCTGGACACGCCATGATCCACTGAAGCTGATGAAACCACCTGAGGAGGAAGCCAGGTGGAGAGAGAGGTTGGAAAACGACAAGCAGCGGGAAAATAAATAAAAAATACATCTACCTATCCATCCATCTATCTAAAAAAGGAGAGAGAATATGTTTGAAAGATCGTGAGAGACAACACATAGGAAAGAAAGAAAGGAGGAAAAAAAAGAGCAGATATTTTCATCACACCACCAAGTGTCACAGATTATTATTGTTTCCCTGAACCAGTTGGCAGTGTTTCTCCTCATTTTGATTAGGGATGGCTTCATACCTCTTTTTTGGGGCCCAAAACCAAAATCACAACCTGGAGTATGGTCCCTACTTCCTGCTCTGTCTTTCTACATCACATATCTTCTGTTGTTAGTAGTCTGTCTTTGTTGGCTGGAGCACAGCTTATGTTGCTTTTCCTTGCCTGTCTGTGTTACTGTTATTGTCAGATTTGATTTACATTCATTGTAAATGTCAATTAATGTGCAACTATTTTTTTAAATCCTTTATTTAGCCAGGAAGGTCCATTGAGAGAGATCTCTTCTTCCAGTGAGTCCTGGTCAATGTCCCAAATAAAAAAATAAAGTATCTACTAAAACTGGTACCAGTCCGAGAAGTTATTTCCTGCTACAAAGCTGTTAAAAACACATATATGTGAAGGCATTTTCTATCTATCCATAATAAGAAACTTGGATCATATCAGGTTTCATAATTTTCTTTTCCTATTATTCCATACAGTGATTTTGACCAGGATCAAACTGATACTGTCCCTAATGATACTGTCCCTAATTTCAATCAAGTATGACGATGATGCATTCACATCAAAGTGCAAACCATAACATGGTTCAATGCAACAGACATGTTTTCACTCACCCAGTGTCACTGTTAAAGCAACTGGAATAACGCGTTTATATTGGATACATTTCAGTTCATGTCACATCCAGAGTGCACAGCTGCATGTCTCTATGGCTTCAACAGGTCTGATGGCAGGGAATTCTACTGGAAATTACTGAATAAGATGAAGATTTCCATACTAGGTCAGGATGCCTCCCTCGTTCCTGTTCAGTCAGGTCAGCCAAAGTTTTAAAAATACTGGGGTTGAGAGTTCAGGCCACTACAGGCTTTACATATTGGTGTCAGCTCCCTCTAAAAATACCATTATGTGTAACTTTCCACTCTAAACTCTTAAATAACTAAAATCCCCAATCATTTCCAGAAATAGCAAATGATATGAACTTTCAGCAGCAGCCATTTCAGCAGCTACTGAAGCTCGCTGCATTGATGTAACTGTTGGAAAATTCAAAATGAAATTAGGAACTAAAGGAGACTTTGCACATTTGTAATATCTCCATTAAGCATGATGAGGTACTTACCTGAGCAGTTAGCTGCTGAATATAATACTTAAGCTAATAAATGCATTAATTTGAAAACATTTCTGCACCCACATTATCATTAGACCTTAATTATTTGTCTTCTCATAATCATTGCATTGCATTGCATAATGTAGTTTTCATTGCAATGAAAACTACATTATGAATGACTGTGAAATAGTTTTAATAAATTAATTACTAGTGTAATAATTGTCCAAAGACATAATCATAGTGTGAGTGATCCTATTGCCAGAGGAAGGTCTATGACTGTCTTGACAAACGTCATGCAGAGAGATGGTGTCAACTTTAACTTTTTCACTGCCTGACAGTTTTAAGAAAATCCGATTCCCCAGGTCAGATTTAGTACATACTGTAAGTGGCTCCTGAAAAACTATCCTTTATTATTTAGAACATTAGGTGCCCCACCTCCAATTAAATCACATCGTGAAATTTCACATTTGCAAGCTTGTTCCATAAATAAATAAATAAATAAACACTTAAGCAGCTAATTAATACAAACTCATTTTCAATACCCCTTCAGACCATTGGGGGGAGATAGTGGGCCACCCTAACTGCCACCTGGCAACAGGCCATCAAATTCTGCTCAGCAATGAGAAAATGCAGATAGAGTAGGAGGGAGAGTTATGCCTCCAGATACAACTTAAATACTGTGCAGTGTCTGTCTGCATTTGATAAAGTGCTGCTCTGGAAACAGATTGTGTTATCATTCACCAGGTTTTGATGTTGCACTGAGTCTCTGTTTCTCAACTTCACTTTCAGGACAACAATCTGCGTTTTGATATTCCATTAACGGTTCTTCTTCCTAGAATCTTTAAAGAGAAGCTCTGCTCTGGACTGCAGCTGCTCTCTCACCGGCTTTCTTGATCCTCTTGCGTTCTTTGAGCTGGTATGGTTTGTGGTCATGTGATAGAGGAATGGCATTGCCGTTTTTGTCGCAAAGAACTCCACGGGAGTCTCCTACGTTGGCCACCGTCAACTCCTTATCAGACAGAAGGGCTACCAGACATGTGGTACCTGAAACACAGGGAGGGAAGGAAAATGGGGAAAAAAGAGAGATGGAACAGGGAGAGAGAGGTAGATAAGAGTTACAACTTAAGTGAGTAAAAAGGACAAAATCCGTGGTGGAACTACATGCAACTACATGAATGCCAGCTGCCGTAAAACACCAAAGAAGAGGAAGAAAGACAAAATCCTCTGTATTTTGATGCCACTATTTGTTGTGATATAGCAAATCAGGAAACTATACTGAAAAACTATTTATGGATAAAATTACCAGACCATGATGCTTGTTTTTGGTTGACATGAATGTTTCTATATTTTAAAGGAGGCTGATATGATGTTCTACTTTTTTACTTATAACATCAAACATTGTAATGCTACTAATGGAAAATTCAGTGGATCATAAAGATAATTAGGATTCACCCTAAAGGATCATAAATGTAAAATACCATTAAAAGCAGCCCACAACTTTATCACACACGTGTAATACCAACATGACTCCATGTGCAACTTATTTTCCTTGTACCACTGTCTTCAGTGTTTTCATTTCTTTTCCTCCTTCCTGTCTTTGTTTAGCCTTACAGCTGGGCAGAAACCAGTCTGGACTGAGAATCTGAGGACTACTGTATGAGATCCAAAGTCCTATAGATAAAGGACAGATCTGCCTGTTTGGTACCACAGAGCAAAGAAAAGTGAAGAGAGAGAGAGAGAGAGAGAGAGGGGGGGGTAGAGGAGAAAGTGCAGGGTCCTGCTGGGCTGGACCACACACACAGAGAGCAGGGGGTGGTACAGGGAGGGAGACAGGAGAATGGGACATATAAAAGACACACCATCAGATTCCACCACAGTTTAGAGCCTAAAACAAATGCAGTTCGTCGCTAGAATGTGAATGAAACATCATGGTGCAATGTTGACCGACTGGGAATGTATGTCAGGCGTTTGACATTAAGCAGAATGAAATACATCCATCTTCCCCGTTCAGTTACTCTATTGTAGATCTGGTACAGTCAGCACGTCGAACACAGACACACAGAGCATGCATTTGAAATGGAAAGTGAAAGCACAGGAGGGGTGTAGAGCTACAGATGGGAAGAGAGAAAATATATTATTTCTCAGAAGTACAATGATTTTTATTATCATCCTTTTTGATTTGAGTGAAGGAAAAGAGGTTAAAATAAAACTGGGGGAAAAAGGAAATGGAAAATAAGTACAAGACATAGAGAAATTACCCGCTGGAAGCGAGGACAAGATGAATGAAATGAATATTGCTGCCACTTAATTTGAAAATGACTTACTAAATCTTTTACACAGTTTGTGGAAAATCAATTTCTATTAGTTCCATCATTGTGAGCATCCCTCACCCTGCTGCTCATACCTATAGCCGCCTATGCTCGCTCTACTATCCCACACTGTCCAGCTAATTGTGCTCCAGTTCCCATGACAATCAAGATGATAAACTGTGGTGCTTTGTTCACACACTCTTACCCAATTAGTCAAGCCATGCCAAGCATGTGTTCAGTGCTCTGGTATCATTTGAATGGCATCATGACCCAAATGCACCCTGTGTTCATGCTAATTGGCCAAGTCCTCCTTTGACTTTCCAATGAGATTAATAACTCAGCATCTCAGATATAGTTAGTGTTAGTCTTGTATCATCACTTTGATTTGTTTTTCATATGCAAAAACAATTAGAGAAACACAATAAACAAAGTCATAGGACAACAACCAAATTTCACAAGGACTGTCAAAAAGTGTAAAAAGAAAACCCAAAAAAATGATAAAAACGATGACGTAAAGAATTATGTAGATAACAGCATTGACAAACAGAAACAACGACATTTGGAATTTGTATAATTTAGTTTTGACCCTGTCTATCTCCATTCAGATGTAAAAAAGTGGATGGGCACAGCTGGACAGGATGGACTGTTCCTTCTCCACAACTTGTCTGTCACAGATTTCTCTCAGTCAGAGCTGCTATAGTAAGAAGGAAATTCAATCAGCACATAAAATAAAATAATTTCAGTCTCTCATAGAAAGGACTCTAATTCTGCTCATATAACATTAACATTCCTACGTATGTCATCAATATTCATCAATCAATTGTCATCAAGTTGATTGACGTTCAGGCAAAAATGTGACGGCAGGACAGATCGTCTAGTTCAATGTCCACTAATCAGCATTTATTAAAAAAAAAACACAACTCATCCATCAGTTTACCTACAACATCAACACTTCTTCCTCCAAGAGACACCATTCTGGTTCACCTGAATGTCTTTGACCCACACTGACTGCCTTATAAAATCTGTACATTACTCTGTATTTGCATATTATGTTATTGTTACAAATCTGTCCTGAGGTCAGTTTTGGCCTTTTTGGCATTCCAAAACTTCTTCTTCCTTTTACAGTTCTTACGGATTTAACATATAAATCTCACAGTTTCTTCTAATGCAAGGCCATTAAGTCAACAATGACAGTCAAGCTTGTGAATCAGACAGTGGTTTGACAGAAAACTCCACCAATTTAACACAACACAGGGATATATATATATATATATATATATATATATATATATATATATATAAAACAGAAACATTTTTTCTCACAACATTATCTCCAGTGCAGCTCAGCTGCTGACAACTGGCAGGAGTGTCTTGTCTAACTCATGTCTATCTTTACACTCCCAGAATTTTCTCTTAAATTTTAGTAGTCTGCCTTTTTTCCCTCTAAAAACTATTTTTCCTCATGTTTAGCAGTGCTTCCAAAGACTCGGTCTTCTAACTGCCTTTCTTTTTAGCTTCCAAGTGAGTGCAGAACAGTAAGAACCTTCATGTCACACAAAATTCTACAATGTTGAAATAAATCCTTGAGGTTTGCAGACTGAGGCTCAAAATTTGGAGTCCTACATGCTAATAACTATAATAATATTCAATAGTAAAATCTGTACTAACATCACTGTTTGGTGTCATCACAGGTCAAATGTTTATTTCCTAGTCACCAAACAAAGTGAACTGAGGAGGAATCAAGGCAGAATTTGTACAAAGTGCAGCAAATATATATTAAGTGAGAGGGGAATGGATTGTGTGGTGCTCCAAGAAATCTGACAGAAAAACTAAAATTACCTGCACTTGAGTCATAACACACAAAATAGCAATGAAAAAAACAAAGCACTTCAGCTAAAATATTAACAGCAAACAATTGTTAAGCTTTGACAAACAAATAAAAAATGGAGCTTCACTCTGAATTAAATGATAAAAGTTAAAAGATTTGACTGCGTTTTGAGAACATTTGTATTGTTTTACCTAAAGAGGACATACATTTTATGGTTACAACAAAGACAGTGTACAGTGATCCGTGTTCTTGTGATATCATATCAATAGCCTGGTGTGAGTTGTACAAAATAATTTCTGTTGAATAACTAAAGCAGAAGTATTTCTGTCCTTCAAGCAAACATTTGAATTCCTGTCAGTTTGACATTGAAATGGTGCCATGTGGGTTAATGATGGTGTTTGCTGAAAGAGCTCAGTGTTTACACACTCACTGCTCTGTGTCTATAAATCACAACGGATCTCTCTCTGCTGCGAATAAATACAATGAAACAGCATATTTGATTTCTGCTTTGTAACAATTATCCCCTAAAACTTGCATGTTTTCACATGAACTAAATCTTAAACCTCCTTAATGCTAAACATTCCTACCATTCATTTCAAAGGACATGACCTTTCATCGCTCACAGCCTTGTCTACATATTGCTGCTTACGATAGTGAATATTGATTACTGACTGTAGCACTACAACACACTGTATGTTTGAGAGAGACATGTCACACAGCTACAGAAGTGATTAGCAGACAGACAGTTTCACTAACAGACTCCAAGGTCCTGGACTTTCCATCAAAGTCCCATCTCTCTTATCTTTCTTAGGAGCACTTTTGTTTGCGGAAGAAAATCAGAGAGATAAAAGAAAATAGTGGCTGAATCTGATCTGCTGGTCTCCCAGCGACTGGAAGCTGAAGTGAGTGCGTCTCTCCACATTTTCACTCTCTCTTCCTGCCCTGCCAGCTTAATTAAGGCTCTGATTACGAGACAAAGCCGGGAGCCGTGGACCCTAAAAGATGAGCTTGATGAATCAGACACAGAATGGACAAGAATGCACAACAATTACCTCATCATTAGACCCCCCCCCATCCCTCCCAGCTCACAAGATGCTGACAAGAGAGCAAATCCAATCCCTGACTGTCTAATACTATTGACTAGACACACAGGCTGTAAGGGAGCTTGACTGCAAGTTTATCTCTAAGTGCAGAGACGGTCCTTCTTGCCATGTGGACGTTGTATGCAACAGGTCACGTTAAGTAAGCAGAGGGATCAGAGGGTTGGTGACTGTTTTGAGAGAAACATAGATCAGAAAGCTGATGTTTATTTGCAGCTGAGGGAGCAGCAGAGGAGAGGAGGACAAAATGAGGCAAATATAAAAAAAAAGAAAGGTATAATATATCAGCCTTTTCTGATTTGGTAATAGTCAGCTGTCTCCCCAGACTGGGAACTTCAGGGCTGGACATTTATTTTCCTCTTTGACAATCAGTGTATCATGTGACCATTCTCATGAGGATGTGAGGCCCTCTCAGTGGCCCTTTAATAGCAGTGACCCACTCAATAACACACATGTGAGTCACTTCAGCTGTCCGTGCAGGCTACTTACTGTACTGAGTTGTAATCTGGTTATAAACTGATGCAATCCTATCCCCTTATTCCTCCCTCTTAAGGAAAATTCCACTTTATTATATCTTATGTTCTACAATTTTGGCCAGTGTTTGATTTCAAATGAATAGCTGGGATCTAAGAAAGTAAAGTCTGATGGGTCGAGAAACAGAAAAGGTCAGATAATGCAACAGGTTTCATAATCTTTAAAAAATTATTATGACTATTAAAATGTGAACTCCTCCTTTTAATGTTCAGTGTTCAAATCTGGGCAAATACTTTTTTGTTGTTGATTTGACTTTACCAACAATTGTAATCTATTTAATGTCCAAAATAAATGAATGGTCCTTAAAACAAGCAAATCTTACAAACTGTCATGGATGTTTGGGTAGAGGTTTCTGCTGGTTTGGAGATCTCAGACATTTAGAGAGACTTTGTAAGCAAAAGCCAGGATGTGTAGAACAGAAATTACTTACTTATTAAAGAATCACAGTTCTGAATTTATTCTGTGAATCCAGAGGGAGAAAATGGTAATACTGTGTCTGAGATTGCCGACAGAGAAAGGTGCTAACAAGGTAAGGTTATCTACCGAACTTGCAAACTGAGACGACTATAGAAGAAAAAAATACAAACATCGTGTTTCTAGAAACACTGCTCTACTTTCACAGAAATTGAGTACAACATCCCATGCTCTGGCAAAAAATGTGCAATACAAACTAGCCCAAGCTGTTTCAGTAATCATATTTGCCTGAAACTTTCACTTAACAGTCATGTTAGTCATGTTAGCATCAGGTTTACATCTTGTAGTGGACACATTGTCTTCTAAAGTGGCTGTAAATTTGGGAAAAAGCTGTTAAAAGCATTCAAAACTAGTCATTTTAACACTACGCACATAGGCCTATTTCTCTTAAGCTTGAATTACCATCTCACATGTCTTGTGTGTCACCGTTCTTGTGACTGCTTCACACGCAAGTACACAGGGAGACGTTTACAGGAATACCTGGATTTTGGGCAAGCATGGATAAAGAACACAGACCTCGCAGCCACACATTAAGAAAGATGAAAGTCCCGGGCATAGACATATGAAACGTTAGGTGCACCAGAACAACCGAAGACAAAATTATGTCGCAATTGAAATATTGTTGCTTGCTTATGTGATGCTTCTTTATTTCTGCAAGTGTCATCAATTTCCTTTATAAACCAAAACCTTTTGCACTGCATTTCCATTTCCCCTTGTTCTATTCTAATCAGGGGCTCCAGAAACAAAAGTGACTGCCGTGCAGGAACGCTGATTTCTTCAGGTTAGAGCATGTTGCTCCTGTAATCATCTAATAATCTATATTTCAGCTCCTTCCCGTGCATGTTCAATAATATAATAATGTTCCTGCCATTAAAAAAGAACAATGAGCTACACTGTTGAAATATGGCCTCTTCTAAATCCTTTAAATCTTTTAAATCCTCCTTACGTTTTTCTGTATGATATGAATGGTGCATGCCTAGAGGTGGATGAAAAATCACAGAAGACTCATTATTCTGCTGCACCTCTCCCTTGCTGTTACTGCTTCTTTGCTACAAAACATCTTAAGAAAGCACTGAGAGATCACTAACCTAAGGTTTCCAGCACATCAATACTATATCTGATCCATAACTGGACCCATAACTGTTTTTTGCCCCCTCCCCCCCAAATTTAAAATCGGTCGTTTACTTTTTGAGTTATTCTGCTCACAGTCCAACAAACCTGGCCAAAAAAACTTAAGCTGCTTGTGTAGGTATGTAAACGTATTTGATATAATCTGAATAATTAGGCTGTAATAAAATCTGGAACAAAGCCAAATGTGTTTATAAATGAAGCTCATATGTCTGTGCATTGCATGACTGTTTGACTCTGCAGCGGGATTTTTCTCCACAAAGATTTGTGCCATCTCTCATCAACCTTTGTTTTGGTTCATAAAGGTCAGCCTTTTCCCATTATCCATGCTTTCATTTTTCTCCCTCAATGAAAGTGCAACTCTGTATTTGCCCCCTTCCTGTCTCTCCTTACCCTCTGTCTCAGCCAAACTACTTTACTGCTCTCCTGTAAATTTGCCGGTTGTACATTGCTATCCTTCCTCTCTCCTCTACTGCTTTAACCAGCAAAATGTTGTCTTTCCACGGATTCATCCTTTCCTCTGACCCTTCTCCTACCTTTTTCCATCCACCACTTTCTCTCTTGTTCTCTCTCCCTCTCTTGCGTCACTCCTCCCTCCTGCCTCCCTCCAGAGATAATTACTACAAGCCTTGTGAAGATCAGCTTGTATTTAAACAGCTGAATAAGCAAGGCCCAGGGCTGTTGGCAGTCACTATTCAACAACAGTGGAGTGAAACAGTGGAGTAGAAATTAATAGTTTGCAAAACACTGCTGCAAACAAAACAGTGATTTGTTAATGTCTCTTCAGTAATGATCAACACAAGTGGGTAAAATCCATCTTCGGTGGACTCGCCACTTTCGTAGTCATATGTTAAATCTGACAAAAGCAATGCAGGGCATCACCTACGTAATGTCAATTTGGATATCTATTCAAACTTTTGAGGGGCATCAAACTCAACCCTTAAAAAAATAAAAATCTATGACTTCAAAATATACAGCTAAGAGGCGCATCAGACCATGTGAAGTGATTATGAAATGGTCCAATAGAGGGCAGTGTAAGCACAGTGTAGCCTTACATCCACTTTGAATGCCCTCTTGGCCTTTCAGAAAACATAAGACAGGGATGTCAAATTGAACACTCACACAAGTTGATTAGTTGATTCAGCAGAGAAGGCCTCACAGATGGGCAAACGTTGAACCTCATATGACTAATCAGGGCCGGGGTAATATCTGATTACCGTCAAAGAATTAGGGTGTCATGTAAAATTCGTTCAAACATGATTTGTGACAGCCCTAATTACAATTAGAATTTGTTAACTTTATGCACACACCAATTAGTGATAGGGAATTTAACCTCTGCATTTAACCCATCCTTTTTACACATCTGTAGTAAACACAAACAACCTGGATGCAGGAGCAGTGGCCAGTACTTTCTGCATTTGGGAAGCAATGGGGATTGGGTGCCTTGCTCAGGGTAACCTCAGCCCTTGACACATTCTGGGATTTGAACAAGCAACCCTTTGAGTACAAGTCTAATTTTTTTCTCCCGATAATATTTGCACACACACCTGCTTCATTGGAAGTGGTAGACAGCTTGTTGAGCATCTCTCTGTCCAGTGTCAGGATCTGCTGCTCGAGGATGGAGGGATAGGAGAGGCCACTCCTCTCCTTTTTTTCATCCTTTTCCTTGTCTTTGTCTCTGTCTCGTTCCTTCTCCCGTTCATAGGTCAGCAGCTGTTGGCGGAGGGCCTCGGGCAGGTGGGCCTTGGCAAAGTCAGCGGCAGCCTGACGATGGACAGCAGAAGGAAACAGAGGAAGAGTTGGATGAAAAATAAAATCTGAACAAAACATCATATTCTGATAGAGTTCTGCATTTTACTTTAATGTACAGCAAATTAAAAAAGTGTAATATTTTTTATTCATACGTATACTCATTACATATACACTGTGACAGGGTGTAAACACAGTAAGCTGCAACTGCAGGGGTCTTCTTTTCCTTTCTGCATTGATGAAGCACATAAATCACAGACAATCAAAGATGCAGAAGAAATAGTGCACAGCCAATCAAATGCCCACATACCTGCTCACACTCACACCCTGTGTGGTACAGCTGAACTGGAGAAACTGTATCCCCACCTCTGTTCAGTTTACTGAGACAAACCTTAAATATAAACCTCACTACTGCAATTATTGCTTCCCTCTATTTAGAGCAAAAGCAGGAAATACAAGCCAGTCCAAGGTCGTGAAGTTCAAAAACTCCGGAGTCCAAATGTCAGATAATGCTTAGATTTACTCGTTTGAAGTTCAAGGGTGTGAATTAAGTAAAATAAATGACCCATCCAAGCAGAGGAAATGTTTCCTATCCTCAAATATAATTTTTGAGGCCACATGACAAGAGACTCATAGAGGGACATTTCGTTTCAAGTGCTTATGAGCTGTCTCTGTTTAGCTCCGTCTGCTATCTATACTTCCTCCTCCTCCTCGCCGCCTATATCTATTTCAGCTCAGGGGAAGTGCTATTAAGGACTTGGATAACCCCGACTTCTCTCTGTCTTGAAAACAACTTATCTTCTTCTCACTTGTTATATCGCATCAGAGTTGTTTAGTTACCCTCTGCAAACTCTGTCACTCTTATCATTTCCTCTGACACCCAAACGGTACATGTGTAGGTGCCTGTTTCTTTCTCTTATAGTCCATTCTCTCTGCTGTCATGGTGATGCGCAGTCCAAATTCACCGTGGATCTTTTCCATTTCCCTTCCCGACACCAGTTTTTTTCTCTTGTCTGAAGAAAATCACCAATGACATGTTTTCATCCTGCAGTTACCATGCAGTGACTAGGAGTCCTAAACTCTGTTCAAAGCTAATAAATAGTACAGAAGGTCTGCCAGTCGAGGTTATGCCAATTACCATGCAGTTCAACAGTCTTCCTAAGAAATCACAGACATTTTTTTCAGCTACATCTCTTTAAATAAGTACATAACAATCAGACTTTAAGACAGTGTGATAGCATTGGCCTAAGCCTTGACCAACCTTGACAAAAAAAGGGAAGTGGAAGCTTATTCTTGACTATTTGACCATCAAGCCTGCTAGAAAAGCAGACTGACACATCAAACATCACGCTGCAGCATCTGCGCCAGCTTTCGGGATGAAAAGAGGTGAAGGGAGGATGGGGGCGATGGCAGGGATGACGACTAAGGGATATATGGATGAAGAAAAGATGGTAAGAATCAAGGAAAGGAATACAAGAGGGAAATGGCAAAGGAGATGAGTATCTGGCACAAGAGCACAGTGGAAGAATGTAGAATGAGAGAAAAATGAGAGGGTGGAGTCAGAATAGACGTGGAGCTACGGGACTGTTTATGGAAGGCTTCCTCTCACTGAAAAAGGAAAACAGGGAACAAAGCAACAAAGATTTGCTACTCGACCTAAATCGGTAGAGAAAGGAATAATATTGCTGAAACAGAGTAGAGGAATGTCTTTGAACAAACGGGATGGAGGCCTCTTTAAGAGTTAAGTTTAAAATGGCAAAGTTAAAGGTGCACTGCATTGTTTTCTTATAAACAAAAGTTATTTTTTACATTCAGCATTAGTCATGAACATGCATTGAGAGGCATAACAAAGCAGTTTGAGTGCACTTCCTTCCTAATAAAACATTTACAAATCATTCATTGTTTAGGCTACTTCTTTCCTGGCTTTGTTGGTGTTTTACTGTTGCCAACTCTAGATACAGAGATAGAGTCAAAACAACAGCAGAGTGTTGAATGTGCATCCTTGAGCATGGTTACAAGCAAAACAGGGACATGCATACACACGCACTTACCATTGCTCAAAAACCTCACAATACAACTTTAAAAGTACAGTGTGTAGACTTTAGCAACATCTATTGGTGACGTTGTATGTTGCAGATTAATATCTCCCACCTTCCTTTCCAAGCATGTAGGGAAATTTAAGGTAGCTGACAATTATCATTAATACTCAAAATGTGTTTAGTTTGTCCATTAAAACATGGTGATCCAACATGGTGGCCTGAATAGAGAAGACCTGCTCCAGGTGTAATTATAAAGGGCTCATCCTGTTGTAAAGAAAATGACAATTTATGCCTTCAGGAGGAAAAAAATGCAAAATATCACTATAATTATTTTGCATTCAATTTCTGCCAAGCAGGAATAATGGTACCTAAATCATAGACACTGGACCTTTAACTATGGAATCAACATCAAAAAGAGAGATGACAAAATAAATTGGAAACATCTATACACTGTACATCTTAACCTACTAATACTACATACTGCAAAATTAACTTGCCATCTGATGATTTATAATCAATCTATGCCCCTTTCTGTGGAACAAACATTGTTTTTCCTAAAAGGTTCACTCAGTTGAGGACCCAAAATGAAAAACAGAAAATCTCCTAAGCATTAAGTTTGAGTCGGTACCTTTTTTGTACCCATTCTACTGTTGAGAAGGTCAATCTCAGTTTCACTGAACTGATTGTACCAAGTCATGTACAGTAAAGTCCACGTTGCCCTGCAGACAAGATTACTGTAAGCTTTCTAAAAACCACTGCATTACTCTGTTTGTTTGGTCCTTCCAGCACCAGGCTGTGCAACGCTCTCTCAGTCTCTTACTCCTCCGTGTCCTCTCTCTTCAACCAAACACCCAAGGCAGATGGGATCCAATATTCACTTGTTCTGATCTGTACCATCTCCAGTCTAACAGTTACCAGGGTTTGTTAGCAGAAATTGAATATGCTATCCCTAAGCATGTGTGTGTAAATGTATGATTACTTTAAAAAAAAAAAGTTGCTTTAAAAAAAGCCTTTTGTATGTACTTTGAACAAGGGCTGACATCTTGCGTCATGTTTCTTTTCCAAAACAGACAAACCAGCAAGATCATGCATTTTGCATTTTAAAGCAGAAGGTTACTACATCATTTCAGGTACTGTATGTGAATGCCACCATAGTGTTGTTATAGCTGTCATGTTATATAACAACAGATATAGATATAACATCTATCATGTTATATCTGCAGTCTCATAATAAGATGTCACAAATTCTTAAACACTGGACCCTTAAATACTGCACACCAGGTGATTGCTTACTTTATCTATGGTAGTAGTGTATGGTGTTGTAATGTTGTTGGGAGGGCTGGTCTGCTACAGTCAAGTGGCAACCAACTGTGACATAACCCATAAAAATCGGAATCCATTTTAAAGTCTTGCCATTGTGATTTTGCCTGCACTATGTTGACATGTTCATGGATATCACCTGCAACTATGCTCCTATTGGGCAATACATGTTGTCAATCACACTGGTGTCCTCACACATGTGCCATGCTTTATCCTCACCCTCTACACAATTTAGAAAATTGATATCATCAACACCTAAAGAAGATCTGAAACTAGCGACTGAGAATGTTAATGTTTACTGGCATAGTGAATTAAGTAGGTTCATTTTAAATGAAGTTCACAGGGGGCAGCTCGCATATTCTTACTTCTTGGCTAACATCACCAAAAGACTCCGTCCATTTTTTATATACAGTATGTTTAACATAATTTTCATTAAGGGTCTATTTTTTATTTTTGAGACCAATCATTTGGTCTGCTAACAGCCTGTTTTGTATGTAATATTAAAAAAATCACAGAGATATTTAGTTAAAAATAACAAATAATAAGCTGAAGCTACAGACAATGACATTTTGCTAATAAATGACCTCAGATCAATTATCCATTGGAACAACAAAATAAGCTTATTTATAAACTAATGATATCAAAGCTTATTTAACAGAAAGAGTGGAGACATTTATACTGGTGACCTCCAGCCCAAAGACTCAGCACAGGAGATGTGGCTCAGAGTGTAATCAGTCATGGCTGTGCAGAGTGTACCACACTGGGCTCTCCTTCACAAAAGACCTCACTTGCACAATACACACAGACACACACTCACACAAGCACCAAAGCTTGTATGTTCATGCAGTAAGTACACAAACCCACACACAAAAGCCCACGCCTTTTGCTCTCAAAAGGGCCACCTTCACATTGTTAGTTGAAAACACCTGACTGCCATCTGTAAACCACTCAGATACTCAGTGCAATAAAAATATTAAGGACATTCAAACATGTCCATCCATCACATAGCAATGCCGACTGAAATGAGGAAAGACACCGGGGTTTTCCTTTAAAATCACCCTAAGGGGATTTCATAAGTGAAGCTGAGAAATGTCTGTCTGCTGTCTTTGTGACAGGTCAAGCAGACAGATGGAGAGCAGAAGGAAAAAGTTGAACAGAGGAGAGAGTAGAGTGAAAAAAAAAGAAAAAAATCATTACAGAAAAGAAGCTGAGGGACTCTACACGAGTTTAAAGACAGATCCTGAGATAAGTGACAGAAAACCATCAAAGCCATGATGAAGTACAGAGAAGGCAGTGGATTTTATAGGAGAGGGAGTCTGGAGAAAGAACCTTTGTTCTTTCCATTTTTTTTCCATTTGTTCTTTGTTTTGATTTACAATTCAAAATACAACAAGGTCACCACAACACCCTCTAGTGAGGAGACCTTCTGCCCAGTATAGTACACAGACCCTTCAAAATGTCTATAGGTAGTGCAAACTGAAGGATATCATTTGTCTTTGAGTGAGAAACATTAAAACATGTAGTGTATATTACATTTATAATTAAAGACAATCGATGCTCTCTCTCCCTCTGTCTCTCACACACTCTCTCTCACTACAGATATGAAGTCGGTTTCCCCGCAGAATGACATTGGAGGATTGTGTCTGTTCACAAGGTTGAGGACATCGTGATCACACATTTTATTATCTCACACCTGAGCTCTGTATGTGTCAAGGCTATGCCTGTGCATGTGTGTTCCGGGTGAGAAATGTGGATTTATTTACACATAATGAAGTGAAGTTGACACTTAAGATTAATTATTGAACTAGGAAACAAAAAAAACATTTTCTAATTAAATAAAATTAAACGCAAATAGCTGTTAGGAAGCTCAGCAGTGAAGTCAACAAAGACAAACAGTCCTGTGAATGAGGAAAACAAATTATTATTGAGTGAACTCTCTACTGGAATAAGAACTGCAATTTTTAACAAATCAAACAGATTGACTAAGATTAATATAAGAAATAAATAAAAGCAATTAAAAAAAAAAGAGGACACCAAGTACAACCCAGGCGTGTTTACACTCGTGTTTTTAAAATGTCAGTGTGAATTTATGTTCAGTGGTAAACAAAGTGTGGTTTTCACAATAGCGATGGAGTGATGACACTCTTTCTGCCTTGTTATTTAACACTGATTTATTACTAGAACACTGTGAGATGTTGCTGAAAGCCAACCACAGCACATTTAGCTCGGTGTTTTCAAATAGTCGGTGTGGATCAGAGTTATCAAATATAAAAATGATAAGTCAGGACATTTTCCTTATTTGATCTAGACTGCAAGATGTAACTGTTTGGGTGAATTCATTTGTATCTCAATAACTTGTTCCTTATGTAGTGCACTTTTCTAGTTTTGATGACCACTCAAAGCTGCTTTACACTAGAGTTTCACCCATTCATTCAGACCCATTCACTCACACTGACAGTACACATCTTTCATACACATTCACACGCTGCCGGCGCAGTGGGGTTAAATGTCTTTCTCAAGAATACATTGGCAGAGCCAGGAATCGAACCTGCCAGTTAAACAACCACTGAGCCACTGTTGCCCCATTGTCACAGTAGAAAATGCTTGTGTGGCCTTCAAAACACATTCTGGTACCCAAACACAGATTTTACCCTGGATGTCCAAAATTATTTCACTCTCTCAGGCTACAAGTCTCTCCTGAAATGACAACAAACATCTCAACCCAGATGGACTCACAGCTGGGGGTTGATTTGGGGCCACAGCAGTGGTGGAGGTGGAGGCACTACCGACAGTAATCACATATAAACAAACATGACTACATCGTTTCAAAAAACAATCTAAAATAAACCAATGTGAGCAGCATTCATATTGAAACACCAGTCATGTCTATAATGGTCAACACTGTGCTGTGTGGCTGACAGTGTGAAGAGGACAGAGATGACATCTGCACAGTGATTGAGGATTTCAGGAGTGAAAGACAGTTATAAACGTGGATCAGTGCTGGAAAGTTGAATGGAAGTCCATTAAAAGTGGCAGGAAATGCTTCAGTGCCTTCAGCCCTCAGACAGGGAGGAGAGACAGAGCTCGACATGAAACACTGCCTCTTTGCTAAACAGAGTCAGCTTTACCTCTTTTCTCTCTGACCGTGAAAGAATTAGCGGTATATGACTGTAGTGATTAGAACATCTGGTAACCATGGTAACAGCTACCCAAGCCTCCTATTGGCTGAACATCTGCCTCATTCCATGTCCCCTTCAAACTTGCAGCAGTAAACAAAGACCTGCCCTGCAGGACAACAGTCCACAGGTTGTTGACTCATTCAGTTGCCAGTAAAGCACATTTTACAGCAAAGGTGACCGTCTAGTAAATCCAAGTCTACTGCTCTGAATACACACTCAGTTGCACAAACAGACACACACACTCGCTCTCAGCCACACAAATATACAGATTGTCTTCACTCATAAAGTGAGGAGAACTATTATGGTGGTGATTCACATTCTGGTAGTGAACTGCTCCAACACTGTGCATCTTCCCTTCAGCCGGGTCCATTAGAGGAGGTGAAAATTCATATTAAATCTAAACATTCTATTAGGATGAGGCTGTTTGCTTGAGCCATATCTTCCTGTTGCCACATCTCGTCATAAGATTACCACTTTAGGGTCCAATAAATTAATTGTCAACTTCTGGTTTCTTTGTTCCATATAACAAAAGAAATCATTAAAACCAATTCATTTTGGTTTGTGGACAAAACAATTTGAGAACAGCATAATTTCAAGGTCTGGGAAATACCTATCAACATTTTTTAACATTTTCTGACATTTTATGAACCAAACAAGTACTCAATTCATCAGGAAAATTATTGCCAGATTAACTGATTATGAAAATAATCATTAGTTGCAGCTCTATGATAGCTGTTATAAACAGTAATGGCCATTTATTGATGATTTTGAAAGTGAAAGTCAAAATAAATTAATAAGCTCACAATACATAAATTGGCATCCATAAATATATTGATATGCTTTATCTAAAGTATTTTATTGCAATCCTCAAACTTTGTTTATAACTGTGAATTTCCCAGTGACAATCTAGGGAATTTACAGTTTCTTCTGCCATCTTCAGATCTTTCAACCACATTGCACAGTTTGCAATGAGTGATGTTTAGTTGTCTCAAAATCACAATATTTCACTTTGTACTAAAACCTGTTATTTTGTTTTTCTGCTTTGGTGAGATAACCACACTCTAAAAATGGAAACACTGCCAAGGTTGCCCAGTTCCCTTAAGAGTCCATCAAGATCAAAATCCTGATCCTTTGGGAAAACTAAACAAAACCAAAATGAGAATATATACACACATATATATATATATATATATATTTATCTTCAAGGATTAGGGGTTAGGGTTCACTATAAAATACAAACACAGGGGGAACCCAATGTGTCATGCTGCTTTCTGACATCACTAAACTAGGTTTTTCATTATTCTTTCAAGTGAGAGACACCTATCAGCAGACATTTCATACTGTATGCATTTAAATGATCCTTCTTCCTCACTGTGATGCTCATTTTAAACATCAGCAAGCTGACCTTACCATGCCTACATGCCACAATGGTTTGAGCTGCCGCCATGCCACTGGCCGATTGTTGAACAGGTGTACCTAATAAACTGGCCAGTGAGTGTATATAGAAATACAGGTAGAAAATCTACCTACCTGATTAATGGACCCACCTCAACAATCAGCTGATAACAACAAGATAGTTACTACCACTTATAGAGCAAAAGAAAAGAGGAAAAAGAAATGTTAAGTGGGAAAATAAAAAAGGGCACAGATACTTGTGTATCTCCAGAAAGGCAGTAAATAGCATTCACACTTTCATCTTGCTACCCTTATCTTAAATACACACACACAAACAATACACTAGACAAATTTAATACATTAAACACACACGAGCAGCTGCTGCAGTGTAAATGTAGATCCTATGAAAAGTAATGCTTGTCGTTAAACTCTACAGCCCTGTAATTTCTTGGGTAATAATCTGCGTAAATCTGAGAGCTAAGCAGCTGTATTACAGAATTACAGACTCAGTGAATCTGTATTACAGCATACTTGTATGTGTGTGAGAGAGAGAGACAGACAGAAACAGATATTACATTTGGCCTAGTTGCTCTGCACATCACATGCCTGTGTCACAGAGCAGAGGGGTGGCAATTAGAATAACTCCAGCTGGCATAAATCAGCACAGGCCATAAACACTGCAGTGAGGGAAAAGAAAATGATGGAAGTTAAAAAAAAAAAGATAAAAGAAATGAGGAGGTAAGAGGAAGGTGTGATGAACCATTTGAGATGTATGAGCTGGTTAGAAAAATAAGGGGAAAGACAGGAGAAAGGATTTCTCCGATCTTGCTTTACTTTCTCTTCCTCTACTTTTTTAAATCTGTTATTACTAACAGCAGCCCACAATAAATTACATTCCTTGCCCATGTCACCATGAAATAATGGTATCAAATATACCATAATGATATATTACCAATTTTGAGACCAGTTCAAGACCATGCATTCTGTCCTTTCCATGCACTAATCAGGTGCTTTTTGTGCCTTACCTTAACTACATTCACAACCAGGGAATGTTACAATGAACCTCATTTTGTAAAAACAGACAAATATTCTACATACAGTTAAAACATTATCATGTTTGTAATTTGTAAATTAAGAACATCATTTTGGTTCCAAAAGTGGGGACATCCTTTTTAGGAGACAGTTTGAACAAAACTACAATGAATGTTGGCAATCAGCATTAGAAATCAATATGACCTTCATGCTAATGCTAATTATGACAGGAAGCAGACAAATTATAGCATGTTTGCAATTTCCTTGTATGAACAGATGTAAAGATACTGTGGTGGCTCTTTCTCTTCCAGACCCAGAGGGTTTGACTAAGCACTTCTCAGATATCCATCATCTCACAAATGTCCTTGTATTGAGGACAGAGTTGGCACAATACAAAACATTACTGAAATACATTTATACATAACAAAAGGTTAAGTACAGGCTCCCAAGGGCTGCTGATGCAAGAGAAGGGAAGAGAAGAGAAGAGAAGAGAAGAGAAGAGAAGAGAAGAGAAGAGAAGAGAAGAGAAGAGAAGAGAAGAGAAGAGAAGAGCACTTCTCAAATATAAATGTCTCAATAGGAATGTCCTTTGGCATCTATTAGAATTTCATTTGTCCTTCAGACCCAAACATCCAACTGTGCTCTATTTATAGACATGTATCCCAGCAAAACTGCTTGTTGTGCAAAGTTGAAATCCCGACATTTAGTTGTCTTCATTCTTCCTTTTGCTTTGCCAAAAAAAAGAAGAAAAACTGTGATAGTTAATTTATTTTTTACACTAATCAGGTGCAATATTTTTTCAAATGCTGTGCTTTGTTTTCCAGTGGCCTTGTCCTCTCAGTTATTTTCGTGGATTTTGTTTCATTTTCATGTTTTAAAGTATTTAGTTAAAACTGTATTTGTGAATCAACACACCTGTCAGTTTTTTATAAAAATTTAAACACTATGAAATTATATATATATATATATATATATATATGTGAACATATTGTCATGAACTGAGTCTATTGCTGCATACATCTTCATTTTTGTGCTCTCAAAAAAAAAAAAACACAGTCTACTTTCCATTTTACCATGTTTTTTAAAAACGATTCTTGCACAGCTTCCTATATTTAACTTGTATTTAACTTTTAAAAGGGGATTCAGCCTGTTTCTTTTGTTTTTTAAAAAGAAGCCATTCCGGGATGTGCAGCACCATGACTCAAAGGTCTGGATCTGTAATCATTCCTTCTGTCCATATTGGCTGTGAAAATAATATTTCCACATTCAAGTTCCAACAAAACGACTACAGACGAAAATCCACAGTCTTCATTGTGTGCAATGCTGCATCCCAAAGTTAAGCTGTGGTTCATGAGGCTTCAGTAATCTGAATTACAGAGTTTTCCCCCTTTGTGTTTCTCCAGACAACAATAATACGTTCAGAGTGCATATAATCAGATGAGTATTGTTTTATTTCTCCTGTGGTTCATGGGATATTTTCAACAGCTGGTTGATATTCAGCGTCTAATCCTGCTGACTATGACAGTGGTGTTTCACTGATCTTGTTTAATCCAGGGATGTAACATATGTATAACAGTAGGATGTGATGCAGTGATGGAGTTGTGTGAAAGAGCAGCTTAAAGTGGAAAAAGAAGGAGGGGGGGGGGGGGGGTTCCTCTACTTCTATTGAATGTGGAGCACAAAAAGCCTAAAGGAGAGGAGCTAAGTAAATGTCAACTATGTCTCTCTTTTGCACACACACCTCTATCTAAATTTACACCCTTCCAATAGCTCATGCACACTGAGGCCTATAATCTTCCCTTGCACCCACATACAGCTCAGATACACGCAAACACACGCATACCCAGTTGGCAAGTGTTCCTATTCGTATTCCTGCGATCTGGAGCCTGCATTCTCTGGCACACACTGATATATTAATGTCATGAATATTCATACACTTGTCAGGGTGGCAAGCTTCACCAGCCCTCTCTCTTTTCTTTATGATTGCACACACAAACACACACACACACCTCATTTTATGGTGATGCATTGCTAAACAACGCTAACGCTTCATTTGCACATACAGAAGCTGCCACTGCAGGGTCTTTCATCATAAGCTAATGAACCATATCAGTGGGTGTCTGTTACCCCACGTGCACCAACACACACATGCAGACACACACTGTTCCCTGCTGTGACTGAAGCTACTTATCAGTCATTTCTTGGTTGATTAATTGGTACAGCAGATCTCAGATTAATCACATCTGTCTGAAAGCATTTCTACGCTCAAACAGCTTCGCTGAAGAGGCAGTATCTGGGAATTTTAGGACTTGATGCACAATAATAGAGATATTAAAATATGCATCAACTATAAAACACCAAACCCAAATTTTGGACAGCTCGAGATTCAGTTCATGTTTACAGTTAGAGATGAACCTTGAAACCCATCCAGACATAACTCATGTTGACTGTCGAGAATGTTTCTTCCTCGTGGAATACACTCAAACTCTGCTGTTGTTTTTCAAGTTTCTCAGTCAAACTGTCTCCATGTGAACTGTACCAGGAATTCTCTATACAGACCTATGTTGCAATGAATTCATATATTCAAGTAAAGGATACTTTATACACATTCCACTGGTCAAACATCCTCTAAAAACCCATGTTTCATTTTCAAAGAGTTCTTGACCAGTAGAAATGTCTTTAATTAGCAATTACTCCCAGGTCACAAGACTGCACAGCACATGGGTTTAGTGACTTCGCCTCTGATAAGCAACAGTGCGTAGACTCAGATGAATGCACTCATTTCTTGGTCTGCTGCATTTCTGGTAGTCATGTAAATCTCAGTGTCATTTCCAGAGCAATGCAGCTGTTAGGTTAACCATTAGTCACGAATGTTTGTGGCAAACTTGATGGATCTCAGTATCTTTTATTTAACCAATACGATCGATTATATCGTCTGAGGGAGGGACCAAGATGAAAGATACAAAAAATAACCATCCTGGGTGTAGCTGCCTATTTTATGGTGAAACCAGCATCAGGGTGAGCCATGTGTGAACAGAAATGTAAAACATGCAGACACACTCAGTCAGCCAGTCCTTGGATGCCCTTACACTCTACAGCCATGTAAGCTAGAATCCAGTCTCATTTCAAGAAAAGGAAGACTTAACAAAATCAGTGAATAATTTAAAAGACCACACAAAACCTCACCATTATTGGACTTTTAGTGAGACACCAATGTTGTGAACTTCATTAGAGTGATAGTATGAATCCCTCTTTGTTTTATGTTGGTAAAAAGCTATTAAGGTGCTGGTGGTGTCGAGACAATTCAAGACCTCTGTCACTGTGCATTTGTCATGTTCTCTCGCTAACTTTCTCCTCTACGTCTTCATGGCTCATTGCTCCTGTGCCTTCTCTCTCTCTCCCACATACACACTCAAGTCACGTCCACACACTCACGGCTCCTCTGAACTAAAATATCAATTTGCATTTCTTTCTACTTCACTGAAGTCACCATGCAAACCAGATTAGCGATACCATATCACTCACTCACTCACTCTCTGATACCATATCACTCACTCTGTACCTTTTGAAGAAAGTGTGTTAAGGTATGCCATCCATGTTGAATTAACAATGGGTGCTTTTCTATTTGTCTAAACAAGGCCTGGCCCCAAAACATCACCTGGTTGTAAAGAAGAGTCTTGGGAGCAAGCACCGGTGTGTGGACAGGCACTGTATGATTTTTATCAGGAAGTATAAGAATCTCAAGAAAACTTGTGAAATAAACAGAGATGGAGCACAAAACTTGCACTGGCAGGTCTATTGAAAACAGCTGAAACACAGGTTTTAGATGAAAGAGGGAAACGGGAGATCAGAGAATAACCTTTGTTAACAATAACTTAGAAAGCACTTTGCTGTTGACAAATGGCCACTAATGTTGTGCAAACGTTTTATTATTCAATGATGTCTTCAGTGAGGGCCAAAGGAAAACAGTGGGATAGGAAGGAAGGAAGGAAGGAAGTATCGGTTTCCCTAATAAAGAAAACACGTTCACTCTCTGTTCCTCTAGCTCCTCCATTCCTCTCTGTTGTTTGGTCCAGACTCCAGACAGATGTGGACGCCTCCCCAACAAATTCTATAACTAAAACTATAGGTAAAGGAAAATAACTCTGACACCTCAGCTCAATATTTAAAAGGAAATACAGATTGAGTTGTGAGTTGGAGAGACTCTTTTGACAACCAAACAGACTGCAGTGCATTCAAAATACCAAGTGCTGCTTCTGCCTTCCTCAGTCAACAACTTCCTGGCCTCCATTCATCCGTTCCTGTGTCCATCCATTCACCATTGCTCTCATCTCCATACAGCTGGCTTCCTCAGCACAACAAGTCTTTTAATCAAACACTGCAAGCATGAAATGTAAGCCAACATCGGGCATATGGCGCAAAATTACCATTCCATATTTCATATGGATCTAATTCCCATACACACATACAACATGTAGTGCAGCAGCAGGTGGCAAGCCCTATAATTGGGGCACACATAAATAAAAGACACACTGATGTTAGGATTTGTTTTGCAAGAGATGCATGTGTGAATAAAGTCATGTCTTTTCAATTTAATGACAGAGAACAGTCCTATACTCCGGATTCTGGATCGCTCCATCTCTGTTACACCCTCTCCTGCTGCATCAGCTCACAACTGTCAATCTTCTTTCATTTCTCATCATCCTCCTGTCATTTAGGAACTGTCCTTTTTACTTATTCCGGTGCTTCCTGTCTGTAACCTCCTCCTCCTCCCCCTTCTTTAACTAATTCATTTTCTCTCACAGTCCCTCTGGAAACAGATGTTGCAGTTATCACGCTCATTACAAGCTGGCTTCACTCTATGTCAGCCTGATTAGATGTCAGCCTGATTAGATATACAGTAAAAGGAAAAAACACAACTAAATGCAGGTGCTTCCTCAAGACCTTCATGGAAGTACATTATGCAGATGTGTGTGTATAATTCATCACAAGGTTATTTTTAAGTTCTTAACTTTTTTTAAGACATGAGTGCTGAATGTATGTTTGTAATTAACCGTTCAGTCAATTAATTGTTCATTTAGGTTTTTATCCAGCAGCATCAATTCTCAGAACCTTACATACTGTGTAATTATGATATACCAGGAGAGGTTGCAAAATGTGCCTGAAACAAATTCTGTATGGAGAAAGATTAAGATTAAGCCCCATTTCCACTAAGAGGTACAGTTTGATTGAGTTGTGTATGTGGCATTAGACACACTGCAGCCTGAAAATTTGTTGACAAAGAACCATCGCTTGTCTTATTCTAATGATCAACAGCTACTTGACAAGAAGAAAGGAGGCAGAATGCTAGATGTCTTTTTATCATTACTCTTTGTTTACTGCGCCATATTCTTTTCTGTGGAGTTTAATTGGCAAACTACACTGTGTTGTGCTGATATGAAGTTACCCCATTTATGCAGCTGGTGTATGTTATGTAAACAGCATAATTTACAACAGTGTTTCTCAATCCTGGTCCTCAGAGGCCCCTGACCTGCATGTTTTAGATGTTGCTGTCCTGCTGCAACACACCTGATTCAAATGGTCAACTTGTCATTAAGCTCTGCAAAAGACTGTTAAGGACCCATTAATTTGAATCCGGTGTGTTGGAGTAGGGAAACATGCAGGGCAGGACAGGAGAGGGGTCTCCAAGAACCAGGAGTGAGAAATACTTATTTACATATTCTGCCTACATGACCCACAGTAGAAACACAAGTAAGATCAGGGTGCAACTTTCCCAACTGCACCCTGGCCAGCTGACCTGCACAATATGACTTGGTTAAAACAAAGCTTTGCTAGAAAAAGGTGTTGCGACTCAGACAGAGGACACTGCGGCTACAGTCATGATGTCACTACTCGAGGACCACTAGATTTTCAAACGCATCTAATGGCCTGGAAAGAGAAGTTTTAAAAAAAACAAGCTTACATGGCAACAAACCTGTTCTTCTGGATGTAAACCCATTTACTGGTGGGAAGCAAACTCAGTTTCCCCAGGTAACATCTGTGTATCACACTGACATCTGTGTCTTCAGAAAGAGAAAGCTGCAGCTTGACTTAACAACAGGGTGACACAAAACAGCCACACTGTTTTATTAGGCTCACATAACATGGCTTATGTAAAATATTTAATATTTAAACTAACAAGAATGTGTTTCTAGAATTTATTGTTACTGTTTATAAATCCATTAAATTATTTGTTAAGGAAAATGTAAGAAATGTGTAGCCCTACTGAAAATATTACTTTACTTAGGTGGGCCAACTGTTACTACCAAGAGGAAAACACATTATTATAAATGGAATACCTATTGTCCATGTGTCATAAAGCAAGATCATTCTAAAAACAGCAGACAAAAATAAAACAAGTAGAGACAAAACAAAAATCTGTTACTGTCTGGAAGTTATACACCAAGAGAAGGAGTGCTTCAGTTGCAGAACATGCAGCAAGTGACAATGAGTAGTCATGATCTATTGGTGACAAACACATTCTGACAAAAGACAAACCACCAGCTAACTAGTACTACTGCATTTACAGCATAGACGGTTAAATGGATGACACAATTAAAAAGGTACCAAAAATGAAACAATAATTTTTGACTTGACTACACAACTAAAGAAAACTATATATAACATTAGTGCCATTGATGATGCAGATGATGACACATGGTGACAGCTAAAAACTATGACACCGCCAAGATAAAAAGGGACAGACAGTGCAGCCAAAGACCAAACCAAGAGCCCTCTTTCCATAACAATCCCAAATGCTGCCCATTACACCTCAAAACTACAGTATGGACATTTGTGCTGGCTACATCTTTTTTAAGTTTACATGGAAACTGTTCTGAAAACAGTTCTGCTTTCAGTGTAGTCCAGCTAATGAATTGAATTAATGCTTACATGCTGAATAAGCTTCCCCATAGCGTATGATTTTAGATTAAAAATGGTTCAATCATTTTTGCAGAATTTAGGTTTCTGAACTCTTTTGAACTTGACAGCTTGTACATTTGCTGTAATGAGGGGACCTACAGGCGCAGTGGCAGAGCCAGCAGGCGTCAGGTAACAGATCTGCAGGGCATCCCAATTTCCACAGCAGGTGCAGGATCATCATGGAGCATACCCACTCACTATTTCCAACCTTACAAACCATTGTCCCATAAGAGAATGACTGCCTGCTAAGAAAAGAGAGCAGCATGAACCTCTGTCCTCTGTGCGTGTGTAGAAAATGCACATCCTTGAGACTGCCAGTGTGTATACCGAAATAAAATCAAAACAAAGCAAAACAAAACATGGGTGAAGAAACAGTGGCATCAAACAAGGATCTCAGATCGCTGCAATATCTTTTTTACTGTAGTTTAAAGCAAGAAAATCCAGAGATATTGTGTTATTTTGTCATATTCTTTACAACATGTCAAATGTGTTTCAGTGGGTTTCCTGGGTCTTGGGAGTAGGTTTACAGACTGAAGAACAGACAGAGAGACTTAAATTAAAGATGCTCTTCAGTTGCATGATGGGAATCCAGATTTTTTTTGAAGTGTTACATAAAGAAAGACAATTCAGAACATCCAGAATTAGGCTGTAACCCAGGAGCTTTTCTGTATCATTCCAAGTTTCAGCTTAATGAAACCGCAATATTGAATCAAATCAAAACATAATAATACCTTTATAATAAAACTAATTTTCAGCACTAAGATGTACAGTCTTTCTGAAAGAATACAGGTCTCTACATACATGATCCCAAAAAGAGATTAATTTGTCAAGACAGTCGGTCTTTAAGACACCAAAGACGTGATAATGGTTAGTGTGTGAGAAGTATGGTGCTGCAAAGGGTCTGCATCGTCAAATGTTTTGTGTGTGTGTGTGTTTGTACTTGGCATTCCTTATGTTGTGGGGACCTAAAGCTGTTACCACAGTCATATAATTGGGACATGTCTTCCTTACAGGGAAAAAAATCAAGTCACCATAATGTAAATTACTTAAATTTAAGGTGAATATATGTTTTAAAGTTAGGCTGAGGTTAGGGTTACATTAAAATTAGGATTAGGCCAGAAGGCCAGAAGTAATTGTGGTTAAGGCTTCAGGAAATTAATGTAAATCAATGCAATGTCCTGCGAAGGCATAGAAACAAGTATGTGTGTGTGTGTCTTGTCATGGACTCCCCTCAGGACTGAAGGCAGCAGACTCTTTAATATTTCAGTGCAGTGATAAATAAGTCAGACAGACTGCAGAGGGATAAGGTGACTGTGGTGGGTAGGGGTGAGGGGTTGAGAGGAGGAGCAGGAAGAGGGGAGAGACAGAGGGAGAAAAGGAGAAGGGGGAAATGCATAGAGCAAAGTGGAGAGACACTGTATATATAAGGTAATACAGCAAAAGGTTGAAGAAGACAAGGAACTGGAAAAACAGGAAAGACTTCTTATTTTAGGGCCGCGACTAGCGATTACTTTCATAATCTATAATCT
Organism: Brachirus orientalis; assembly: GCA_016785285.1. Lineage (NCBI taxonomy): Eukaryota > Metazoa > Chordata > Actinopteri > Pleuronectiformes > Soleidae > Brachirus > Brachirus orientalis. The sequence goes on along the minus strand of JAFBJR010000179.1, from coordinate 6,296,706 downwards.
GGTTTGGTCCATAAAATGTCAAACAAATGATGACAATTTTTAATTTTTGTTTCTCCAGCCTGATTTGTCAGATTTAATGATTTCTTTATTATATGGAGCAAATAAACCAGAAATACACACAATTCTCAGAGATCTTGTATAAATTATTAACAAAAAACACTCAAACCAATTAATCACCTATCAACATCACTGACAATTAATTTAGTAATCAATTCATAATTTATTAATTAATCTTTGCAGCCCTATCTTAATTTATAAAAGGGACTACAGTCAAATTAAGATAGCTGCAAGCCAGGGGATGTGATTTCATGTACATACATGGGCACATACACCTAAAATCTCTCTGAACTGAACAAGACAGAACCAAAAGATCCAGACAACAAGATAACAGACACAGTAAGGGTGTAAGTGGAGAGGAAAGGGACTTGAGGAGGAGGGAGGAGAAGAGGAGAAAACACAGAGACTGTTAGTGTTGGGAAAGGTCAACACAGACGGAGAGCAAGTGTGAGAGAGAAGATGAAAAACAGAAGAGAGGAGGTGCAAAAGTATGTTATCATGGCCAATGATAGCAGACTTTACTCTGACAGAATTATGATCAAAAGATGAAAAAATCCCCCCTGGTATTTTATTTCTCACTCACAACTTGTTACAGTATGTTTCACCTGTATGTGCCCTCTCTTACACCAGGCACAAAGTGGTGCAACGTTTCAGACCAACACAGCAGTCATTTTCCTGTGGAGTGCCCATGAGCGTGATGAGGTGTAGTCAAAGGGAATGGAGAGCAATGGCATTACTGACCAAACAAAAACTTGCTCTGAAATAAGAAGCACATTTAAGCACAGGTAAGTCGAGTTACAGTTGTAGCTCAACTATAACATTTAACTAGTGTGCTAGTGTACAAGCATTCACAAGGAATTTATTTATTCAATGTCCTCTTCCCTTATGCTAGGTGACGATATCCCCCGTTCAGCTTATTAGTATTTGGCAATTTTCGGTTAAGCTGGTGGCTAGTTCATAATTCATTCTTTAAGTTGACATACCGTAAATTCGGCCTCATTTACAGCGCAGTGATCATAGTAAACCATAAGCCATGGAAACTTTTTTTTTTAAATATCAATTGTTGCCTAGCATCAAATTTAAAGCCATTTTGTCATTTTGAAAATATCTGTGAGAACAATGTGTCACTGGGGTCACAACCATTTCTTATTTTTGTGACTAACAACCTTTTGGATGCTGTCAAACTTCAGACTAGGGCAGTCAGCAGACTGAGAGGGACATGGCTAAGTGAAGGGTTTACACTTAGCTCGGTGGTTGTGGCCTTTATCCACTGTTGACACGGCTTAGGATTAAAAACAAAGGGTCAGACAAATCCAGATGGGAGTAAACTCTGAATCCCATCAGATGATTGTATTAATTTAGTGCCCTTAATCTGATAAATGTTGGGTTTATCTTCAATCAGTTTCCAAACAGAGCTCAATCAGTTTTTTCATCCTTCTGCGTCATCCTTATTTTTGTCTGCCCCACTCCTTTTTTCTACCTCATCTGTTTTCTCCCAAGGACCGACAACTTTATCTAACCCTTCTGCAGCAGATGGTTGACCAGCAGCCCTCACCAGTGATTGCCGCTGTGCCACTGCTCAGTAGTGCCCTGACAAAAAAATGAGGGAACTACATGCTTTCACAGAGGGGTGAAAATAACTCTTGGTCATAAATCTCTAAGGACCAAAATCAACAGTATGTGGCAGGGATCCAACAAGACCTTGGTTAAAAAAAAAGGTCACACAGCCTGGGAATGCATGCAAAACACAAATACACACATTTGTTTGCACAAAAGAGCCTTCTTTCCCCAATTTGAATCCCTAGCACAAATTCAAAACATGCTGTTGAATCCAATCCTTTTCCAACCCTTGTTCACCAAAGAGTGCATTTGAAGGTTTGTGGCTCATTGTTCCTCCAATAAAAAACATGTGCAAATATCAAACGTTCATATTAGCTGCATTCCTCATGTCTGGTTGGATCGATGAATCCTGTTCAGCACATGTGTGCAGCAGACCAGCGCCAGCATGCTAATCTTAAAAACACTCAGACCTAGACAGACAGAATAATACATTCAAAGTGTTTTACAGTCACGCGTTGTTCAATTTAAATAAAGCATCAAATGTTTGTCAAAAGGAATATCAAATGAAACCTTACATGATTAAAACATAATGTACATTATCTCATGGCACTTGACACAGAAAGGTTGAGACCTTACATGAGAGAGGAACAGTTCACACAATGAGCAAACTCTTGGTCTCAGTGGAAAGACAAAAAAAAAACTTTAGACTTACTATTTTTGAAAATTATCTAACCAAGTACGTTCACCTCCTGCGCATGTAAACTGATGAAGAGACTTGGCAGAAAAACATAACCAGGAGGCCTGTTTTCATTTACTGGGATGCACCTGTCTTTCCTACAAGCCAAAGTGGCCAGTGTGAGAGGAAGAGCCACAAGTGTGAGCGTTAGAAAAATCATGGCCCAGAATCTTTGTGCACACAATCATACCAATGTTGCTAACTCTGAACAGCTGCGACTCTCTACCTTCCCTCAGCCAACTTTCTTCTCCTGCCCTCCACTGCCAAGGCAGCTATCAGGCAAATGCCAACTGACTCATCTATTTTCCCAATCATATGCAAACAAATAAACAATTGTGCGGCTGGCACTCAAATATACACTTCTGCAGTCAAATTCAAATTGTAGACCATGTTACTGCACAAGCATTTTCTATGTATTTGTAATCTATGTGGAGAAGGTCCCCCGTACAAAAATCCAAGTGCAGATTAGACAGAGCAGCGCAGTCAGGTCCAGCCATAGATTTGATTTGGAGACTGTCAATTAGTTAGAGCCCCAAAACATGAGACTAAAGCATAAAAACTGCATTATGTGTGTGGACAAATGCAGTGAAGTACTGCAGTAGGCAAGTATTATTCATTCAGGGCCACACACTTTGGGTTTTAAACCTTCCAACTCAATCAGCAGGCTAAGCACTATAAAGGGGAACACATCATGCTGGGTAGTATGTTGCACCAAACTGAGCAAGTGAGGGTGGCAAATAGCCAAGGCCAGTGTGCACACAGTGGGGTTGCTGTAATGGATGACAGCAGCTTGACATGGCCTTGGAGATGGAGATTTTGTGGCCCATTCATAAAGTGCCAACTGCTGAGGAGGACACACAACGAGAGAGGACGGGAAAAAGGTGAAATGAGAAAACAAGGTGATGGGTGGTGACAGGAGGAGTATTTGGTAGCCAAACAATGAGTGCCATTACCAAACCAAACCGCCCCTTTTCTACAATGTCAGCTCAGAGGAGCCCCGCTGGGAGAAGGAGAGGGTGAAGAGGAGGACAAAGAGAAGCTAAATACCATGAAGCTCAGGGTTCACACTTTCCAAACTGAACCTCCTCTTCCCCAAAATACCAAATACACAAGCACTAACTATGTGAGGTAACATGTCAAGAGTGAACAATGACCTTGTGGCTTCCTTCTTCTCAAAGGTGGGTGCATATTATTCAGGGGGGTTTTAGCAATTGTGTTTGACAGGAAAGGTGTTAAATTATTGAGCAGTCACTGCCAGCATGGAAGGAAGGCCTGGTGAGGCTGAAGAAGGTTCTCCTATCTGATGCTACAGGCTGTTGTCACACACACTCACTCACTCACGCACTCACACACACACGTTTGCCCAGCTATTCTTCTCAGGACACTGTGTTGACTTCCATTCATTTGGACAGCGTAAACAAAGCCACCTCCCTAACCTTAACCATAACCAGTTAAAGCCTAACTCTGACCTTGACTAACTACAATTTAGATATAAGCCCTAAATTTAATTCCCCAAAAATGAGGCTCAAACTGAATTTCAAAATGAAACTATCATGGCTCAATATACAGTTCACAAATCAGTAAACATGTACTGTATTAAGAGAGAATAAAAAGAACAGACAAATAAAATCGAAAAAATGTAAAATTAAATAAATTACCATTAACACATGAGACCTAAAGAAACTCACTTAGGTGTTCATGAAGCAAAATACAACAGTGACACTAATGGAGGACAGAGGTAGTGATGCAAAAAAGGAACAACATATGAGACATATAGAGGTAAACATTATTATAGAGGAGATTCTTGAATGTGGTTCCAGAGCAACAATTGCATGTACTTTATGGAAAAGTATAGCAGCGAAAAAGAGGAAATTAAAAAAGCCAACTAAACATATAGCTTGCTTACCACTATCTCATTCGTCTATTTGCTGTGTCTCTACAATTCCACTCCTCAGTCCCTCCATGTCAGCTCACTCTCTACAAGGAAAACAAACTTCACTGCCTGGGCACAAATTACTGAAAGGTCAGAAGACTTTTCAGCAGAGCCGTCCAGCTCTCTGGTCTCCTCTCTGCTGCATACAGCAAGTATTTTCCAGCAGAACATGACCTGTTGTATGCAATACACTTTCTGCTTCACTAAACATGAAGGAAGGGATGAAATGGTGGCTTTCAGCTTTTGCCATGAGTGACAGCAGCAGCAGCTAGAGGAGGATAAATGAGATAAAAGGTAGAAATTTCACTGACCTCCATTAGATTTTTGATTTTGCCCTGAACAGTACAGAATAAAATGATATATTTCAGCCTGGTACTAAAAGACGTCTCCCTATTCACCACACCACCAAGCAGATCAAAACAGCCTTTCGTAGTTTAGAAAGCACAAACACATTAAAAACAGGTACTTGAGTGTCTTATTCCTAAAAGGTGGTTCTTTTGGCCACTCGAGGGTGAACACAAGCTGAAGTCACACATCTTTTGATAAGACAAACCTGTTGGTATGTACTGTACCCATCTGTTACTGCACAACATTAGAATTCTTTGAAAAATATCTGACACTAGGTGAATTAAAGTACATTATTAATGTTCCTTCTAGATCTGTGTTTCTCTTTAAAGAAAGGAGGAGGGGGAGACAAAGAAAACAAAGTGGGAGAGTGATAGAATAACAGGCTGGACAAGGGAAAACACTGATCCAGCTTTCACTTGCTGGTGTGAGCTGAAAGAAACAGAGGGCTAAACGACTGACCACAACCTGGCCCTGTTACTGTTAGACTAGAAAGCATGAATTATTTGCTTACATATGTATCTAGTGTGTTTGAGCTTGTGTGTCAGGTTGTGTTGGTAAAGTAATCTCTGCCCATGTATAATATGCACAACATGACTAAATCATTGCACAAACAGTTCTGTATTACAGTATAACCTATATTTCAAACACAATGAGTAACAGGTTATATTGGCCAAGTTAAAAAGGCAAGCTATACAAACTTAAGTACTATCATTCTTTTCTCATGTTTTTAGTTTTGTAAAATATGTCATCATATTTGCATGAAATGCTTATAACATACTAAGTGGGTCTGGGAACATGGTTGTTTGTACATTAGAAGCCCTGCTTCAGAGTTTACTGATCTTGTTGGCTTGTCAAAAAAATGAACATTAGTACAACATTCTATTTTAAGTTGTAACAGACAGCCAATCCAACAGTGACTTAATTTAACTCCACTGCACTCACCGTGCTTTTACTCACTGCATGTGTGCTGTATGATCCTGATTAGGTGACATCTTTGATTTTTAATGTCTTTTTTTCCTGGAATCAGTAAAATGCTATAACTGGATATGAACCATATCAGCAAAATGTGTGAGCTATAAAACCAAGACAGTGAGCCAAACCTAAAGCTCCAGAGAGCAGAGGAAAACTGCTGACTCAGATGGTAAGTCACTGCAGCTTCATGAATATGAGCAAACTCTTTCAGAGTGATGATTCACAGCCAACATAAAATTATCAATTATAGTCCTTGTAACAGTTTTAATATTTTCCATTGTTTTTTTATGACTTAATAACATTTATTTTAAACTTAGTAGCTGTCTGAAGTCTAAACCAGTGTAGAACTTGATGTGTGCCACTTTTTTTTTTTTTTTTTTTACTAATAACTCTTGCATTTCTAATCAAAACAACATCGGCACACTATACACACTTGTGCCCTTAGTAATTCACCTGCCAAAGTTTAAAAAAGCCTGCCAATCCACCCCTTTGGCAATTATTCGAGGAACAGGAAGATGAAGAGAATATCTGTTGGTGCTGCGCTGTGCGTGTGTTAAAGCAGCACTTTCTACCAATATATCTTGCATTTTTCACCCTAACACTGCCAAAGTAGTCACAGCACACAGTGGTGCCTTTAATAAATCGCCTGCCAAGCTGGAAGCCTGTTAAGCGACCTGGTGGACAGTTATGCATGAACAGGCAGACAGAAAACGTCCCTTGCATCTACCGATAGATATGCTGGGAGCAGTAATTGAGGATGTGATGTGATGTGCTGTAGTGAGAAGCAGGTGCCTGGTCTTGTGAGGCCTTTGGCAATTCAGTCCGTCACAATGAAGGCGCTGTGTGAACTCTCAACATCCAAGAAGGAGGAGCTTTTAATGCAGGCTTGCAGCACACACACATATTCACACTCTGAGCACACACTGCTCTCCTCAGTCTCCTTACACTCTCTCCTCATTTGCTCTCCTTCTAATCCTGTAATGCCAACAGTGCAATTAGTCACATGCCAGCTCGTTCTTTCATCTCTCCACCGAGTGGGAGCTCAGGAGGAATTCAAACCGCTTAGTATCTAAACTAAATAACACAAACAAGCACATAAACACCTCAAATTCAAACACCAACCTTTTTCACTTGAAATGCCCTTCACTTTGAAAAGACGGAGAACCAAACTGTTCTAAGAACTTCAAATATTTCTGTCCTGAATAATGAAGGTGAAAATGAAATGGCCATTCAGCCTGGATATGAAGCAAAGGTAACTTAAGGACAGACTGAATAAAGACAGGGGATTCCTCCAAAAGCACTGTCCCTGTGGTTTTAGCATTTCTCTCTTTTCTTTCTTACTCTTCTGTTTCCCATCGCCTCCTTCACAGTTAGACACCAAATCTATCACAACCCACTCTCCAACAAACACCACTGATCGAAACTACATGAAAGAGAGAGCAGTGACAGAAAAACAAAAGCTAAAAAGATGAAAAAATAGAGGATGAGAGACAATCTGCTTACACTCTCAAGTTAAACAGGCTCATGGTGAGTGTCTTCACTCTGTTTGACATTTAAAGTAAATTCATAGCACCTGAAGCCACAAACTGACAAATATGACTGACTCTCAACATCTCAGTGAGGGACAATTGGCTAAATTTGCTGTAGTACAGATGGCAAATCATGGGTTATCACTTTCATGTCGGTTATTCGCATATGTCAGCTAAAAAAAAAAAAAAAAATCAATCTCCATCTAATAGATATGCCCCCACACTGACACAGCATCCCATATGTCTGAGATTGCTCAGACATATGGGTTCTTATGATTGATCATAAGAACACTTTGAAATTGCAGTTTGCATTGTGCATTGTGTGAGTGGGTATGTGGTGCAGAGAGACAGAAGAAGGACATTTCCTGACATAATCTTGCATTGATTATTGATTTATCTGCTAGTTAAACGATATGCTCCAGTGAGAAATTGAATTTTCTTGCTTAACTTCCTATCATCCAAACTGCTGTTGCATTTACATCCTGGTTTCAGAGAACTTTAATGTCAACCTGATCGACACTGAGGAGGGAGAGTTTGGCATTTTGCATAATTCTTAGGGCTGGTCAGTAATTCAATAACTCTGTCCTAAAACCACAATAACTAGTTTTGTCGATGTTTCACTAACATGAGCAACGATCAAACTTAAAATGTCTACGTTTTTCACACTAATTATCAATACGGACTGGTCTGATAATCTTATATTGCGTTTTTAGCATTTCCTAAATGTCAAAATAGCAAGGATTTTGCCTTCTGCATAATTTATACTAACATTAAGATCAAATGCTTTTCTGTGCTCAACATCCTTGAGCTCTGATTTCAGTTTCCACATGCCTGACTGCTTTGCTGCAACTACAACTGTCTTTATACTGTGATTTCTAGCTTTAAAAGCTCAACAGTGCAGCTTATTACTTTTAAATCTAACCTAAAAATATAAATTATTAAATCTAATGATTATTAATTAAATACTTTTCTTAAACAAATTATTACTTTATTTTCAGCCTCTCAGTGTGACCTCTTCACATTAGACATTTTGACTCATTGAAAGAACCAGGGCTTGATAACATTTACAATGGCTCTGTTCTTGAGTCCCAGTGATTATCCTTATTAAATTACACCTGTACTTTTCCTGTTGTGTCATGTCAAAACTTTGTGAAAAATGCCTATTGTGAGCCTGTGCTGCTTGCCTTTGTCTCAAAATTACATTAAAACTACCGTTAGGTTTTGGAGGTCAAATTGAAGCCCTCATCACAGACTGTGTACAGTCACAACAGTCACTTTTTCCAATAACTGCCCGACATTTTATAGAGTTACAAATCTGAGAAAATAATAAGCAAAACAGTTGTTTGTTTGAACCCTAAGGGCATTTGGAGATGTTAGCAAGAAAGAATTTTAAATTTCCATCCATTGCAGGATTTTTAAACAGTGCCCAAACCTGTTAATGCACAATCTTGAACACTAGACATAAACCTGACACTGTTTGATGGATGTGTATGCAGGTTGAATGAGCAGTGTGAGTGTGTGTCTGTGTATTTGTATTTGGCACCTGTTTAGGACCTTTTCTGGCATAAACACCAGCCTTGTGAGGACCAGTTGTCCTCAAGAGACCAAAACCTGGTCCAGATTAGGCAGAAACAAATTTCTGAGCAAATGGTTTAGGGCCAAACTGGTTAGGTTACAGTAAGGGACAATGCTTTGTTTAGGCTGCCAAATGAAAGGAAGTCAATAAGAGTCCTTAAAAGGACAGCTGAGCAAACCTGTGTGTGTTTCTATGTGCGTGTGGGAGTGAGTGTATAGGATTGGAAGAGACTGACACCACAGCCAGCTAAGGCGGCCTCTGCCTCACTCTCTCTGCAGTACCCTGTAGATAAAAATAAATAAAAATAAGAATCAAATTTTGCTTAACAGAGGAGCAGTTTCTGTTTTAAAGGCTGCTGTCTGGCAACCATTTTACACATTTTAAAAGAGGGTGTGGGAAGTTAGAACAAATGGTTGCCCATGCCCATGATAAAACAGCATCTAACCTGAAAATTCTCTTTTCTTCTTCTTGCTCTCAACCATTGTGCTCTCCCACTCATTTTCAGTTTTTTATGTCCCACACATATATATATGTACTGTATATTTTTTCACTATTTATTTCTTCAAGTCTCTTAATCATATGTGTGGGAGCAGTGGTGGGGCTTAGTTCACCACTGGTGTCTAAAAAGGAGCTCCAGTGAAAGAGGGAAAAAAGTCAGTTGAAAAAGGCCATGGGGAAAAACAATTCAATGACCACTTTTGGTCAAAAGCTGCAGCAGTCAGAAACGCAGCCTGAAATATAATTTTCTTAAAAACACAGCTACTCTCAATGCTTTTGGCTACCTAGTTTTTAGTATGTTTTCACACACCCTCAATCAGACCACAGAGATCAAACTCAGATTGTAGACAGTTGCCGTTAGGCCCCAAACATCTTTGAGCTCTGCAGCAACCATCCAAGTGACCGAAAAACGTGTAAAATTAAATGTGCAACAGGAGGTGACAGAAAGAGAAGAGAGGGAAGAAACTTGCATCCCCCGTCACAGTTTGAACAATTTATTTCCACGTAGTTCTGTCACATGATTTCTGTACTTTAAGTTGGGGTCATTGTTCCAAGTCCCAAGGAACAATTCTGGTGTTCAGTCATGAAAGAACTTGCTCATCATGGTATCATCTCAAATGCTCTTTGTCCCTCTCGTAAACAACGTTTCGGTAAAGATCTTTCTTTTTTGCATTGCCAAGTGAAGTTGTTTCGTCACTACCCTGAACACCACCTTCATGTCTCCAAGATTCCAACAGTATCGGCTGGGGGTGGAAAGTGAGCATCAGATCAATGACTCACTTCAGTCATGCTGCATCCATGCTAACTCATCCTGCAGTGTCTATGCCATATTCGAGTTCATCCTCTTCCTTTCAGCTATAATCCTGTTAGACCATGCTGGGGCCTAAGATGTCTACATCCCGAAAATCCTTAGCCATTGAACACACAATGTTTTTGGAGCTGTAAATAGAGGCAGCTCCATTGCCATGAGGATGAAATTGAGTAGTGCGTGCAGTTAATAAGAAAGAAACCATGGGCTATTTCCTACACACAATTTGCTTCTGTGGGCCCTTTCTTCTTATATCAGCCGAGTTAAATAATGAATGCCCCTTAGCAGGTAGGTTACTAGTGGGTTTACTCTTCCTCACCTTGTTTGTGCCAATTTAACTCAAACTTAATACGTGCTACTAGAGCATGTTAAAGCAGGGGTCTCATACTCGAATGACCTGGGGGAGTCTAGTTTGGGCAGAAGGGGGCTGGTCCAGTGAAAAACTTTTTGAGAAAAAGAAATTTTATGATCATATTTCATATTTGATATGGAACGATTCATAGTTCACAATATAAACTTATTTCCAATGCTGAGATATCATTTAATTAAAAAAACATATCAAAATAACTCCAAGTCTTAGAGTCAGCATGAAGTTTGCAGCCTTTCATTTCTGTTACTTCATGTTTCCACCTTAGTTTATCTTAAAATAAGGGATCAGTTATTGCAGCGAGGGAAAAAGTGAAAAAAAGTGCTCATTATTCAAACAGTGAGAATGGAGATTTAATAGATAATCAGCAGTTCGTCTTTGCCCCATGGCAGGTTGATGAAGCTCCACAAACGTCTCAAAGCATCATCACAACCATTCATTTCATGTTCATTTAATATCATGTAATAAATCAAGTTGTCCATTACTCCACTAAACCATCAGCTACAAACTTTTATTCTAAAAAGATAAAACTGAGTCATTTAGTCAAAGAGTAAGCCAAGCAGCTGTACTGGAGTCTAAAACAAAATAAATAGTTAGATGTTATCAATATGCCAACTCTGCTTGAAAATGCCGCTTATATTTGCAGAGTGAAATAAAAGAGTCAAGGTTTTATTTTGGTTATAACCACTGCAGACATAAAATATAATATAATTACAAAACACCCAGAATCCTCAATCACTCTTATCCTTTTCGCTGTTATGGTTCTTAAATGTGGGTGGCACACTTCAGGCAGTTTCTGGGAAACATTTAACAGAAACGTATGATATAAAGGCCTATATTTGTACTTTTACCAAAAGGTTTCAGAGTACAACACATAGTAATAGTTTTTCATTGTTTTAATCTGTATTTGTTCATAGATTTCTTTCTAATAATTAAGAAGATTGACGATTTATCAAAAGTATTCCAAGGAAACTACATGAGCGTAAGGCTAGGCAATACGGCCAAAAACATTACCGAAATTTAAAAAAAAAAAAAATTCAGATGAGTCGATATGAATAATATTTGCTATAAAATGTCAAACGATTACCAAATTAGATCAGATTTAATAGCAATTTGGTTTATGCCCTTAATGTATACACTGAAGATGAGCAAATCAGATACTGAAAATTAGTATCGTTCTGTTACTGGTCAAATTCACCTGATGGACACTGGCGAAAGAAAAAACGATAAGATCTAAAATCAGATACAATCCAGGAATCCTAGATATTGCATACATACTTCACCAAAATATGTCAGTAAAGTTTACCTCAACTTTTACCTTGGATAAAAAGGTCTGGAACCAGTAGACCAGCAGTAAATATGGGTGTAAATATTCAGTTTATCCAGATTACAAGTAGTTTTCTAAAGATGTTGATGCATGGAGGTGCTTGAAGTAGCATTCAGTTTTGCACCAGGTGGTCAGACAAGTCTGTTAGCAAACCTGTTTTCGGCATATGGCAAACACCATTCCGAACAGTTCCAGAGTTATGGATGTGACAGAACCAAATATAGCATTATTTTGTAAATTTTTTCATGTCATACGCACATGTGACAGGAGGTGACAGCAGTGAATAAACCAATTTACCCCTCCCACTTGTAGTTATACTGAGATTTTTTTTAAATCCCGTGTATATTGGCTTTTAATATTACGGATGTCCTGAGGTAAAATTACACCTACCCATGTAAAACTAATCCTATCCAAACAGTGCTTTGGAGAGAGAGAGAGATGTACACTTTTGACCAGGATGTGAGTGGTGCAAATGTTGTTTCTGAAAAATGCAGCATCACCTTTTGAAATTGCTTATTATGGCTAGGTGGTAAATGCATCCGAATTTGTGCCATTAACAGCTTAGAATTGGTTAAAAGAATTTAAGGGCTGTCAAAACAAATTGGAGTGATATCAGTGTTTGTAGATACTCTAGGTTGTTTTTATCAGCAGATACACAAAACTGATAAGGAGCCATTCCTTGTTTGCACAGTGCATCAGCATTATTGATATTACAGAAAATTACATTGTGATAGTTGTTGAATTATCACTCAGCCCACTATAAAAATGGTCCCAATCTTGAAAGGGTTCCTGTTGAAAAACACTGACTGCTGAAGGCACCTAATCCCACATTTTGGGGCGTCACTCGGTTTGGGGCCTCTGGGTGCCCAAACACTTGTATGGTGGACAGATTGACAGACTCATGTGGGTGAAAGACACACAAATGGCACTGTCCTCGCCTCCTCTCTGTACTCACCTCTCCTCCGTGGCCATCAAACACAGCAAATATAGAGGGGTGACTCTTGTTGACCAGGTCGGTGAGCACCTCGAACCTGTCCTCCATGTGGTCTCGCCGGCCTTGGATGGAGTACACGGCCACGTTGTGGCTCTTGAGCTCCCAAGTCTTGGAGAACTCCGCGTCCAGGACGTCCAGCCCGCCGAACCGCTCATTCTGCATCATCTCCGCCACTTTCCCCTTCACCATCTTGACCGCGTCCCGACTGGACTTGACGATGGTCTTCACCTCGTCTGTGTGGAAGAAGTAACTCCACAGAGCCAAGCTGATGCACAGCAGGAACAGGGTCTCCGGTCTGAGCAGAAAATAACGCATGATGCGACCCAACAGAGACAGCAGGGTCATCGTATCTTCTATCATTTATTTATTCAGTCACACGCAGGAAATCGCGGCAGGTTGTTTCGTCGTTCCCCGCAGATTTCAGTCCATCGTCGTCGGGGTGAGTTGATGTCTGATAGCGGTGACGCGGGAACATTTAATCGAGCCGTTCACACCGGGAAACATAAAGGTTATTCTGATTTAAAGGGTGACACTTCACTGCATTGCTGTTTTTACCTCTTTTTTTTACCAGACAACCAACAAGCAGGGGGTGAGGTGTTCGCGGACAAACACGGAGCTCCGGTGGCTTTCCTGCAGCCTTTAGCCCCGCAGTGAGTGAGCCACCACCGGCTGACACTTCACCATTGGAGTCGTTCCCAGGACACTGGAAACCTCTACCGGACTGAAGACGTAGGTTTCTCGTCTAGAGCTCAAGTTAGACCCGCGTGTAGGCGTCAGCAGAGCCGTGGGCAGAGCCTCCTCCTCCTGAGTCCCGAAAATAGCGGTCTGTGCTGAAACCGTCACATTCCCAGCTGCCGCCACTGCTGCGCCTGCTGCTGCCACTGACACACCACTATTCCACTACTGCTGCTGCTGTACAAGTCAACGGCGGTGTTGCATTCAGGTGCAGCTCGTTACGTTCTTCAAATGTCTCATTTGAAAGACTGCAGCTTCCATCACATTATGAGAGACTGCAGCTTCATAAAGTAAAGTAACAGAAACTGCGTGTATATATATATATATATATATATAAAATTTACATTAAAACAAGTAAATATCTCTTCTTTAGGATGCACCAAACCAAAGTCCATCTTTTTATGGTAAAACCAACACAACAATAAAACGTATTTTAATTCTGATTTTGTTATTTATGTATTTATACATTCATCTATTAAGATTTATGTTTATTTTAAGCCTACTTATTTCCATGTCTGTAAATTAAAGGCACAGTTAGCAGGATTTTTTTTTATTTTTCACTTTATTGATCAATAATTCCATAATAACATTTCAGCACAATGTAAATCACTTGTTGTGAATGAAGACATTCATTCATTCAAACATTTTTCACTGCTCTGCAATAATTTATATACATGCCTCCAGGTTTACTATAGAAAGTATTGAAATTATACCAATTGCCCCATGTTTTGTGTTGAAGATAAAATAGGTTAGATGCACATACCATTACATGCGAGTTTACTAATTTTTGATATCCAAGTTATGATAATAATATGATATGCTGTATATATAAAACAAACATGTTACATTTTTTTATCATCAGTTACATCCAGGCACCCGATGCTAGTGTCGCCTGCCCCACCGGTGCCCCCTGTTCTTCACACCACTGATTATACGGTATAAGTTGTAACAGGGCATCAAAATACGACTTAATGCTATTGGTTCTCTCTATTTTATTTCCAAAGGTTTCTAAAGCTTACGTTTGACTTATTTTTAAATAAAATTTGATCAGGCACTCTAAGACAGTCTCGGGTCTTTCATGCCCACATGACGTCATTGCTCTGGTTCCTCGCTGCTGGAGAAAACGTGGAGACGTTTGTTCTTCACTTTACAGTTCGCTGTGGGTCAGTGACCACAATAACTTCTACTGTAAGTTCTTTCAGAGTCGCCTTAACTATTTGCAGAGACTTGACGGTTTTCGGCTGAACTGTAGTTTTTGTTACTTGTTGAATTACTCATCAAAAATAGCACTTTAGCTGCTAATGCTAACTGTCTCCTATGTAATCTAAATTATTGATCAGCATTTCTGATTATTTTACTGATGTGCTAAGTCTGTATCTCTGTTCCTGAGTGTAAATTGAAAAACACCGATGAATATTGTTATTTTTCTTGCTGTTAGACATTAGGTTCTTGATGGTAACGCAGTTTCTTACCATAAGCTATCGTTAGCTGTTCCTAAAGTTGTGTTGCTGCTGTCAATCGAACCTCATGGAGACATTTAAATCTGTGTCACGTTTCTGTCCTCAGAGCAACGTTAAGATTCAATGACCTGACGAAGAATGGAGTACATGCAAGCTCCTGCCACAAGCAGCCAGGGGAATATGTAAGCGCAACATACAAACTGTCTGTGTTGTGAAATCTGTAGTATTGTGTGGATATAAGTATGGACATGCTATGACATGCGTCTCAAAGGAAGGGGAAACAAACAAAACAGATCTGTAATGTCCAGTGTGGAAGTTCAGTGAAGTCCGTTCTGTACCCATTTATCTCTGAGAAGGATAAATGTGGGGTGGGAGATTATTTTCTGGAGCATTTCTTTCCTGAATTGCTTCTGTCATCTGTGGAGCAGACAGGACTGTAAAAACACCATCCAATCATAATGAATGGCCCAAACAAAATAAATGGATTGTGATGCATCAATCAAACTTCCATATATTCCTCCTTCCCGCATGTGCTTCCTTCTCTTTGTGCACTAATTGCACATATGCAGACATGTTAAGAAGGTGAATTTTATATTTTACTAGGCTGTTGTGTTATGTGGTGTGTGTGTGTGTGTGTGTGTGTGTGTGGGGGTCGTTGTGTGTTTAAGTGTTGGAATGCGTAGTAAACAGTGAAGTCTCTCGCTCTCTAATCTATTATACAGGTTTGTGTTGTTATATTGTCTCATTTCATATTCTAATTAAATGATTGCTGTAGCAGTCTATACATTTATGCAAGTAGTGGGCTCTGTGTTATTTATTTATCCGAGCTTTATTAGAGATCCCCGCAAAGTTCAGATTATAACTCAAACCCTGGTTAAGACTGTTCCCTGTCCCTTTACAAGTAGCTCGCCAAAGGTTTCAATAATCAAAAATGAACCTGCTTACATTTTTATCCAGTCAAACTCAGAGGTGTACTGCCCCTTTCTAACACTAAATGATTATTTACTAATTAGTTGTCAAACAGTTGCACTGCTGTTAGCTTGATAAGTGAGTGGTGTTGTCAGTTGGGTAACAGCAATGACCATGGCAACTGCTCATACCAGTAAGAGGCCAAAAACATACTATTTTCAAGAACAATGGGAAACAGAGTTTTTTTCACTAGTGTAAATGACAAGTGTGTGTCTGTGTGTGTCAAATCAAAGTTCAGAACAAGACTGTCCGGTGAACATTTAAATGACTCCATAAGAGTGGATACACTCCAGTATACACATCTCTTGTTGCTCCATGCAGTTCCAGTCATTTCACTAAAGGAAAATACCCAGTGTACATCATACATACAGCTGTACATGTGAATACTCTTGTGAAGTGATACAGTGACAGATAATGACAAAATGAAGTCAATAAGCCATAATATTGGTGTATTTGTTAATGCATTTTTTATTTTGACATAATTAATAATTTAATTTAATAGTGTGTGAGATGTACTAGAAAGAAATACATACAGAAAATGCCTATTTTTTATTATTTTATTGCAAAATGTGAGTTGTGGACACCAACATTTTGTAAAGGTTCAGTCATAAGGCTCATGAAGTTTTTTTTGGGTTGAAATAATCTATGAGAATAAATTTTATAAAAACCCAACTAGCTCTCTGCCATAGTCATTTTGTCAAAGTGGCTCTCAGGAGAAAAAGGTTGGAGACCCCTGTTCTAAATGTGTATTAACCTGGACCTACTTTAATGTGGTTAAGATGCATAACAAACTTTATTGTTTCAACAAATGGAAGGGTCTACCTAGTGTAAACTTTGTTGCCTTCTCTGTGATAATCTTGTCCAAATTTGACAAGTGTGTACTCACAGCCACCTAATTACAGGGTTCAATTGGGTGCTTGAAATTCTTGAAAGAGGTTGGAATTTTAATGTTGTGTTGTCAAGACATGAAAAGTGCTTGAAAATGCTAAAAATTGTAACTATTTTTATAACAACAAATTACTATCTGATAGTAGTTTGTTTATGAGATGGACAACTTAATATAAGTTGCAAAATTAAAGCTACTCTTAGTGGCTTTGTTTCCTCTAAGTTTACTTACAGATGTGACACAAGAGATGATGCATTTTAAAACATAAATTTGTGTTTTCCCTAATTTTCTTGTCCTGTTACTAAATACTGTTACTTCCAGCATAGCATCTCTTTTATTGTAATTTTAATAATAAAGTGAAAGTTATTTTGAGTATGTACTGTATGTATTTGTATAATATTAAATTTATCACGGCTGTAAGGGGCCACAAGAGTTTGAAAATTGACACTGTAATTTCTATCAAAGTGTGTGAACCCTATTATTAGGTAAACATGACACCTTATCATACCAACAGACACTGTGTGATCTTTTGCTGCTGAAGCTCATCTGCTTCAGTTTGATGTTTTGTGCATTCACGTATGGTCTTCTGCATACCTTGATTGTAACAAGTGTTTATTTGCGTTGCTTTTGCTTTTCTGTCAGCACAAACCTGTTTGGCTATTCTTTTCTGATTTCTGGCATCAACAAGGCATTTTCATCCAGGGAACTGCTGTTCACTACTTAGTTTTTCTTGGACCTTTCTCTCTTTGTGTGTGTGAGTGAGAAAGAGAATCCCAGTAGATCAGCAGTTTCTGAAATATTCAGACCAGCTTGTCTGGCCTCAACAACTGTTCCAGCCTTCTATGATCATCTACAAAAAAATCAGCCTTCTAAAAGAAACACTGACTGACTGAATTTTACAAATGTCTACATCTACATCTACAGCCTGTGCTGTACCTGTGGCGTCCCAATTCCTCCCAATCCAGCCAACATGTGTGTAGCCTGCCTTCGTACACAGGTCGACATTTCGGAAGGAATTCCTAAGCAAGTCACAGTGCATTTCTGCAAACAGTGTGAGAGGTATGTTTCATGTATTTCTAAGAAATAGTGTGTTCTTGTTCACATTATACCATTTTTCTTTCCAGAAAATATTTACAGGTACTTGGATTTTGTTTTAACAGTATTTGTAAGATTTTAAAGCATGAATGTACATCTTCCTCTTCCATGCAGGTACTTGCAGCCTCCAGCCACCTGGGTACAGTGTGCCCTGGAGTCCAGGGAACTCCTGGCACTGTGTTTGAAAAAAATCAAGAGCTCTATGAGCAAAGTGAGTGTGATTCTTTCTTAACTTAAGACCACAGAATGTTTGTGCTAAGATTAAATCAACATTCAAACCTTTCCCTGATTGTCCTCAGCCCTTCTTATGTTAAGGACTTACAGTATGATGTTGCATTGCTTTTTTAAAAAATGTCACCCTGTCAGTAAGCCTAATTGCTTATTTTATTTGTCAGGAACAAATCAACCATTAATGGTTATATTCATCAGTTTATCGACAATCAGATTTTTTTGTTGTCAGTGTTGGTATTGTTTTGTCAATTAAGTAAGCTAATTTAGAAAATGTTATAAACCTCAAACAGCCGCAGTGCTAATATGCCTTGTTCACTTTTTAAAAGCAGCTGGTCCTCAAACAGGAGTAGTTGATTTTAATAAATTAGTTAATCTATTTTCTGGCAGGTGATTAAGTGGTTAATTGTCTTATGGTTGTAGCTCTAAAAATTACAAACCTTTAACAATTGTCTCTCCATATTTATGGTATAGTTTATATCTGGTCTTTGTTATAAATTGCAATACCGCATTCACCTTTCAGCTTCTTCTTAATTGTCAATGAGATGAGCGCCACAGTATTTCTGAGTATATTAATATGGCTCATCTTACTTTATGGATTCAAACACCTCTCTCCCCACAGGTGCGTCTCATTGATGCTGGTTTCCTTTGGACAGAACCACACTCCAAAAGGATTAAGATGAAAGTCACCATTCAGAAAGAGGTATGAAAACAGTGTACATGACCAGTGTGTTGCCAGCAGTTGACATCATCATCTCCTTGAACTTAAACCTAAGCTTTGTGTTTCTCTCAGCCAATTCTTTTGTTAGTGCCATGTCTAGATCCTTGTGGGGTGACTGTCTGTATATGGTCCAGAAATAGAAACATGACAACTAATGTTTCCATAACAATCTTGTTTCTTGAATGATGCAGTTTCTGCTTCTGTCTCTTCAGGTGATGAATGGTGCTATCCTTCAGCAGGTGTTTGTGGTGGAGTTTGTCACCCAGTCACAGATGTGTGACGACTGCCATCGCGTGGAAGCCAAAGACTTCTGGAAGGCCGTGGTGCAAGTGAGACAGAAGGTAGGTTTGCACATTTGTTGTTATCACTGATGTGTTAAATCATGCTTAGCTGCTGCACTTCAGAAATAACAGACATTGGGAAACAGATTAAATCTGCCTGACAGCAGATGTAATCCTGGAAGTGTAAATTAACAGCATAGTAATGTCACTTATCTTTGGGAGTTTAGCTGTTGGCAACTGGACTTGCCTAATTTAAGTTAAAGTAATTTCACTTCACATCTAAACTCCAGAAGAGGAGAAGCCTCTAGGACGAGAGGTGAAAAAGCAAGTCCAGTTGCCTATAGCTAAACTCCATAATGACCTGGATGACAACATTAAATCACTAATGTCTGGTTTATCAGCAGCTCTTTACCTTCAGGATGAGTTTTTACCACATTTACTAGCAATTTTCTGAAGGGTGAAAGGTTGGCATTTGGTATGAGCTATCATAGTTTTACACCAGTAATATAAACAAATGTTAAATGAATGCATTTGTGTGCACCACTGTGTATGTAGTATTGATGCTAAGACTTTATTTTCACAGACTGTTCATAAAAAGACCTTCTACTATCTAGAGCAGCTGCTCCTCAAGCATAAACTGCACCAGAATGCCCTCAACATCAAAGAAATTCACGGTCAGTCAATGGCATGTTTCATTTTTCACACATACACTCATATCTTAAAAGGGAGAGAACTGTTTTTTTTTTTTTTTACACTGAGAAGTGGTAAACTTGTCTCATTCATCACTAGTATAATTATTGTGTGTTAGAACTGAGTAGAACATAATGATGCGTCCAGTGTTAATTACCTCTTCTCGTACCAGACAGCAAGCCATGCGTGCATATCACTGGCGCCGATCACCCCATACAGCTGTCCTCATGTGGGCCTCAGAGGGACACGCGTGGTGCATCTAATCATTGTGCTGTAATCAGAGCAGGCATTCCATACCAGAATCTGGCATTGCACACGTGCTTCATGCACTGTTTAGACACTTAATGCCACCACACACACACACACACGGAGAGAAACACACATGTTGTGCTTTGAGTGACAGCTTAGTAGCTACTCTCTGTGCTTTTGGACAGGACTGTGAAGTGGAGTCTGGCCATATATTGTAATTTAAGTCATCACCACATCCCGGCAGGGCTTTAAAGCCTAATGATGGTTACAGCATATGGCTGCCATATTTTCTTTCATCATAATTTGATCCCTTGTGTGTGTTGTTTGCATGCATATGAGTGCTGCAGTGGTGATGACCTACTAGGGAGTGCATGTGATAAATTTAATTGTGGGACGGGTTTGATGGTATTGCCATTCTTTCTCAGAGGGGATTGATTTCTACTATGGCTCCAAGCAGCATGCTCAGAAGATGGTTGACTTCCTTCAGTGCACTGTGCCCTGCAGGTGAGCAGTGCTTCAGTCTTTTCCTCTGGGGAAAAAGTTCAAAGTTCACATCCCCCCTTTTAATGACATGAAGTATTGAAATGGATTAAGACCACTAGTGCTGAAGGATGTGGGGAAATATCTCATGTTGATTTTTCTGACATATATTCTGATTGTGATTTGAGTTGTGATATTGTTTTAATCTTTAGTTCAGTATTTACTGTTTTTCTAGCAAGTATTTAGTCCATTATTTAAAACTGGCATTGAAGATGGAACAAACCAAGATCTGAGAAATACAACAATTTAATTGCAGCTTCTGCAATTTGCTCATTGCATGTGCTCATTGATGTTTTTTTTTCCATAAAGACTCTATTAGTCAGTCACATTTATTATTCTTGTTTTATTATTCTTATTATACTCTGTTTTAAAACTCAAAACTTGTAGTTTCTGTCCCAACCGGACAAAAATTAGTGAGAGAGTAATGCATTTCAATTTAGTTTTATTTGTATAGTGCCAAATCACAACATACATTATCTCAAAGTATATAGTAAGGCCAAAACCTTTACAATATTAAACCCAACAGTTCACACAACGAGCAAACACTAGGCATCAGTGGAGAGAAAACATCCCCTTTAACAGGAGTCTGGTTTTGTAATCTCTGACTCAAATAGTCTGAGTAGATGGTGATGAGACTAAAAACTGCCTCTTTTCAAAGGTCGAAGGCATCCCAACGCCTCATCTCTCATGACATTCATTCAAACACATACAACTACAAGAGCACCTTCTCTGTGGAGATTGTACCTGTCTGCAAGGTAAACAATGCATGTTTCCTCATTTTAGCTCTCTCTCTCTCTCTCTCTCTCTCTCTCTCTCTCTCTCACGACACACATTAGTTGTGTTGTATCTCTTTACACCTTCAGTTGTTTTTGAAATCATGTCATATGTTCTGCTAATATACAGATGAGGCTGGCCAAGAATCTTTTATACTACGTTAATGACAGAGAAACTTAACATTAGAACAAAGGCAAGGGAAAATGATTCTTGCAGGTGTGTATTCGTCATATTCTGTAGATGCTTCAGACCAAGCTTTGTTTTGAATGACAGTCACACTGGGTTTATTAAGTAACTGAAAACAGACTTTAACTTGTAGTTGTCAGGTGTTTTGTTCTGTTTTTTTTTTGATCCTGTACTGTTTGGTTGTGTTTTGTTGCCAGGACAATGTCGTTTGTCTCTCACCACGCTTAGCACAGAGCATGGGGAACATGGGTCAAGTGTGTGTGTGCATCCGTGTCACCAGCACGATCCACCTCATCGATCCAAACACCCTGCAGCGTGAGTATCGCCAGCTTCAACTGAATTCAACAATTCGTCCAATTGAAATATACATTAGATGCTGCCACATAGTTAGTGAAAATACCATCTTATAAAAATATTTATGCACATTTAAATGTTGCTTCACCCAATAAAATAAACTCAAATATCAATATGTCAAAGTCCCCTATATGAAGATACTGTTTTTACTAGTCTTTGCTTTATAAAGCCAGCAAATTTTGAACACTGATTGTCAAAACTGCGCATTACTCTCTGTCAAATAATTTTCACCTATGATCCACCTCAGCTGTTTTGTGTTATCTATACTTTGGAGATGGTCCCAGGTTTTGCATATTGATGCATTTGGGACTTTTGCTAAAAAAGTATATTGTTATATGCTGTTTTCACTGAGCCATACATTTTATGGAAAATTGCATATATCTGCAGCTGTCTGATCAGCCAATCATGAGGCAGCAATGGAATGTATATAATCATGTAGATACAGGTTAAGAGCTCCATTAAATGTTTACATAAAACATCAGACTGAGGAAATGTGTAATCTCTGCCTTTGTCATAGCTTTAGTGTTGATGTCAGGAAATCAGGTTTGAGTATTTGTGTTTCTGTTGGTCTCCTGGGATTTGCAAAAAGAACAGAATAATGTATAAAGAAAATAGTCATAGTGAGTCTATGGTTCTATGGACAGTAACATCAAGTCAGCTAAGACTGAGCAGGTGAAGATGGATAAATTGCTGCCTGGTTTGGTGGATCTGCTTTTCTACTGAACCTCACAGAGGACTGGGAATTTGGTTTTTAACAATGTGACTCTGCAGACTCAGCCTGCTTTGTTCTAGTTGATAGTGAAAGTTTAATAGTGTGGGGAATGGTTTATTGACTTTTATTTCGACCAGTCAGTCATTGTTTGAATGCCGCAGTCTTTCTCGGTGTCACTGCATTGCACTGTTGACTGCATTTGTTTGTTGCCACAATTTGCCATCTTGTAATCATTATTTCCAGCTCGAATTGGAACTCTGTCACAAAGCAAACACCTCAGACTGGTAATAAGAACATGACAATGAGTTCAGTGATCTTTAGTTTCTGAATCCAGTTCAGCACCTCTGGGATCATGTGGGTAGAGGAAGCAGTTACTGCTCTGCAGAAATAATGTGATATAATCAGGCCAAAATAAGATCATAATATATCACAAAATGTTATTTATTCAGTAGCAATTGGTGTTTAAATTTCTTGGAAGATGTTTCATCTCTCATCTAAGAAGCTTCTTCAGTTTTTCAGTTCTGGACCTGAAGAAGCAAACACAAGTCCATTCACTACTGATTCAAAGACTTTTGGAGAGCCATGACTGGATGAATGAGAATCTACAGTACCAACATCCTAGATTCCTGTCAGAAAGACATGTCTGTAAAGGTCTTTTACGTAACTAAAGCTAGTCCAGTTACCCATAAGGCAACTCCTGAAGTCTCAAAAAGACGTCACTGATTTGAAGCAAAAAGATACTTCCTACAGTATTTAAGTTTTCCATCAAAGTGCTGCTCAGTGAATAAGCATCACTGAAGGGAAGAAACCCTTTAAACTCGCACTCAGCTGACCTCAGTCTGCTGAACACATGTCTGTCTTTGTTGTTTAACCTAACAGCTTCCCTCTGTTTCCAGTCACAGCATGAAACGCACGAGGTGGGAATTTCCACCAAAAATGCTTTGAATGTTTGATGGGATTATTTGTCAGATATTTAAATATGTAATTTTATCAGAAGGAAATTCTTCACTTCAAGAAAACAAACAGTGACAGTCTCTGGAGCTATATAAAGTAATGCAGAAATCAGTTTGTTCAGCTAAGATGAGCAATTAATGAGATGCATTCAAAGACACTGGTAAATATTATCACTTCTATGGGGTCCAGAGAATGAAATGCAATAACTAATAAAATATATTTAATTTTTGTTTTTTTTAATGTAATTATAATAATGTAATTAATGTTGCATTAACTGATTGCCTTTTTATAATCAAATGAATAACAATGTTCTTATTATTTATTGTGCATAATGTCATAGGCAAGTTGGCTAATTCAGAGGGCTTTATAATCAATATGAATGTTGATGATAAAGTTGGTTTCCTCTCTCTTATATAATCACTCATCCTGTGAGAGGCTCAGACGCTCCTCGGCAGAACACTGGCATTTTGGAAGCAGCACACACGTTTCTAATTACTCTTCAAAGAGCAGCCTATTTTTGTAGCAGAGTTTCTGAGCTGGCTGGACAGCAGATACAAGACTGGAGGCAGAGCTCTGTTCAGCATGTTTGGGCTGCAACAGAAAATTAACTATAGAATTTAAAAAAAAAAAAAAAAGCACAGTTTGCTTGTGTTAATTTTAATTGGCATTTTATAAAAACCTGTCATCCCTGTCTGGTTTGTTGGGAATATTTCCCAAATTAAAATGCATTGGCAGGCAAATTAGGTTTTTATTACTTCTTGTTTTTATTACTTCATGCTTTAAAAAGAATCTCAAGTTTTTAAAGTGATGAATTGAAATAAGTACTGCATCATCTGCGCTCACTGGCTGTCTTTTCAACTGGTCTGAAACATAGTAAAAAATACATAAATATTGTCTCATACTCTAGTTGCTGAGGTTGATGGGAACACATACTGGCGCAACCCCTTCAACAGTCTCTGTAACCCACGGCAAATGGAGGAGTTCATTGTCATGGACACTGACATCATAAGAGATCAGAAGCTGGGAGCCGGAGCTGGCTTGAGGTCCAATAAGGTGAGTCTTTTGTTGCCGAACACTATTATGTAGGAGCAGTGATCTTCTCTTGGAAACACAATTCTGCCATTTGTTACGGCTAGGAAACGCAGCCAAAAATCTGTAGATATCGAGAATTATTATTCTCGATATCTACAATATCTACAGATTTTATTTTTAGATTTTATTTTTTTTTTTAAATTTGAGTTTTAAACGTTTTATAGACAGAAAATCATTTTACAAATCTGACGGGTAAAACAGTCAAAGCAATATGCACTTAACAGCCACTTTATCAGGTACCCCAGTTCAACTGCTTGTCAATGCAAATAACTAATGTCAGTCAATCTCATGGAAGAAACTGTTAAGGCATGTGGACAGATGAGGTTCAGACTGAGCATAACAATGTGAAAGAAAGATGATTATAATGACTTTATCCAGACATGGATGCCGGTGCTAGACAAGCTCGTCTGAGTGCGTCAGAAACTGATGCGCTACTCGGATTTTCATGCACAACCATCTCTAGCGTTTAGAGAATGGATCAAAAAAGAGAAAATGTCCAGTAAGAGGTAGTTTTGTAGACACAAAAAAAATTCCAGAGGAGAACCAGACTGTTTCAAACTATAAGGTGGCAACAGTAACTCAGATATCCACTAGTTATAACTCAGGTATGAAGAAGACATTTCTGAGTACACATGTCAAACCTTGAAGCAAATGAGCCACAGCAGCAGATGAACTGCAGGTACCACTGCTGCCATTTTATTTGTCCTTGTCTGTGTACCTAATAAAGTGGCTGGTGAATGTATCTTGTGACTTGTGTGTTCACTGTGTTTCCTCTGTGTAGATGATGCATAATTAACAATTCTGTTAGCCGTTTTGCGCAAATCAGATGAAGTGTGATGTTTTTAAATGATGTAATATTGTGTGTGTGTGTGTGTTCAGCACACTCTGGCTGAAGTGTGGGTTCAGAAGACATCAGAGATGGACACCGGTCAGCAGTATCACTGCCGAACATTCCTGGGCCACCTGCTCAACATCGGAGACCTGGTGTTGGGGTGAGCATTTAAGGATTTACCAGATATTCAGACGATTGTCAGGTTGATGGTGAAGACAGAGCTTTGAGCTTTGAACTTCTAACCTCCCAGGTTTGACTTTGCCAATGCCAACATCAATGACGAGAACCTGAATAAGATGAACCCTCACCATGTTCCTGATGTGGTAAGACTTACAGTATCTACATTTCTCTGAACTCTGACTGGGCTTCAAATGCCTGGAGTTGCTTTTAATGACTTATTTAACACTGACCTCTAGTGGCAGCATCAACTATTGACTGCAGATTTGATAAACAGGTGGAAAAAATACAGTATTTCCTCACAGAACATACAAAGCATGCCAGTTTTGGAGTTTTAATTTGTTCAGTATGGACTGTAAAAGGTGCTGATCAAGAAGAGCTACGACCGCAGCAGGAGGGTGAAGCGCAGGAACTGGAAGCTGCAGGAGATGTCCAGAGACAGAGATGGCATGGACACAGATGATGAGAGGTACGATAGTTATGGACAGCACCTTTCCTCATTCTCTTATAGGGACTGTACCTCTGACCTGACCTGAGCAATACATGTCTCTCACGATTAACTGGTTTGCTTTAAAGGTATTATGTCATCATGCTGTCATTATTATCAACAAATTGTCTTTTAAGATGCTTTCAAAAATGGCGATCATTTTCTTAAACATAACCCTATAAACTAAACAAAGGTTTCAGGGGCTATTTTCAGCCGCTGATCGATACACACTTGGTGATCCAGTGAGAATTTGCAGCATCAGGAAAAAGATTGAATAAAATTTACAATAGCTCTCTTTATTCTTTATTATAATATTGTGTAAACAATGAAATCATTTAATTTTTAGTTGATTAATTATATAATTATAGGTGCATACATGTAAACAACTTGCAATGTTAGAGGAAAAAGGTTGAGTATCTGTCATCGTGATTAAATGACTGACATTGTTTTTAGTTTATTAATGACTAGTTTCATACATTTGCTTTCCTTTTTTTCTGGCTGTTATTTCATGCTCATGATTGTGCTGCTTTTCTGTCTTCAGACAATACCAGGACTTCCTGGAAGACCTGGAGGAGGATGAGGCTCTGAGGAAGAATGTCAACATCTACAGAGGTGAGCAGAGATTTCAGCCCTTCTCTTGATTTATTTGTGTTTTTATGTTGTCAAGCAAAGGCTAAGTTATTGTCAGCTCCTGCTTCAGCTGCTGATGGAACCTGTGGTGTACAGTTAACTGTGGACGATTTATTGGCTAGTTAATGAAAAGAGATTTATGCTTTTGTTTTAAATTTCAGATGCGTCAAAGATCCCGGTGGAGAGTGACACTGATGATGACGGAGCACCGTGTATTTCCCTGATGGAGATGCTGGAGGAGCTGAGTCTATCAGATGCCACAGGAGGAGAGGGTGCTGACATGATGACAGACTGACCAGGTGACATCTTGCCTCTGTCTGTCTGACACAGGTGCCCTGATGATACAATCATACAGTTTTCCACTTTTGAAACAGAATGCACAGCGATTCAACCATTTCCTGATGATTTTTCATACTTAAGAAAATCCTCATCAGAGTTGGTATTTTTAATCTGTGGATGAACACGGTGCCACCCAGTAACAGATATCTGTCCTCTATGAAAGTGGACTTTCAGTTCTTTCAACTGATCATTTACTGGACCTGTAAACTTTCTTCAATAATGTCATACCCTTCTGAAGCTGCTTATAGGTCACTCTATCAAAATAAATATATCCTGATGCACAGTTTTAAGAGATTTTGTGTTTGAAGAATTTTTTAAAGACATTAAATGAATGAATGGATGTTTATTTCAAGTATGATGAAGAACGAACTACATACAAAAAAATAGTAAAAACAATACAACAATAGTAAAAACTAAAGAAAAAAAAAAACAAATTATAAAAATAAATTATTAATAACACTAGGTGAAATTGCAAAACAAAAAAGTGTGTTGGAAACATAATAACTTTTACTATGCTGGAAAAGGAATGGAAAGTTTAATTTAATAACACCGACACTGTTTAAAGTGTTATGCTTTGACATTTATTGTGTTGCCATTAACAGCCAGTAGATGGCGCTTTGGATCTTTAGGAAAAAGGGGGGGGGGGGGCTTTTTTCCAGTAAACTGATCCAAGTGGTATCATTTGGCTACTGTGGGCAATATTCAAATACTCAGCACCTGCACCAGCTTTTCACCCAGAGAGAGCGCAGATCTTCTGCTTCTGGATCTGGATCTGCATCTCTGATAGGAATGTTAAAACGATGACTCGACCTTCATTCCAGCATCAGTCCAAACAAACCATAATCCCACTTTAAAGATTAAATAATTTTATTCAGTCACTCAATAATTGTTGCCCGTGATCTGCAGGTTAATGTAATCCAAGACTCCACAGGAATGTGTGCGTGTGTCACAGAGTGAATTTGTCTTTTTGAGACCTGTCTCACACTTGAAGACTTGGAGTCGGAGGAGGAGCCAGTGTCTTGTTTTTCACAGACCTGAGCTGGTTGTCGACGGTAATCAAATCTACTTTGGAAAGTAAATGAAGTGAATACCCTTTGGGTGTTTGTTTGTGTGACTGTGGGGGCAACAACAATGTAGAGCTGCTTCTGTTGGTCGGGTCGGCCTCCTCTGGACCTGAGTTTGTCACCGTAGCTTACACTTCACAGTAACAACATGGTGATGATATAGTTATAGGGGCTGAGTATTATAGTAATACCATCTCATTTCTAATACCATAGTAGTGTGGTAATAAGTAGATATTACAACAGTAAGTCTGTGACATTTCAAAGCTTGGACAACCGATCATATTTACACACAGTTAAACTTAATCAACTCTAAAATTCATCCTTTGGTTTTGAGCTATTACCTGGTGAATCTAGTAGAAATAAAATAGTATTACCTATTAAAAAATGATTACCATATTATTATTGTAATACAAAGTTTATCTCATCATCTTTGCATGTGTACACACTCAACCACTTTGACCCCGGATGGTTTACCTGTAAGTTGTAAACCACGGGTACTAAGAGCCAACAATGATGTCGGCTCTTTGTTTGTAAGAACCTGTTAATCTGATTTAAGTGATATTTCCTAAGGGCCTGCAGGCATCACAGCAGGTTTGAACGTGTCATGTTAAGGGGACAAAAACGTGCAACTACTGTTACAAAACAGCAAAAGAGTTGTTCAGTGTGTTCACGGCGAGGACCTGTCCGCTCTCACACGCCGCGTGTCATGTCCAACCAGTCCTGTGATGTGAACACAGTTGTAGTGTGTGTCTCCATGAGTAACCGCTGCTCCATAGCGTCTCTGCCCGTGTTTACACATCAATAATGCAGAATGTTGTCAAGTGTAAGAACTGAGCAGGTCAGCAAACCCTGGCAGGACAAGGAGGGATAAGGTTTCCTCGCCGTATGTCTGATTGCTCCGAAACAAAGACACACCTCCACAGCTCATGCTTGAATTTCTTTTCCGTGGACAAAGGAAACCTCCAGTTTCTGCATTTCATTCAGAAACATTCACTACCTTGTTCGGGAAGGTGCTTTGAAAAGAAAAGAGCTGAAGTTAATTCTTTTCTGAATAAGGTGTTTATACCTGAGTTAGGGCTTCGCGTATCAATAATTTTGTCCCATTTTTTTTTGATGAAAGTTTTCCTTAAATTTCAAAATGAAATTGTCCTGAATTGTCTTGTTTGTGCACAGACCAAACATATTCAGTTCACTGTCACTGATGTGATCTCATTTATTTTGCTCAACTAAATACACAAAAGTCTGTTGGGCTTAAAATATTTGAAGCCTCCAGCTCAAATGGCCTGGGTGCCAATGAACATTTAGTGGTGGGTGATTTGAGCTTAATTTATATTAAAAGTATATTCCATGGTTTTGCTCTAAAACTGTTCATGATGATGTTGCACACCATTTCAAAACAAGTGTTTAGTTTAAAAAAATACATATTTATGGTTCAAAATGAGTGAGTAACAAGTTCGATATAAAGTAAATGAATAATTGTAAAGATAACACTAGATTATACACACCTGTGTATAATTTAATGTTGAATGTGATGTGATAAATTTTAGTTTTTGATATTTGTACATTCATTTTGCATCATTGTTTTTATGTGAATTATATATCATTACACATTAAAACAAACACATTTATTTTGAGATTATGCAAAATATCATCACAAATGTTTCCATTAAACATTTCTGATGGAATGTTGTGATATAACTTGATATTGTTCACCCATACTTAACAGTTGTCTTTATTATTTTTTTTCACTAATTTATTTTAAATTTAAACTTAAATTTAAATTAAAAAAAAACTGGAAAAGCTGTAAAGCACATGATTATTTCTAGATTTATTTACTTGCATTCCTGAACAGAAAAATGTGTTTCAGTGTTTGAATGCTTTATTATTAATTTCTGACTTCCCAGAGGAGCCCAGCTCAAATTTAGGTATAAAAAGGTGAGTTCAGTTTATTTGCCAAATAATTAACAATAACATTTTTAGTTTTAAATAAGGTTTTGAAAGATTTCTAAAATATTTGCTTTAGAGTTGCTCTAAATGTATTAAGCGCAGTAAATATCTATAATTTAAGTTCAAGAGATGAATTATCCCCAGTCGACATCTACACTGTGCTTTTTAGATGAATTAAGTTGCAGATAGTCACAATGAAACTGGAACTGGACTTGGAGAGTCTGCAATCGACAATCCCCATACACATGAATGGAAAAGGTGACGTCATTCTGACTATAAAAACTGAATTGTGGCGACGTCATTATGACTTGCCGGAATTGCTGACGTCTGAAACTGTAGTTTGGACTATTAAGAATGACGTCACCTAGACCGACGTGTGGTCTGAATCTTGCCCAACTCCTGAGGCTGCAGCAGGAGAACATGGGCTTTAAGCACCTGAGCAGCAGAGATGCTGCTGCTGCTGCTGACGACGATGATGATGATGACGATGACGTCACAGGTGGCGCTGCCACTGCGGCTCGAGGTCAGACTGCTGCAGTAAATGGTGGGACGGAACAGGATGCGGCACTGCACTGAGGAAAGTTTCAAGATGCTGCACGGAGCAGCAGCAGCAGCAGCAGCAGCAGCAGCAGCAGCAGCAGCAGCAGAGGCAGCTGAGGACGGACACACACACACGCTCCGTCACTCCGTCACTCCGTCACTCCACCTGCATGATCTGTGAGCCAGGTGAGTCGTGAGTGTGAACACGAATGGTGGTGGGTGTGGTGTCGCTCCCACAGTGTGTATGACTGCCACACACACACACACCCACACACACACGTATATAGGGCGAGTGTCGGACCAGTGAGGCAGCTTTGTCTTTACACTAAACATCGGAGGGACAGCAGCGGGACAGCAGCTCGTCTCTGCGGCTCATCCTGCTCTCAAACGAACCTCCATCAGTGATCGGAGAAGAAGAGCAGAGGGTCTCCATCTCTGCTGCTGCTGCTGCTGCTGCTGCTGCCCAGGTGAGGCCACATCCACACTCCGCTGTCGCTTCTGAACGTTTATATTCAATGGGAAACAAGTTGATGAGGCGTGCACGTCATTGTACATTATACCTTTAGGACGCCGGGAACTTAGACTTTTATTTTGAAATTTCAAAGTGTGAGCGCCGAATGTGACGATGGACACACTCTGCTGCTGAGCGCGGACACTAGTCGTGGTTTAGTGGGACCTCTCTTGTGTTTGACGGGGTTAATGTGGACAGTGGAGCTGAAACAGGACGTGCTTTGCTTCTCTTACTCTATCTGCGTTGAGTATTTTCTAGAACGGCAGCGCCTGCATTGTAGCGCACCTGTTGGCCCCGCCCCCTTCTCCTCCACCTGTGCAGCAGGTTCTGTTGTTGCCTGCGGCTACAAGGCGGCTACACAAACACACACACACACACACACACACACACACACACACACGTCCTGCAAATGCAGATTATTTACAAAATCCCTCACTAATCTGTTATTATTTTAATGCAACAATGTGGTAACTAAAACAGAGAGAAACAAGAATTGCATCGAAGTAACAACAATTTAATGTTTTAAAATGGAGCTGGACTCATTGTTTTAATGCTCTGCTCCATAGTTTTTTTGTTGTATCTGTATATATTTACTCTATTTTATTTTCTCTCTTTCTCAAACAACATGACCAGACACCGTTTAAACTGGTTAGAAGTTAAACGGTGTCTGGTCATGTTTGAGAGAGAGAGAAAATAAAATAGAGTCAATACTGTAGATACAGTTTTGTGTAATATTATGTGTGGTATCATATGAAGGTATTTATTTTCTCCTCCTCTCATTTCTGAGGGGTCCAGTGCAAACTAAAATGTCAGATGATATAAGCGGCTACTTTAAATTGAAAATACTCCTAATTTTCACCTGAGCTATTTTTTAAAAAAAAAAAAAAGTGAAAACCGTTGATTTGTGTTTCCTAAACCTCAAAATGGCAGCGACTTTTATAACAAAGCAAATCAACTGGAACCGTGTGTACATTTTTGACGTTCGAATCTCTGTGAATTTCCAACCCAAACCAATAAACCAGTTATCAAAACAGTTGAATAATCGGTTAGTCGTGGCTGCCATAGACGCCACCACTTTATTCTTATTTTCATACACCTTCTCTTGTTACCGTGTGTGCTCATGACTCAAAACACCAAAATGAATAATTGACAAATAATTGTCCTGAAGGATAAGTTTTCTTGGGCCACAGACAGTATCTGTTGTTACCGTGGTACACAACAGTTCTATTACATGCTACTTCACACATGTCAATAAGGAAGTTAGTGATTCTGATATACTACCATGTAAATAAAGGCAGAGCGTTTACTTTTCAGTCCCCTCCGCCCACACTGTAATGTCATTAGGACGTGTCCCGTGTGTGAGGACACGTGTGTATTTGTGTCTAGTGAGGGAATAAGTGTGCTCATGTTGGACTCCTGGGTTTAATTTCATGGATATTTTTCTATCCACACACAATGATCTCCTGTGAGTAATCATGATTGCTCCCACAGGGAGACGCTGTGGGTTTTGGAGGAGCTGGAGTTCAGTTCCGCCCCCCCCCGTTCCCCCCCCCCCCCCCCTCACTCTCCTGTTAATGAAGAGACACAAGAATCCTTTTTCGAACTTATGAATTCAAGAACATTATTAAATAGATTTTTGTACACTATTGCCGTCTCTTTAAGCCACTAGTATGATTTTCAAAGGGTAAACCAGCTATTTCCAATAGTTATGCAGTAAATTTGACAAACGCCTGTTTTAATTGCATGTGTTAATGAAATCATATGCACACGGATCTTAGGTAAAGCGTTTGGAAAATTTGGCAACCCTAATAAAGCCTCTGTGGTCCATGAACCACCAGTCTATAGGAATTTCCTTAATTCTTTTTTTATTATTGTGCAGAAAAGTGATTAGCAAAGTGATTACAAGATTACGTACGTGGGGATATAGTGTAATAATAGTGATTATACGAAAAGTAAGGAAGAAATAACATTGACAGGAAACAAGACAAAATAATATAGAAAAGTAAAATAGATCCTGTTTCACTTGGTGTGTAGTTTCAATGTATAGAGTGCACTATATATAATGTAAATAGAGGAGGTAAATGAGAAGAAACAGACAAATAAATGAGAGTATTAGGTTTTATGTTGCTCTCAAAGTAAAGTAGCTTATGTTATATCAACAACTATAACATAAAAGTTGCAAAAGTTGTTCTTAATTGTTTGTTTTTTTTAACTCTAAACGTGGACAACGTTTACTTTGAGCCACGTCCTCTCCTTCCTCTTTGTTCTCACAAACATGTGTTTTGAAGGTCATTTAAATTAATGAAATCCTCCTCCTCTAATGCTCCGTGTTTCACCTTTACCAATACATTTTTATTGTCTCATCACGCACAAAAGCCTTTACTGGACTCTTTTATCCTCCGTTCAGCCTGCAGGATGAACTTCAAGAACTTGAGGGAATACCTGGCCTGGCTCTACTTCCAGTACCTGCTCATCACAGGCATCTATGTCCTGGAGCCCTGGGAAAAGTCCATTTTCAACTCCATCCTCTTCAGCGCCATCGCCATGGTGATCTACACCTCATATGTCTTTGTGCCCATCCATGTGCGCCTGGCACTGGAGTTTTTCTCTGGGATCTTTGGTGGTCAGCCTGAGAGCACCATGGCGCTCATGAACTGAAGGAGGCAGCAACTGGGTGGATTAGGCTGAGATGCTGAGTCTCAAGCCATCCATTATGTTCATCCAAAACAACAGCGGCGGATCACCTCAGCTTATCGAAACTGAAAACATGAAGATGTTAAAGCAGAAGCCTGACTATCTTCTTTACATCCCTCTCCCCCCTGGCCTTACCCCATGGTATTAGACATGACAGTCCACCACTTTCACCTCCTCGCTGTGAAATGTCTTGTGAGATGTTGTTTGTCCTTTTTTTGTATGTCTTCAGGGTGTGTACATACCACCTTTCGGTTATGCATGAAAGGTTCTTACATTAGTAGTAGGTTTGCATGCTTGTTTCACCATGGAATACCACAAGACTCTCCTCTTTCCATCCAGGAGCTATAGAGTCTTTAAAGCTCCACTGATTTACTCACTTGCTAGGAACAGATTTGTTTTTTTACCTTTAAAGTGAATGAGGCTGAGATATATATATACGTACACTCATAATGCAAAATGTGAAATGAATGCACCACTGCATGTACAGTCGTCTCCTCCAAAGAGCAACACTGTCTCCACAGCATGCATTTCAATTTCTGTCATCAAACCCATGATGCAAAGGCGTCCAAACTTCTCAGTGGTGATTCGGCATTCAAGTCATTTTATTGCCACAAAAAGGGTACACAAAAGTACAGTATCACCAAGTGAAAATCTTTTATAGGTGACTCTTCTACCGAAATGCAGTAAGTATTAAAGGACAGGCAACAATAAGAAGGTAAATAGAGCCATAGAAAGAAATACATGTCTCCAAGATAAAACTACAATTCATTCATTCATCGATGACCGCTTCATCCTCCACGTGAGGGTTGCAGGGAGCCGGAGCCAATCACAGCCGACACAGGGCGACGGGTCCAGGGGTCACACACTGGACAGGACCCCAGTCCATTGATGCAGGGCAAATCCACAGAGATGAAACCATTTACTCTGACAGTCACACAGACAGTCACTTTAGTTTGATTAACCTCTGCATGTTTTTGAACTGTGGAGGAAACTGGAGAACCTGGAGAAAATGCAAACTCCATGCAGAAAGGCAACAGTACTGGCCACTTCTCCCCCATGTGGCCCCTATAAAACTACTAGGTGAAAATTAGTTTTTGTTTTGACACTAAAATGTACTTGCGCTGAAAGAAGAAAAAGGGTGACAAATGTGAAACACTTCTGTTGGTAACACTAAAACCAAAATTAGCATGTTTTATGAATTTCTACACGCGACTAGTTAACGTTTTTTCAGTGTAAGTCTATTTAGTGTTAACTACAGAGTAAAGAGGAGATTGAGGGGCTGATTTCACACAGACTCGTTGAAGTCGTTCTTAAGTTTTGTGTCTGTTTACTTGCTACATCTGCGACTCGGCGTTATCGCCGATTTTAAGTTGATAAACAAAAATAGGGGAAGGTAGTAATGAGTCCGACATTTCTGACAGGCACTTAATGATCCACGATTCACACGTGTGGTTGTATATAAAATAACGAAAACGAGAGAGCTGATACGGGTGTGGGGTGTGTGCACGTTTAGTGATTCACTAGTTAAAGTGAGTAGTACGACAAAAGGAGTGCACCAATGTGTGCTGAGCCCTGTCTTTATCTGCTTGTTTTTAACTGTTGGTATGTCAGGAAGCTGTGCTCAGCACTGAGCATGAGCAAATATTGGTACAACACACCTTTGTGTTTTAGGCTTGGCTTTGTTAATGACGCAGCTTTTCTCCACCATCCAGCTGCTGAACCCGAAGCTGAACTGTCTGATGCCAAATGCAAAACCGCAGTCAAATTGGCCTGCATGAAAACAAAAAGGCTGACCAAGAACAGTCTTCTGCGCCTGTAGCTGATCCACAGAGATTGAACAGCGAAGAGGAGGCGTAGTGTTTCTGATGAGCATTGCATTTAGTGTGCTTAAGGTAATTTTTGTGCTTTGGGTCAAGGGCTTGCTAATAATAGTCTGAACACAATCTCTATTTATTTATATGGAGTTATATATATTTATATACAATGGTAAATGCTTGGCTGGTTACAATGTCAGTTACCAAACAATATTTTGATTGTTTATATCTGTGTTATATCTCATGTGGCCATACATTTCAATTAATTTCTTGTTTCTCTACCGGAAATTGCTTTTATATTGTTTCCAATTTATGCCATTTCACATTTACAGTAGTCCAGACATTTCCTCCAAAATTACCATTCACCGAATAAATGCTTTATTTATACATGAAATCAACAGACCACTGCAATGTTTAGGAAATAAAGACACTTGTACAAGTCTCCTCTCTCACTCATGGTTTTTTGTTGTTGTTGTTGCTGTGCACTGAATGTCGAGTTACTGTAAAAACGAAAGAACAAACTAAGCAAAAAGCTTGAGGGCAGGTCAGACGTGACGCGGTGGACTATACCACATCAAGTAAATTCACACAATAAGAGGCAGAGTCACCAAACCAGTTTTGCTCAGACAGCGGAGGAATGAATGCCCAAGGGCTCTGCTTTCCCTCCTGCAGGCACCAGCCAATGTCCACTTTGCCCACTTTGCTGGCGCAGACACAACATAATCCATAATCCATAGGCAAATGAAAGTCTTGATGGTATAGTATTGTAGAATCAGGTGGCACCATTTCCTGCAGTGCTGACAACATCAGTAGTGGATGAGGAAGCGGGAAACTGTTTTGGATTGCAGGTTATAGCAAAAGAGACTGGCCGGGTGTTTTCCTTTTTCTTTCCTTCGGGCTGTTTTTGTCATGACATCTAATGTGGTGCAGCTCTTTTTTTTGAAAGTTTGCCTTTAGGCTCTTTGAGGAAGTGTCTTCTGTTTACACTTCACATGTAAATTTGTATCACATGAAGGAGGAGGGCAGAGGTTATCTCCGTAATGGCAAGGTGTAAAAAAAGATTTCAGCGGACACACACAAACACACACACACACACACACACTCTGAACGATCGGGGGTTGGTGTGGGCCATTCTGTTGTGTTTACATGTGTCCTTGTGTCCCAAATAAAACTGAGGGCAGTCCTAGCAACTGTGCAGTCCACAGACCCGAGTCACATGACCTGGAGAAAAACACGTTAATCCACAGCAACGCTGCTGCAGCTGCTGATGCCACAGCCAGGTTTCAGTTTACACGTAAACCCCAGAAATATTAATTAGAATATTACTTCCACTGCCTTCCACTGTGGACCAAGTCTCTCTCTATCTCTCTCTATCTCTCTCTATCTCTCTGACACACACACACACACACTCACTGGTGAAATATTATTTCACTAGTACTTGTTTGTAAGGACTAGTGATAATAAACTGATTCTGATTCTGATTCTGATTCTGATTCCATGTATTCAGAGGACACTGCATTATTGACTTACATTCATTTCCTGGAGACTTACTCTAACCGTGACCATAATTACTAGTGCCCTAACCCTGACCCTGACCTTGACCTAACTTTAAAAAATTTCTTCACCTTAAAATGTAGTCATTTATGTTATGGGGACTTAATTTTTGTCCCCATAATGTGACAGTGTAAACAGATTTAGGTCCCCACAACATAAGGAATTCCAAGTACACACACACACACAACGTTAGTCCAACAACAATGGAGGCTCTGGCCAATAGATGCTATTGTTCAGCTTTACTTCAGTGCAGGTGTGTGACAGTTCAGATTGCCATGGCACTAACCTTCTGTTTAGCTTTAATCTATGACAGACAACAACAGGAGACATATTTGGACAGAGACACACAGATGAGCATGCTCTTGAATTACATTTGTTATGTGACTCGTTGTTCTCTGATATTTACGCCCACTGTTTGACATTTGGCTGGTACTTTTAATAACACTAATTTCCTTTTTAACAAGAATTTTTAATTAGCCTAATTCTTTTGTGAATTATCTATCTATCTATCTATCTATCTATCTATCTATCTATCTATCTATCTATCTATCTATCTATCTATCTATCTATCTATCTATCTATCTATCTTTCTTTCTTTCTTTCTTTCTTTCTTTCTTTCTTTCCATGTATGTATGAACTCTTTGTGTTGATGTTCACATTAAGGAAAAAGACTGATTCCTAATCACCTACAAATCTAAATGTCAAACTCAGATTATTTGAGTCCTGTGATTATTTTATATCAGGTGGTTTCTTTATGAATCATAAAAAAGACCAAACCCTGTTACCATAATATTATATGGTCATTTAATAGGCTTGTTTTAAGGCAACAGTGTTTGCCTTGCTGGTTGGCTGTGTGGGTGTGTGTGTGTAGTTGTATAATGTTTCAGGTGAAGGCTTGGTCTTCTTTACAATCATAGGAAAATATGATTTACTGAGAGAAAAACGTCATATTTAATCATTTAATTAATTGATTCTACTCTTACGCTAAACCTCTGAGGAAAAAACAAGGGCTGTAAAGAGTTTTATGCCATGGAGCAAACAAAAAAAAAAAAAAGTAGATTAGATTTGACACAATGGTCCACATTTTTTTATATGATTTGGGAATATAATCAAAATCCCAACACGGATCTAGTATGGGATCACATTATTGTGCCTTGAGTGTAAATCACATTACATGTCAAATCAGATTTCTTTCTTGGCTGATCGCTCTGTGTCAGATGGAGTCGGTGCTGTTAGAATGATTGTGCAATGATTGGTTAAAAAGAGAGGAATTCATCAAATGCCACTCCCAACCCTGATGTATGTCAGAGTTACAGATCAGTCAATATGATCCTGGGAGTGGCCAGCCTGATAAAAGCCCGAGCCCAACAAGGCATGAAACCACAGCTACAGCCAAACCCTGAAAAGATTAGTTTGACTTTCACTACTCATTAAAAAAGCCTTTTGATGGCATTTCTTCCTACAGACAGAACCCTCATTACCAGAGAGCTGAACTGAAACACAAGATATTCTGTCTTTTTCGGTGTCTTCATTTTCATACTTGACATCGTTTTTGTCTGGCCCCCCATCAAACATCTAAATGTTAAATGATTCAAGGTCTGTGACCGTTAAGAGCCTTGAGCTGAAACAAGAAACGCAAGACTGCCGCCAAGTGGACAAATAGAGAAGAGATCTTTCACTCTACTCATGTAATAACAAGAGACTCCTCTGCACAAGCAATAAACATAGAAAGATTCAAGCAGAGAAGGCCCTAAGTGAATCCGTTCAGACGGTCAGGTTGTCACCATGGTGTGTTTTACAGGAGAGCGATGTGCATTTGTTAGAAACAGGGATATTTTCATGAATGCATGCGCGCTGCTGCAAAGGAATGTTCATCTCACAAAGGAGACTGTTGGCAGTTCTTTTTCACTTGGTATCAAACCTGTCTGATCTTCACAAGGTTAGAGTTTCTGTTAAGTGCACAAAGCAAGTGTGTAAAACCCCTGAACTCTGGGGAGGAAACTGTGCAAACAATCAATTTAGGACTAAAGTCGAGTGGCATGAAGACAAAGGCAAGACTGGACTATATTTTATTTCACATTATCTTTGAACCACTGGATTTTAGAAGGTAGCAGGGATAAATCAAGGCAGCAAGGACATAGTAAATTCAAGAGGTGTAGGTTGTGTAGGGTAAGCGGGAACATAGATAGATAAGTCATCCATTTATTTAGGGATGCACAAAGGTCTTCTGGGAGCTTGTTTTTATTCTCAATAGTTTCTACTTTTTTTTTTTATAAATACAGCATAATTTTATTATTTACATATGTTTTACTGCTGGTTAATGCAAATATTTAATGTCATTTAATCTGTCAATCACATGGAAGCAACTTGATGTGCTGAAGTTCAAAATGAGCTTTATGGAGATTTAAGTGAGTTTGAAAATAACGAGGTTGTTGGTGCCATGTGGGCTGGTCTGAGTGAAATACCCAGTGAGACGCAATTCTCTGGGTGACAAAATGCCTTGTTGATTTCAGACGTCAGGCTGGTTTCAAATGAGTGAGCCAAAGTGTGCAGAAGCTCTGAATGTACAACATGTCAAACCTTGAAGCACATACAACAGCAGACGACCACACCAGGTGGATGAAAATGGTCATT
Source organism: Brachirus orientalis (assembly GCA_016785285.1). Lineage (NCBI taxonomy): Eukaryota > Metazoa > Chordata > Actinopteri > Pleuronectiformes > Soleidae > Brachirus > Brachirus orientalis. The sequence continues at coordinate 6,256,852 of JAFBJR010000179.1, read as the reverse complement.
TCTTGTGTGTCCTATAACCCAGACTGTCACAGTCCTGGTCCTGTGGACCCACTGCCCTGCATGTTTTATTAGTTTCCCTGCTCCGACACACCGGATTCAAATGATCGGCTCATCAGCGAGAACTGCAAAAGCCTGATTACGAACCATTTTTTTTGAATCAGGTGTGCTGGAGCAGGGACACTTCTAAAACATGCAGGACAGTATACAGTAGTATCACCTGCCACATCCACCTCCACTATACTCACAGGCAATACACGCCACTTCAGGTTGTTAGCATGAGGAAGTTTATTTCCTGTTTATACCAGCCTGGGTTTCGTCACGATTTTGTCGCTGTTGTGATATTTTCCAGAGAGTGGACTTCATCTATCATTTGTGGCATGGGAACTGTTGTGGGCCAAACAAAAGCCTTTTGTGGACTAACTCTGGGCCGCAGCTCTTACTTGGGCATTTCATTTATATATATTTACTGTAGCTTCATCACCTCTGTAACATGAATGGGGTTAATGAAAGGTAATACACCTCCATCCAGTCGAGTCATCTGTGGTGCTCTCTCTGCTCGGCTGCACCTGCTGGGTGAGTCAACTCCTCCCTATTCGTTGAGTGTAGAGTGTGTGGCTGGAGGCCGAGGGCAAGGCCAATGCCAGTTTTGAATGAATGGACAGGTGAGAGGCGCCTGGCTCCTCTGTGACCAGCTGGGCACTGTAAGCCGACCGCTGTTGTGGTGTGTGGTCCTGAATGGAGTGGAGAGACTCTGAGGTTGAGGTCGGGCATGAAGAAACCCAAGGGAACCCCGCTTTCTCTCAGTCTCAGCACTGGGCTGCATATCTTACACAGACTGTTTGTCTATCATGGAGGGGCAAGTCAGGGTACATCACCTGAGCTGCTGGGAAGGAGGGAGAGGAAGAAAACTGTAAATGGAGGCAAGGAGATGAAAAGAAAAAGTGTACATAGGCAGATAGGAATCGTTTAAACAAACCCAATCTTCTCCCTCTTAGTAGCTCTATCACCATCACCCCTCTCTGTTTCCCAAATTAATTTCCTGTCTTCCTGCTCACTCGTCATAGTTGGCCAATGATCTCTCTAAGTACGTGAGGCCTTTGAAAAGTGAAGCATGGCCACTGCTCCTCGTTCATTTTCAATGGAAAGTGGAGGCTTTCCACCAGTCAAGTAGCAGCAAACATCATTTTTTGATAAAAACCCAATGCTATCTTGTTACGGCCCAAGAATGAATCATTGTGCAGCTGCACAGTTTGAATCATAGTTTGCAAACTTAGCTGCCAGCGGTATCTGGGGTCTGTGTGCGGAAAGTCGATCACAGTGAGCAGGCAAGCATTACAACTGCACTGATTTAAGGGAGATAAGCTGGTTCCTAACAAACAGCTCAGGTTTAGCAACTGTTGAGTGAGGAGATTATCAGCGCTCCTAAGACTAAAGCTTACCTCTGGATCCTCACCAAACACCGGTTGCTACTTTTAAAGTAATTTTTATTTAACTCTGGTAGATGAGAGACAACTTGCATGACTCTGCTTGGAACTATATAATAAAAGACCTGAAATAAAAATGGTTTGTACATTCCTGACTGCAGCATCTTGCAGAAAGCTGCACAATCCTCGACTTAAAAAAAAGGCCATTGTAGTGCACTGGCCTCTATCACAGACCCCTCTTTGCTTGGCTTTGTCCCACTGAAGGAGCCCAGGTAGCAGGTTGGATGTTGGAGAAAAGCCTCACATATCGGGTGACCCATTGCCCCACAGCCTTTGCTCCTCGCCCAGCTCGCAGCGATGGAGTGCTCCTGGCGGCCGCTGTATCCCATGTCACAAAAGCACCTTTCTACACAAGAGGCCTCAGAGAATGGGCCACAGCACAGTGGTTCACCTTGGGTCAGCTCCAGCCTGCTGTAGTTGGATTTCAGACCTCCCCCTTTGCTTCCAGAAAACAGCCTCATTGGTGGGGATTTTCTTTCACCCAAGCCTGGCAGAGATATCAGCAAGACCTGGAGCTGCTGCTGCTGCTGCACCCAAGACGCCGCTGGAAAGGATGAATGACCATACGACTTACACATAACTGGGTGAGTCAAGGCAAAAATGTTAATGTAAAAATTATATATAATAGTTCATATAATAGTAATTATATATAATAGTATAATAGTTAATAGTAATTATATATAAGAGCAATAGAAAACAAAAACATCAGGTAGACAAGAAATTAATGTAATCACATACCTGCACATTGACACGACTCCAGGGCTGCTGAAAGGTTTTTGAACTGAAAGAAACGGATCAGCTTGTCCAGGTTGTTTTAAATGCTGTTTCCTTTTTAAAGGTGCATAATATTTAACAGCAAGTTTTCTATTTCAGTGTTTATGCAGTAGTTTACAAGAGTCAGGTATGTTTGGAACCAGGTGCGGCGTGAAGTTAGTCTGTGAGTCATTAGATCGGACAGTGTTTTGTAAATGACGTTGTCTGCAGCATTGCTCTCTTCAGTCGAGATTAAGTGTCCTAACCCTGCCAGCAGTTCTGAATCTTTATGGCAGATACAGGTGTTAAACTGCGTCAAAGTGTGGAAAGTGATGAGTGCATGTAAATCATGTCACCAGTTAAAATAAACATTTTTAAATTGAATGATTTGTTTTCTAGATTTTTGAGGAATACATGCTTTGCTTTTGTAGAAAAATGCCACTTTGGGCGAGTTAATTTATCTGATTATTGTTTGATGTCAAGCCAGAAACCTGATATATAGGACTATACAAGTTCAAAGTATGTGCATGTGTGCATCTACAAATTAAATTGTATGTATATGGATTTGTGCGTATGTGCATATGTATTCTATTCAGTCAGTGCTGTCTGTGTCAGGGATTATTTGACATTGTCTCTGTTATTTGCATTGATGTGGCTGATCAAGCATAAGTCCTACTTCTATTAAAAGCATGTTGTGTAATCTCTCAGTCAACCATGAGGATAATCTCGGGTCAGTCGACTCTTGTGGCTGTCGTTATGGTCACTCTCACTGTGGTGTCCTGTACCAAAGCAAAGACGACACCAAAGCCAAAGTACCAGTTCACCAAGAAGCCTGTCTCTCAGCTCACACAGCACAGTCCAGTGACCACCAGCTCGCCCAAGACCCTCAAGGTAGTGGCCAGTGCAAACCCTGTACACCCCCACCCACTGCCAGTCACAGAGAGGACCACCTACCCTAATCATGTCTTTCCTCAGTACCACTCTGTGAGCACTGAGCCCCCTGGTGTTGGTCTTGACAACTACACCCTGGATTACAATGAATGCTACTTCAACTTTTGTGAGTGCTGTCCACCTGAGAGAGGCCCCAGGGGGCCCAAGGGAGACAGGGGCCTGCCAGGTATGTGTCTATAACAAAACAAAACACCTTAAAATTAGTTTGGATTGCTGAACATCACTAATGTTCCCTGATATAGGACCACCAGGTGAGAGAGGCCTCGCAGGGGCAGCGGGTTTACCAGGACCACCAGGTGTGAGTGGTCCTGTGGGCTTAAAGGGAAACAAAGGTGAGAATAACTACAGGGTATTTATTAGTCATAATAAAGTCTGTAGAATACAGCCATGACGGCCCAAAGCATCAAGCCTGATCCTTATCTTGCAGCCATTTTCTTGAAACTGGGTGTGGGGATGTTGTTTGTGAGATTTACTCTGGGCTAACTCTGAGCAAGGTGCCCAATCCACACTGCTCCCCATTGATTGGGTTAATTGGACACTCTACTGGACATGAAAACAATTAAAAAGAAAATGTAATTTTCTTCAATACAAAAACATCAAATGCAGCGTGTAATAATTAAAAAAAAAAAATCAATAAATCACAGTGAAACTAAAATTTATGCAAAATTTACAGTACTGAATATAATTCAGAGCAAAAACATAGTTATCCCAACTCTTATTTTAATGAGCCTTGTTGTGACTTTCCAACAAGAAACACAATCACTTCAAATAACGGCTGATTCCTTCAACCTCTGGGTCTGTGCCTCATTTATATTTTCATATTCTTCACCTATAGATCAAATGTACAAATAGTGATGGTTTTAAGTATTGTTTATTTATTGAATATGAGTATTGCTCTGCCAATGTCTTAGGTGATCGAGGTGACAGAGGAACCAGTGGAACATCCGGGCTGCCGGGTGTTCCAGGGAAACCAGGACAAAAAGGTTCACACTTTTTTCTGGTGAATCAATTAAACAAAATTTTGAGACTGAACTATTACTTACACCATTTTATTTTGTTTTGTTTTGTTTTGTTTTTTAAATCTTGCAGGTGATTTTGGTTCAAAAGGTGAGAAAGGTGAAACAGGGCCACAAGGTCTCAAAGGCAATATTGGTGAGAAAGGAGAAGCAGGCCAGATGGGAAACCCGGGTGAGAAGGGAGAACCGGGAAAAGAGGGGCCAGCTGGACCTCCAGGAGTGGCTGTTGAGCAAGGTCCAAAAGGAGACAAGGGGGACAGGGGGGAGTGTAGCACATATGGGGAGAAAGGACAGAAAGGTGAGCGAGGAGATCCTGGGCCCTCTGGCATCCCAGGACTGATGGGCATTCCAGGAATGAATGGCAAGCATGGTTCCCCAGGTCCAGTAGGCGTCCGAGGGGATCAGGGACCTCCTGGACCTCCAGGAGAACCTGGAGTGAGAGGTCCTCCAGGACTACAAGGCATACGGGGGATGCACGGGCCAAAGGGGGACAGAGGCTATCCTGGGATGAGAGGTGAGCGCGGCATTCGAGGAATGAAAGGGGCTAAGGGATCAGGAGTTCCCCAGAAACGCTCTGCCTTCAGTGTGGGCATCTCTCCGAAAAAGTCCTTCCCTCCCTCTGGCTTCCCAATCCGCTTTGACAAAGTCTTCTACAATGAAGAGAACCACTTTAATGTCACTTCCAGCAGCTTCACCTGTGTCATTCCTGGGGTTTATGTCTTCTCCTTCCACATCACGGTACGCAACCAGCCACTGCGAGCCACACTGGTTGTGAATGGGAAACGGCGGGTGAGGACTCGGGACTCTCTGTACGGTCAGGACATTGACCAGGCGTCCACTCTGGTGGTGCTGCAGCTGGCACTGGGGGATCAGGTGTGGATGGAGACCCTCAGAGATTGGAACGGGGTGTACGCCAGCAGTGAGGATGACAGCATCTTCTCTGGGTTTCTGCTTTATCCAGACACGCCGTGATTCTCAGCAGCGACGCTGACAGTCTCTTCTTCTCCGAGGTCAGTTGAGGTCCAACTGAGAGAAGACCAGACACTGCTGGTGCTGCGTTCACATACTCGCTACTCATGAGCTGCTCAAAAGCTGCACCGTACACCTGTCTGAATATCTGAAGATCGCATTCATTGCAGTGTCGGCATAATAACGTCTACAGTACAGTTGGCAGTAGTGCACCTTTACAGTTGTTTTTGTAAAGGTGCATTACTGCCTTCTCCTTCTCACCTCTTCTTCTTCTCTTCCTCCTTTTGTGTGCAGGCCTTGTTTTACCACGAGTGATAAATTAAAAAAAGAATCCTACTTGCTCTTGTTAATAACAGATATAGCACTGTTCTGATCTGTAAGGCCTCCCTCAGTTACATGAACATACACCAAAGCAGTTCTTTTATATATTCATAGATGCACAGTAAGTGATCAAATCCACAAAAATGATGTCAACTGGTGTGTGTGAAACATTACACTTCTATCCAGATAATTGTTAAAATAGCAAGTACAGCAAAATTGTATTATTATAAACTGCGATGCAAATTTAAACTAAAAAGTGCATCAGTTCTGTCACCAGGGGTCTTTCAAACAAAACAGTAACAAAAGACCAGTGACAATACACACGGTAAAAGTCTGATCGTTGTCTTTCGATATTCTAATGCAGAAATGTTACATATTATTAACAATTAACCTCTCAGTACAAATAAGTATTTATGAGTTAAGTGTCATGTTAACCCTCATATCACTTATTTTACCCCCAAGTATGTTCCCTTTCAATTTCAACATCTCATTCTTTACTTTTGCTCTTTCTAAAGATACATTTGTAATAAAACATGATATCTACATTTATTACACTAATTAGCAGAATCTGCTCTGTAGGCCATCCATACCTAACTGAAATGGAAACATAGACTATATCATGTAAACATAGATTATATCATGTATCAGATGAGTATATATTAATATCACTGTTTGCTATATTATAATTTTTTTTAAAATTGTAAATCTGGGGAGAACTGAGGCGAACATAACCAGTTTTGTGTTATCATACCAGTACTTCTAATATGTATAAGCAGTATTGTTGTACAGTTGGATTGTACAGAAGCGTATTGCATGAACCTAAAAAGAATTTTTTAAAAAGGTCTGTTTTTACATGATTTGGTGGTTAGCACCCTTGCATTTGCAGCACGAAGACTCAGGTTCGCAACCCAGTCAGAACAAGGGCCTTTCTGCATGGAGTTTGCATGTTCTCCCTGTGTGTGCATGGGCTTTCTCCGGATTATCCAGCTTCCTCCCACAGTCCAAAAACATGCAGATTTGAGGATTAGGCCAATTGGACACTCTGAATTGCCTGTAGGTGTGAATGTGAGAATTGGAGGGTTGTTTGTCTCTATGTGTCCCTGTGATGAACTGGCGACCTGTCCAGGGTGTGACTCACCTTTCGCCCTATGCCGAGACCCTCATGTGGAGGGTTACGTTAACATGTTACGTGGAAATATTTACATACATTACCTTCACTGACTTATTCTTGAAACTATTAGCACCATATGGGATCAGGCAGGCCGACTGGGCAGGAGGGCTAGTGGGCTACATAACAAAAAATCTCAGAAAAACAGCCTTTTTAAAAATTATTTTAGGTGAATGCAATACGCTTCCTTAGGGTTGTATAGAGTGTTTTAAATAATTATAATAAAAAAATCCAGTAGCCATTTATTACCATTTATTAAATGTTTAATTTTGCTGAACCAGTATGATTCCAACACGAATGATCCTGTTAGTTTCATAGGAAATGATGGTGGTGTTGTGCTGTGTCCCAGTTTATTTAATATCGGACGTTGTTAACTTTCTCAGTCAGATCATCAGATTAGTGAAATAAAGCACCGGGTTTGTCGCTAATAAACAGTTAGTGGTTAGTGGTTTGGTTGATAGACCGGGCTGGAGAAAGCAGAGATTTGGAAATCGACCTCAGGATTGGATGACGCTCTCATCAGGAGGCAGAATGAAGGCTGGTGCTGAAGTGGAACCTGGAGAGAGAGAGAGAGAGAGAGAGAGAGAGAGATTCAGGGATAAAAATGCAAAAGAAAAAGGGTTGCAGAGTTTTGAGATGAAGAGTTAAAGGGGTCGTCAGTCGTCTTCCTGATTGAGAGACAATTTAGCAGCAGAAGCTCAATGCACTACGTCTGTCGCCTCATAAAGAAGGTTAGATCATTCAAGAAAAGGTTGTATTCACCTTTAAGTATGGATCTCCTGGCCAAATAGTTTAGGCTCACTTGACCTGGAAAAGCCTAACTGAGGCACCCTGGCCTTACAGCTGTATTGACCTGGGGTCCGTTGGACCCGTTTATAGTTCTCAGACGTTGCGGTTCCCAGTCTGGCATTGTTCTTGTAGAAATAGTAGTGTATAGGAGGAGCAGGTGTGTGGACGTTGTACTGAACGTGGCAGATGAGTTTCATGAGATCTGCTGTCGGCTCGTTGTCTGCAACAATCTCCAAGATTGGCTGTGACAGAGACTCTGAGAAAGAGGAGAGAACATTACTCACATATTGGGGTAGTTTAATGAAAGGAATATGCTGGGAATTGAACTACGTCACTCTCGTGTCTGAAGAACTTGACTTATGGAAAGAAACATTCAAAAAAAATAAATAAATAAAAATAAAAAAACCCAACCACATAAAGTTTAATAATTGAACCTTTATATCTGGTTTCTTCTGTCCATAATTACCAAACCAGTAACTCATTGTCTACTAATGCTTCCAGGAAAAGTCACATCCTGATTTTGACTGTAAGGGCTAGTAGATAACTTTGAAAACATTGAGGACAACTGCTCCTGTTCACCTCATCATAAACTGGCTGAAAACACACAAAAAAAAGAGTAGAATTGCTCAACTTCTCATTCGAGACATACCAAGAAAGTCAACAGGTGAATTTCTCAAATTGAGTGAGCACAGTTTTCACAACAAAACTCATCTCTGATAAACTCACCCACGACCTGCACAGGAGCATGAACTGAAATGACAGAGCGTGTGCGTCGGTCTATGTCCCAGGAGGCACGACAGGAATACATTCCCCTGTCCTCGAGGGTCAAGTTGTGCAGGTACAAATGTGGGTCGGGGCCCTTTTGTTTCATATATTCAACATTGTCTTTGTACAGAATCACTTCATCGAGTGGGGGGTCGCCTCGGACACGACACGTGAGCTTCAGGTTCTCACTAACGAGGCCTGGACGACGTGGCACTTGCAGAATCGCCCACCCTCCTGGAGAAAGACAACAGAGAGGGGAGACAACACAGTCAGCTGAGACAGGACGGCAGCCTGCTTGAGATGTGCTGCAACACCAACACTGGCACCATTTTCTGGCAAGAGAGAGAGAGTATGAATTAGGGGAAAAAGGGGGGGAAAAGGGGCAGAGAATGAAGGAGGCTTTTCATGACAGAGAAAAAAAGATCTTACCGTCGACGTTGATCTCCACGGGCAAACTCCTCAGCGTCTGTATTTTTCCCACCACAGTGTTCCTCACTCCCTGACAGTAAAATTTCCCACTGTCTTTAACCCTGGCTTTCCACCAAACTAACGTGTCCTCAGACTGTGCCAGCAGCTCAGAATCCTTAAACCACAGGTAAGTCCACGTGGACTTATGGACATCAGGAACGCTGCATCTCAGCTGGAAACTCTCCCCAGTGAAGATCCTGGAGTCTCCTGACACCATCTCCACTACAGCTCTGAACGACGTCTCAGAGAAAACTGTAACGATGTCAGATACACGTGTTTGACCCGAACAGAATATCCTCATTGTCGCTGCGCAGGTCAATACCTACAACCTGTTTTTTTGGTTATAACTAATTAAATTTAAGATCACTTGTTGATCCCCCCTGGAAGAATCTGGGCGGTACAGCAGTTTAAGTACAGATTAAAAATGGGAAAAAAACAGGAAGGGGTTACAATAAGGCATATAGTGTACTAATACTAATACATACTAATATAATATACACAGAGAATGGACAGTACACTCGTATGTAACACACACACAATATACTTAAGGTTTTGATGTACCAACTGCTGAAATGGTGACCAAAACAAATGGTAGTTTATAGGTTAAATAAAAAAAACAGGAAAACAATGGATTGGATTCAAAGACTAATCATTTCCACATATTAATAAACACAAGAGTCACACTAATGTTACACATTCAGCAGGTGTAGCTTACAAACTGATTCTGTTAGTATAGTGTAGATACAGTATGTAAAAATGAAAAGGTGTCTGTATGAGGTTGTGACATATTTAGACATTAGTTACAGGAATATTTAGTACGCACCTCCAGCTACTACGTGCTGCACAAATGTTGAAATAGCTGAAATGAAAACGGACCCGGCATCAATGATGAGTCACGGCAGTTTGTTCACTTTGTGAGAGCGAGTGAATAAAGCAAAGAAAACTCACCAAGAAGAAAAATGGTCATGTCCATTGTGACTGTGAAGACGCAGCGCAGAAAGTGAGGGTGGCGTCCTCTGTATCTCTGATGATGAGGGAAGTGAAAATCTTTTTTTTATTTCTTCTGAGCTGAGGATTTTTCACACAGGACTTCCCCTTTTTTAAAAAACACAAGTTAACTTTTCATTGTGAACGGACAATAGTTCCTTTGACCTCCCCAAAGGATCATCATATTTATCATAAATTATTATATTATACAGACATCTTAAAATATTGATATGACAGTATAGATTTAATGTGGCAATACAGGTTTTTTCCCAAAAAACATTTGAAATTGTACTTTCACAATTGTACTTTTCTTTTTTTTTACTTCCTGATCCTCATTTGACTTATGTCGCAATCCTAGAAGCAATGAAAAGGGACATAGTAAATGTGAAGCTCACCTCAGAGAGATGGGGGATTTTTTTTGGTTCCAAATTCCAGTGATTTGTTGGATTTGTAATAAAAACAACGAAACTGCAACATGGTTATATTTCAAGACAAGTGGTCCAACATTTAATTGTAATTTGTACCAATTATATACTCACTCATCATATTCGTATTTCATACACTAAAGATTTGTGCACAATAATAAAACATCAGGGCTTTTGCAGTTGTCTGTGCAGTTGTCTGTGTATATAAAGTGCTCTAAACCTAGATAATTAAACCTTTTTTCTAATTGCTTTATTTGGTTATGATGGTCCCTGCCCTTAAGGATTGTGCTGCTCTAACATTAGAACATATAATTATATTCAGGCTTTTATTCCTGGCTGTACAGAAAATGTGAATTCTACTGACCGTTTCCAAACTGTAGAAATAATTTCAGAGAAATTTGCAGGTCTATTTCAAACCTCATGACAGTCACGACAAACAGGAACAGAAACTGCACACGAACACGTGCATTTTCCATTTTTATTAATCATCATCACACACCCATGGATGCAAATAACACTGCCCCAATAAGTTAAAATTAAATAAAAGACAGTGTTAAGTTACTTCATTTCATGTGATATAATAACAAACCTTTAAGTTTACAAAGATGAAGCTTCAGATGTTACTGATGTTTTGGAAATATGTCAAAAATGGCTTCTGCGGACAGTGCAAAATGAAGTTATTCAAGTTATTGTTTAAATTCAAATTTAAATGCAAATAAAATATTAAGATCTAATGATATAATGAAACATTAGCTACTAACATCCATTTACGCTATAGAGCAACCATTTCCTTCATTCCACGTATTTAATTAAGATCATTAAAATGAAAATCATACAGACAGAAAATGCTTTGAAATTAAACAAAATTGTCAGTGTTATGTTGGGTTTTTTCTTTTTGGCTCAAGTAAAACTTGAGTTTTGTCTTGAACTTTCGAGGGAAAACAGCATCATCTTTGCCTTTTTAACTAGTTCATTCACCTAAATAATCATACCAGTCACCAAACAGCTGATTACTTGCTAATTTTTTTTTTGACAGGACATGCTTATGACACCCACGTAAGATAAATGTAGATGACAATTTTCTTATTTAACAATTTGGAGTCATGTAACGCATCATCAAACTATTTTGAGGCGAGTACTACTGTAAATATTACAGGATTAATGTCTACTATTGCATTCAAACAGAGTTGATACCTGACGTTCTATAGAAAAATAAAATCACTGTACATCCAGCTTATGTCTGCAGATAAGAGGTCTGGCATGAAAACAAGACTAAAATATCCACTCACACTCACACAAACAGAGCAGGACACATCCATGCAACACACACACACACACACACACACACACACAGTGTGAGAAGAACCACCGCTCACTGTGGACGCACTTTTTCTACTAAACTTCTTTACAGGGAAGGGAAACACACATTAAATTCAGCAGAAATCATGAGCAGGAGCTGGAGGTTTATTTTTGTGAGGGGGAAGTATTAAGATTTCTCCATTTTCCTTCCTACAAACACGTCTTCAAATATTTTACTGTTAAAACATTACTTCACTTGGGCAGAAGGGACCAACAACATGCCTGTATTACAGGTGGGGACACGACTACATAATGACATAAAACATGATGTGGAATAGAGGTAGACACTTAATCAGCCCAACCGAGAAATCAGGCTGATATTGCCTTTTTTTTTTAAAAATAATCATCAGCATAGGTTAACTATTCATTATTAGGCCAATTATTGCAACTTTTTGCTCTCAGAAACTTGAACAAATGTTAAGTCACTTAAACTTCAATGTTTCTGAAGTTTTTTTTTTTTTTTTTTGATGACCTGCTTCATGTATTTAATATTTAGTTTATGTCTAATTTTTTAAGTTGAAAATACTGATTATGGAGGCTATCAGTGTTTTTGTTACAATTTTTCTGTATTACTTTGTTATTATTAAAGAGTTATCTTTTATCAGATGGAGGTAAAAAGAAATCTCTGGGCAAAAAAATTAAAATGGCATCAACTATCAGTCATCAAAAAACCCGCATCTGTCCACCTCTTGTTGGGAAAGTCGCGGATGACGACAGAAACGTTTATCTCGTCTGCACAAATAATGATGAAGAGTTAATGAAGTGACAAAACTAACACAGTTGGAGTGGATTCAGTCAGGAGCAGGTTGAAGCTGTGTGGACATTTGAGCAGGATGTCTCCTGTAGGAAGCTTCTCTGAATTAAGGAAGGGGACACTGGAGAACCATTGTTAGGGATGGAAAAATTAAAGAAAAAAGGTCAAATTCCCCTGAAACTAACAGAGACAAAATGCCAGGGCTTCGCTGCTAATGTCCAACAAAACACATGGAGTGTAAATCTGCCACACATGACCTATTGTAAAGGGGCAATGTGTGGAAAAAGTGCCTTTTAAATTCATAATCCACCACTACTATTATAGAGGAAATGGACTTTTCAGACCCACCAGGACACAGAATGGTGGCAAAACAAATCCTTCTCATTGTAGTGACTCATTATTGCCTCTAGTTTTAGGATAGGGCTGCCACTTTTTATTCGAAATTCAGTATCATTTCAAACATGGGGCTTTTAAAACGTGGCAGCCCAATCAGGGGATGGACCAGATAGATCAGTCAAAATACTGTATCGCTGCCATTCAACCTTATATCCGTAACATCACAGCTGTTGAAGGCTATTCTCTTGCAGCATCTAACAAAACACACGTAAGGAGCCACACATGCATTTAACCGAGACACTCCCTTATGGGGTTTCGCTTCTGTCATGTCCGTTGCAACTAATACGTGGGAGCTGCTGAGAAGTTGCTGCAGCTTCGCTGAATTAATTACCCAGTATAAGCTAACAAAAGAAAATCTAAATAAAGTCAATATATTACCAGTGCAATTTTTTCCACACAGCAGCTTTGCTGTTCAACAAGAATGCAGAGAAAATAAGAAGAAATGAAAAAAAAAAAAACTTGGTATTAATCCTCTCCTTCACCAACTGTTTCATGAGCTTTGTCTGGATGTTGGAGCTTCCAAACATATTTCACTGTCGACAAAGATCAGTGTGACCTACTTCTTTGGCCTGAGTTGGAAAAGATGCTTTAAACGCACTTGCTGCATTCTGAAAATCTGAGGTATTTTCAAATCAGAGTGACAGTAACGCACGCAGAGAAGTGGTAATCACAACACATGTGCGTCGTAACTGCGCTGCTCTCGACTATGCAAGGGACTGATGTGTCTCCATTGAAAAGTAATATGCATGTGAATGGTCTTTGGATAACTTTTTTAATCCAATTTACGTGGTTTTATTTTGTATGGTACATGACTGATTGCCATATTTTAAATGAGATGTAGATTGATGCTGCTCTCATCTCTTAGCCTGATGATATAAACCTGGAGCCAGGGTGCATCTAGCTTAGCTTGACACAAAGTCACACACAGGTGCTGCTAATTAGATAACACACCACCATACACAATACTTACCTGTTGAGCTGAGGTCAACAGGTAAAACGTTATTTCTTGCTTGTGTGATAAAAGAAACAGGTATATATGGGCAGATTTTGTCACTTTTTACAGACATGAGTGGAATGAATCACCTACCCTGCAAAAAAGCTAAAGTGCACTTTCCCCAAACACCAGACTATTTTTCCTGCATTATATATATTATTTGTTCCTTTACTTTAAAATGTATTTTCATGGCCTCTAGGCAAAGGATGTTAGGAACTGGGATGACTGTCATGGAAATATGATTCATACCACAGCTGCTGTTTGTACATACAAACAGCAAAATTTAACAGTGAGGGAAAGGGAAAGGATGGAGTAAAGCCTCTAGATTTCTTTAGAGCAGAGTCCTTCATTTCAACCAGCAAACACTTGTGGTTCTAGAGGTGGAGGCAGAAGCTCATTTTCCACATTATCAGAGTCAATAGCTGATGAGGCTGCAGACGTTGTCCCACCAGCTGTGGTTGCAGCAGGGTTCTGTGCCTCTGGTGAAAAGCTTTCCAGAACACTCTGCACCTTCTGCTCCACCTCATCTGTCCAGTCGATCAGGTCGCTCTCAAGCTGCCGAGCCTTCTCTATGACTCGCTCCTGCCTTTCCCCAAGCCCTGTGAGCAGGTCTAACCGTTTGTGGACCTGACTGAGAGCAGTGCCGCCTGGGGAGCAGGAGGAAGCTCCACTGCTCTGTGGCCAGTGAGGGGACGCTTGGCCTGACATATAGAAATCAAACTCCTCAGAGCTCAGGTTCAGGGACTGACCGTCCAGCTTCTCTATGAAGGCCACCGCACAACACTGGGGAGAGAGGATGAAGGGATCAGTTTTTGGCATCAGGTTCACTTAAATCGGAGTGCTGGGCATCCTAACTAAAACTATGGCAATAAGAAAAGTAATGGCTGACCAATCAGAAGAGAGATGACTAATTTGATGAATAATTTTTTGATGAATAAGATGAATAATTTTAAGATTTTATATCGAATATACAGTATATAATGTATATTTACTGTATAACTTAATGCCAGAACTCTTCAGAATGGTCACCTATAGAAAGTTTTTGGGGAAAAAGGAATGGACTCTGAAACTGAAATGCTCAAGTGATTTTACTGTGAAACTGGATTAGGACAGGTTGTGTTTATGACATATAGTATGTGACACAAAAAAAGATGCTGAAACTGTGGTGAAAGATCATTTTCATTGACCATTTTGCAGTGAGATGCGTGCTACTTGTGTGAAAAATGCAAAATGTCTATTTCCAAACAGAGCTGAACATGAGATGCATTTGAGATACAGCATGTGAGACAGGGAGTGTGGACACTATAATTAGTTTAGAACAAACATTAGAACATATTTGTCTAAACGAAAAATGAGACATTCCTCACCGCACACACATTCAGTGTGAACAAGGGCCTCAGAGACATACACAAGTAAAAAACACAGCATCAGTGCATGTGAGCATTTCCATACCAAATTAGTGAAGTAGTAACCATCCTCTCCCGTCATTAGTCTGCTGGGGTTGCAGAAGCGGGTGATGTACTGGATGTTGGACTGCAGTCGTGGAGGGTTTGCTTTCAACACGATGTAGATGAGTGTGGGGAGGAAGTCGTCAGCAGACGCAGCCTCTTTCTTGCTGACTTTGATGGCGTTGAAGATGTGCTTGCTGCAACGAGTGATGCAAGCCAGTTTGTCCTTGGGCACACGCTTTGAATCCATTTCAATTACATCTGTTGTGATGCAGAAAAGTTGAGGCAATAACAATAGTGTTCAAAATCACAGATCAAGTGGAGACATTCTAACATGCACAAACATTACTACTCATACCTGTGATGGCTTTGACGACACTGTCGGAAACCTCTGGGATCTCCTCATCTACAGGAACACACAGCATCTCAATAGTGACCCAGTGCAAGTCTCTGAAACACAAAACAATAGCAATTTTAATTCAAGTAACTCGCAGTTGTAGTCATTTTATTTGCAGCTGCAGGAAATAAATGACAACAACCACAGACAACTCAAATACATCATCAAACATTGTTTATTTGTTAACCAAGTGGCAAACAATCGTGATGTGTTCATAAAATCATTTTAAAAGCCTCCAGAATCATGATTCTGCTGCTACCATGTCAGTTTTTGAAACTGGCAATTTACAGATGTCACCTGCAACCACGATAACAGTAATCAATAACACTAGTTTCCACTAATATGTGCTATGCTTAATCTTCTATATTCTACTTAATAGGATAATAATTTACAAAATAAACATCATGTTTTAGTGAAGAAGACTGGAAACTAGCATCTGAGACCATTAACTCCTCAGGAAAATGTCTACTGATGTTGTAAGTCAAGTGAAAAATAGGTTCAGGTTCTCTGTGTGGAGAACCTGCAGACTATGCCAACTTTTTATATTCAGTCTGTGTTGCTAACCTGATTCTCTTCTGAATGGCCAGGTCTTTCTTCTCGTCATCTGTGGTCTCAGGACAGAACACTTCCTTGTAAAGACGCGTCATCATGTACTTCTCTACTTCATCCATAATCCTTTCTACATGATCTGAGGAACCTATGACAAGAAGAAAAAGAATATACAGCCCAAAGCTCTACACAATGCATGTATTCTTGAGTGCTAAGTAAAAGAAATCAGCAATCATGAAACCATTTTACATTAAGTAGACAGTGTCACAGAGATCACCTGTACCTTTGAACTGGGTCTGGAGACGTTCTGAGAGGTTCTGGTAGAAGTCCTGCACACACTCTGACAGCTCATCAGCTGCCATGTCCTTCATTAAAGAATGAAAGGATAAAATCAAACATTTCAGCTCAGATAAAATTCAACTTTGGTAAATGGTACAGGGACTAATATCAAAATCAAGTCTAAGAATTATTGCCAGAACCCATCCATTTAACAAATCACCCTGTATCAAAAAATCTACACTGGATTCAGAGTAAACACACTGACTAGATAGTTCTCTGTCTCACCTTTAAGTCACTTCACAACCTTACACCTTCATACATTACCAACCACCTTTTTATCTATACACTAATTTATACTCTCCTATCCCCTCCCTTTAAGCTAATTTCACACATTACCCAGTGCCTCAAACCATAATAACTAACCAACTTCAACTCACTCGCTTGTAGACCATGGTCTCTGTGAAGGCCCGGCATTGTTTGAAGATCTCCCTGCCAGACTTCAGAGGCTTGAGAAAATCAATGAACTCTCGTGTTGCGTGATCACTGTCCACTGAGGAATGTCGACTTGCAGAGGAGCTCGGGCTTGGGCTGGCCTGTGAGTCTAAGGAAGCAGCATCTTGAGGAGGAAATTTATTGTTGTGTTAACAATAAAACTACAAACACAATAATAATTTACTGTTTTATTTAACCTGTGGCAAACTGAGTTTTTGGAACCACAGACTCCTTTCTTAATTTTTCTGTACAAATTAAGATAGACTTAACAGGTTGATAGCAAGTCAAATTAATTATCCCATAGTTATTTACATTCTTAATATGAGAAAAAAAACATTTTGAGATACTGCATTTAACACATATCATATTGTATGCAATAAAATGAACTAATTTAGATAAAACTCATGACTGAAAAGTTGCAGATTAACTACCATTTCATACACCTACAGGTGTGCAATATACCTTTTCTTGGTGGTGTTTTTGTGGAGGGAATAAAAAACTTTGTGACTGTGTTAACTTTGCTGGACTTTTCTTTTGTTTTTCTTTCCTCAAACTTATTGAAGGGGGTGATTGTTGGCTGTGATGGACCCCTCTGATGTCTGCTTGCATATGCTTCCTCCTCCTCTCTCTGAAGCCTGGGAGGGAAATAACTATTATGAAGATCAAGCTAACACCAGAAGGAGGCAACAGAACAAATGGCACTTCAGAATACTTGTACACAGGACACTGTATGATAGACAGACCTTTCTGCAAGGGCCCAGTCTTCTTGAATCTGTTTTTGCTTTTCTCGCTGATTCTCCTCTCTCCAGCACTTAGAGCACAAGCCATGCCAGGCATTGTTGCCATAAAAACCACATCCTTTCTTGCAAAGCAGCTCTGATTGGTCCAGATGGATCCCACGCCGCTGGCTCATCATCTTTCACCAAAACTCAAGAGGACTGCAGGGAGGACCAGAGGACAGAAGAGTTGTACAAAACCAAAGCAGCTGGAACGGCTAGCATCAAAGTGCCAAACGTGTATTGTTTTGTTGTAAGAGCATAACTGTAGTGACATAATTTATGTATCAGGGTGATAACTTAGATCTGGTGACAGCGAAAACAACATCGTCACATTGTTTTCTACTGGTTAGCATTAGCTAAATTCTCGCAGTAATGAGCTGAGACGGATTAACGCAAACAGTTTCAGAGAATACAATTGCAAGACAAAAGAAATCTTTAGCTAACCCTAAGTAATTGTGGAAAAACTGGTAGACTGCTGTGACTGCTGCGTTTATGTAACACCCAAAACGCTTAGTCAATAAGCGATTCTACAGCTAGCTGAGTAGTGTTTGTCTAAGCTAATTTGAAAATCTTGTCACTGAGTTAATGAAAACGCTCTGGGAACTTGGGAATTTTCTGTCAACGTACATTCATAAATTCGCAATATGGGAAAAAAAAAACACACACACGGTCTGGTAACCTTATCCAGCTTCAGTCCACTGGTGGTGAATGTTTACATGAAGCAAACAGCTAGCTTCGCCCCCCAGCCATTTTGTTTGACAGGCGTTTTTCTTCTTCTTGCTCGGTACGGCGCACTGGACGCCTCAATTGCATATTGCTGCCTCCCTCAGCCTGGAGTCCGTCATTGCCATACGTCTACATTTGCAGGACCATCACATAAAAGGACAAAACTTAGAGCCTCTTCACTCTTGTAAGCAGATATGATGAGGCTGCAAGCTTTTTCCTTTTATGTTAAGTCATCAAACAGGCCATGAGTCGGAGTTTTATATGAGAAAACTCATGAGCTGCATTGAAGGACTTTGGACTAAAGGATTGTGCTGAAGAACTTCATACTTTGACTAAGAACTTGCACTCTGAAGGAAATCAGTGCACTTTTCAGTGTACAGCCTGGTGGAAATTCGTAAATAATAATAACAGTATATGCTTGTACAGAAAATGCTTAGCTGTTGTTTCAAGTGTACTATGAGCTTAGTTTATTCATTTGTTTAACTTTGATAAAAATGAATTTGTGAATGAAAAGCATCAAACTATGTTAAAGAAACAGCTCAAATGGGTTTTGCATCATGGTAGTTAAAAAAGTATGATTTAATAAACACCCAACAGACAGGATAACATTACAGCAAACGCACCATTTATGATACAGCTATGAAAATAATGATTGCTTTTATATCTAATATTCTTCTTTTACTATACAATAATTATGATATGATGCAATACAATACAGTGGTTTATTGTCCCTGTGAGGAAATTGTTCTTGGATTCAAGTGCTGCACAACTAAATGCCTCCACAGTTACAGTTAAACATAAAAACAAAACAGCAATTTAAAAACTGCACATAATTCACTTTGCTAATAATAAATGTTGCATATACACTGCTATAACACATAATGGACACACCTAGTGGTAAAAACACAATCAGACTATTGTAGAATCTCTACAGTCTCAAGCAGCATTGTTTAATTTTGATAGAAGTAAAAATCTGGGATCCAAACTGGTGATCTTGCTGTGAGTGTGAGGAAACAAGGCTAGCTGCACCACTGCATATTCTGGTTTTAAAATGAAATTGACTTACAACAAAAACTTTTAGCCTTTCAATAATAAATTAAATTTATTACATGCGTATAAATTCTTGTTTTTGTTCCCTATTAGGTGAGTCTCAGCCATGACCTGGATCATCCGACCATTATGTGCTTCATGTGGCATGAGAGCAGCAACCATTTCAGGTTGATAGTGGAGCTGTGCACAGGTACAAAATTACAAATTATAGAATAAACGGACATCTACAAACTGCTGATCAAATAACAGTATGACACGACACTGATAATGTTATTCTCTTTTTATAATAAAATCAAAACACAAACCAATATAGTCACTGAAATATGTAAATAATGTTGCTAATAGTTCTCACTGTACTTGTTATTCTTGTATTGGTCTATATTTCTCATTGTTATTCTGCTCATTGTCTTTTTATTTCATCATTTTCACTATATGCCTATTAATGTGTCCTTAATGTTTTTTCTTATGATTGTGCTTTACAAATTTGCAAAATTCTCACTCTCCCTCAGCTAAGTCCATAGACAAAATCTTTAGTTTTAGCTCACTGTTGCCTTGTTTGGTAAGTTTGTGACATTTGGGTGAATCAGGACTAAGGATTTCAAACACAGAAGCCATAAAATAAACACTTGAACTTAATGATGGAAGCAGCAGTGAATGAATGAAATAAAATTACAGATTGTTAAGTCTGTTCTCTAATTCTGTTTTCCCTTGTGACTGCATTGTTTCAAAGTATTTTGGCACCACCTTGTATATTGCTCACATATCTTGCATGGTAAATGTTGTAATTGTTATGAGTAAACACTCAATTCTAACAAATAATAATTAAAAAAAAATCAGAAATTGGCTTGTTTTAAAAACCTATCTGGCCTCAATGGTTATTATTGTTATAGTTTATAAAAAAATTCACAAGCTTGAAAAAGCATTTGCTGGCATTAGAAGAATTTGAATCCATCTATTTAACTTTAAAATTTTAATTGCTTGCATTTATTTATGTCATCATTTATGTCACAGTGCCCACATCTTGGGCTTCAACTGGCTTGGTCCATTGCTTTGCGTATCCTGTACACTGAGAGGGATAATGCTGCCCTCCACAGTTTGAAGTTCTTTATCATAGTTCTTCTTTCATCTCCCTGTCATATCCTCTTCTCATCCTTCTTTATGGCACTTCCAAGTTCTTCACTCAACTGCTTTCTCATCTCCCAAGTTTCATTATCCTCATTCCCATAGGAATTAATAATGTTATGTAATAATGTAATTAATTAATTTCTTAAAATATTAAAGATATGCACATATTGTGGAATAGAACATTAATTCCAGAATAATTAATAAAATATCTAATTGTTAAAATTTGTTAACTAAAAAAAAATTATATAATGTAGCAGTTTTCATGCACATTTATTTACATTCACAAACAAATCATGTTTTTAATCCATTCCTAATACTTTTTATGTTTTTAAAATACACAAACCAATCAAATGATTATCAAAAAGCTGGAGTTTAGTAGTCTCCTAATTTATTAACCCATTAATTATAACTCTACTTCTTGTCAAAAATATGAACTTCTCGTCAAAAATATGAAGTGTAAAATATATCTAATTCATAAAATGGCTGACATACTGTAAGTACCACTGATTTGACAGTTTATTTACAACAGGTTATGGTGGAGAGGTTAGGCAGTAGGGCCCAATAATATTGTCATTGGTGTCAGACATTTTCTCCTAACCCTCTTCCTCTTTTTACCATAATTGTCACTGGTCGACCACTCAGGGTACATCTGCTCGTGGTGATGTCGAAGTCTGTCTGCCTCTTGGAAATATTTGAGTTTTTTCTGATCAGGCAAACACCTCCACCTCTTTCCAAGCTCAATGTTCACGACTGCACAGTTTTTGACATTGAGCTCAGCAACGACGTTTGACCTCTGCTCCTGCCTGAAGAGCATAAAAGCATTGAGTGGCTTCTTTATGTAGGGTTGATGCTCTTTTTCATGCTGCTGTCTGAATTTTTTTCTTTTCTGGGTGGTGGGGATGTTCAGCAAAGGTGCAGTGGGAAGGAAAGCTGGAGTGAAGGCCTCAAGTGATAAAGGATAAGCCACCTCTCCATTCAACTTTGTAACAGGAGTTAAATTCTCCAGCATGATGGGACGAAGCATCACAGGAGGCACACTGCTGTTCTGGTCCTGATCTTGTTGGCTGCACAGGTTAGCAGTTGAGGGCTGAGGCTGGAGGTCAACCACTGACCATGCAGGGACAGCGGGAGGAGGTGGAGGAGGCTGGACGTCACACTGTGGAACAAGTTGAGGGTTGACTGTCTCTCCCAGCAACGCCTTTAAAATGTCCTGAAGAGGGTCTGGTCCATATGGGTCACACCACTCATTACTTTCAGGGAGTTGTTCAGCTTCCACTCCCACTAGCTCCTCCAACATCTTCATCGGGAGAGGTTCTGGCACACGGAGGCCACACACCTCATCATAGACAGATGGCTGGTCAGTTATCTCTCCCTGCAACATCTTCACTAGCTCTGTGCCAGGGTCTGGTTTGTGGAAACCATACTCCACAGCAGGGACAGGTAAAGGCTCCTCTGTCTCATTCAGCAGCACCTCTATCATTGCCTGAAAAGGGTCAGCTCCATGTATCATTGCTTTCTCCAGCTCAATTAGTTCATCAAAAAAGTCCATTACTGACTCGTTCTCTGCTGTATTTTTTGAGGTTTCTTTCTTCCACTGTTGCAACTGCTCTCAATGTTTGCTGTTAGTGAGAAGACTAAATCCACAAAGAGCTAGCCACTGCTTATATTGTGTGCCCAACGTTCCATTATATTTGCCTTTGATGCCTTTATTGTGCGCACGTCTCTCATTGGCTGAAAATATGAAACGTCATTGTACGTACGTATGTGGCACTGACAGCCGTTAGGCACTAATGCTAACCAACAAAATGCGCAAATGTCACACTTTGTATGTACGTTTTGGCGTTTTATTTATTTGAAGGTAGAGGAAACGTAAAAAGGATAAGCATGACTGAGTATAAACTCACTCGAAATGAACTTCGTGCCACCTTGTTTTTTCGCAAACTGTGCTAAAAAAATTTAGCGACGCTATCATGCTAACGTGTGACACGGAGCGACACTCGTTCATGTCCATTAACGTGCACTCCCAGTAAGCTAACCTTTATCTACTTTTACACCCCTTTATAACAATCTTGTTTGATTGAGTGGAGAATGTTAAAAACCCGACGATTATTCAAGTTATGGCTCTTCTTACCTTGTGTTAAAGCTGTGAGACCACCGCTGACCTAAAGAAAACCTGCAGCACATCCACAAGGCGGAGAGACACAAACCATCGTTAGCGAACATCGGCCCACAGACTGTGACAGACTGCATGAGGTGAGTTGCTCTCACTCATCCCTTTCTACATCTTCCACAGTGTCACCTAGTGCTAATAACTGTTAATATAAACTTAAGAAGGTGAAGAGTAGGACACGAAATGCACAAAATCAGCGTGATTGTAAATGTTACACAAAGATTACACTCACTGGCCTTACACTGACAAAGTCTGACGATCACAGATTACATTTTTCATAACATCTGAGTGCTGCAGTAAACTGTCCTCCACAAACGAATGAACTTTTGACACAGTCTGAATTGAACATTTTAGTAACTTTGAAGTGGTGGTATTTGGTAATTTGGTTGCTAAATCTGGTTCAGAACTTTACTGTGATTAATGATTTTGTACACTGTCCCTCATACAAATACATTTAAGGAACTAAACTAAACCAAACTAAACTAAATGCTTTTTCATGTTGCAACATGCATTGTTCTCTTTAATCAATTATGCATTGTAAAACAATTATATCAGAATAATACATCTGATAAATATTACATGCTCTTATCCTCCACATCTGCAACAAAGCACTTGTTCGGTGGAAGTTATCCACTGATTTTTCTTCCCGTTATAGTACAGATTATTCTTTTTCTTTCGAGAAACTAGACTTTTGCAAAGTCAACCAGATATGTGCAGTGTCACTTGGAGTCAAACCCACATTCCCAGATACTGGATGACATGCACTTCTTTCTTTGTGTTCTTTAATAAATGAATAGTTTTCATCATCATTTCTCTCTCCATCTCGCCGTCTCGCTGTGTGTGTGTGTTTTAGAGACGAGTGTCTGGTGCCTGGGGTGAAATCAGGCAGATAAAAGGCAGTGATGAGGTTGGAATTCTCAGCATCCTGACAGCTGTAGATTAAATTAAGAACTTCTGACAAATCAAACAGATTTTTTTCTCTCTATCTCTCAAACTCTTTCTCCCCAACTCTCTCCCTCCCTCTTCACCTCTAGAGCCCTCATCAGGCGAGCCGTGTGCGGAACTTAAAACAAAATGGATTTCATCTTTAAGGGCTTGGGCAGCCTTTGAAACAGCACCAGCTGCTGGGCCTCTTTTTGGACTCGTTGGCTTTGCCTTTTTTCCAGATACTTCAACAAATTTGAGCCATATTGTGACAGATAAAGGTAGAGCATCAGTACTTCAAACCCTGACAGTAATTGAGAGATGAAACAGACACATTTTTGCAGGTTCTGAGGCCTGCTTAGGTTGGCACATCAAATGCTCCGCTCCCACTTGGGATTCCAGGAAATGGCAGTGATTGGGGTTCCACTCCACTTGATCCAAATGGTGTCATAATAAGCAGTTAGTCATTTCAACTTGGGTCTACTGGTAGTTTAACACACTCTAAGATGAAAGTACAAGTAAAGTATACCAATTTAAAAATGAGTTGACCACAAAAACATGCCTGTCACTGAAACATTGCCTCCTAATGACCAGCCCATGGTTGCCTTTCTCACAACAGTTATAAATAGAAGGCTAATTCAGACACATGCTGTCTTTTAAAGTAAGTATAACATATGCGCCAAATCGTTTTGAGTAATTATTTCCTTGATACAGCCTTAGTGCATCACATGGTTTTCAATGGCTGTCATTCAGTAATATTTATGATTTATTTATGATTTATGATGATTTAAATGTGGAGTTAAAATGAACTTCATACTATTGTAGGGGATAATTTCCACGGCAGATGCCACAGCAGCTGTTTCTTTCTCCCATATTGGTGATTTTCTTTTCCATATGGTTTGTGGTAGGCAAAAGCCTCTTTTTTGAACACTGAACTGCTCTTAGATTATTTCCATAATGTCTGACAGGATTATTGTGTAAGTAGTTAAAGAGGTTATTGATGTTTGGGTCATTTATGTGGACCAATTGAAAAAGTAATTTTTTTATGATCCTTGTCAGACTTTTCTTACCCCAAAACATGTAATGCAATAGAAGCAGGCCTCCCTCTAAGATATAAGAGATCCTCATTTTGCTTTGGCTGATGAAGTCTTCATCTCATTCTGTGTTTCTTTCAGTCTCCACCATGTTTGCTTGTGTTGCCTTCATGCAGATTTCTGGCCTGCATCATCACAGTGTATAAGAACGTTAAATCTTCTCCACATAATTAAGAGCTTTGCTGTTTGTACTGATTTACAAAAAATTAACAATCTTCTTTTATCACACCACATTCCACTGTGTGGATTCCGCTCTTCAAGTCTTTAAAAAAATGGAATATTACAACTTATAATGAGTGTGTATTTATTATACATGACCTTTAGACAAACTGTAGCACTGTAGCACTGCCATAACGTCTTCAAATTTGTCACTAGAGAGCAGTATTGTGCAGCATGATACAAGTGTGTGTGTTGTTGAGAGAGAGAGAGAGAGAGAGAGAGAATATGCTTTGCCTTAAAAAGCCCAAGCTTCAGCAGCTGGCCAAACAGACTGAGCAGGGGTTCAACAGGAGCTGTGTGCGTGTCTGTGTGTGTGTCTGCATGTGCCTGTGTGTGTGTGTAGCAGTAGAGAGAAGAGGAGTGGAGCAGACTTCTTCACGCCCAACTCAGTCCCTGCTGCTCAAACCAACAGAATTAATAGGCTTGTTGGCCAAGAAAAACACTCTAATCAGTGGGTTTCCTCTCATTAAAAGTTAATTAGTTCGACACGAGTTTCCTGCAGAAGAAAGTATTGGCCACTTAGAACTCATTAGAGCTAAATGAAAACATTGCACTGAGGAGAGCTGATGGGGAGGGAGAGAGGAGGAACAGGGCACACACTCGAACACTGTAACATACTGCATAGAGTGAAAGACTCATGTGAGCTGGCACATAACCATGACCTTGGTCTTCAGAGACGTGGTTGATATACTGTATGGGTACGTGCATGCAAGTGTGTTAATACTGTACATAGGGAAAGTGTTTCTCTTACAGTATCCAGTACACTTAGCAGTCTTTTATTAGATACACAGGACACCTTATAAAGTGTCAAGAGCATCACTAGTTTTAGTCTTCAGCTGGTATAGCTAATTTGCATCAAAGTGTAATGTGTTGTGTGTTCAGAAATGTTGTTCTGCAAATCTTGGTTGTAAAGAGTGTATTTTCTCTTAATCATTTTGAACTGAACTGAATGGATGGCTTTTCCATTATTTTCTGAAGCAGGTAGACATAATGACCTGTGGAGGTTTTCTTTCTTTGACCTGAAGAATGTTGTTGTAGGTAAAAACTACCTTATGACTACATCTTTCATAGTTTGTATTGCCTTATGTTGCTGTTGTGACAGTTACTTAGATGGCAATTATGGATCTGTGGATATAGTGCTGTTTTCAGAAATCTATTCTTTGATAATTGACAATCTGAACACATGTCTTCATATTATTCTGTGTCATATTCATACTATTTCATGCTAAATACTCTGGATCGCATACTCTGGATATAAAGCTTGTTACTGCAACATTTTCAGTGTTTAATACAATCGAGAATACAAGAAAACTTGTGTATAAAACTTTATATTTTTTTTATTATGCGAGATCACTTATTTTTGGCCCTTGAGCTATAATGAATCAAAAGTTAATACTTGAATCAACATACAAAACTGAAGAATTTAGTGTTTGACAGACAATAAAGTGGATTATTTTTATTAAAATGAAGAGAGTGCCCCACATTGTAATTCTGTGCTTCACTTAAATCATTTTACTGCATCTGTTCCATACTGTTTAAGTAAAGCACCAACTTAAAATCTTCATTTAACACTTTTTCTAAAAGGAATTATAAAACTTAAACTGGAGACAAAGTCGACAGATGTCATAACAGACCATAGAGAGGTTAGTAAAGGGATGAGAGAATATGCACGATTGTCTGTTACAATAACAGAAGATTATGACAAGACTGTCTCCTTATACTAAAACAAACCACGTCCGACACACTCTTTCCTTGCTGACTCTGACACTGTTAAATAAAGTAGACACACACATAGACCCAAGCCCATTTCCTCCTTCTCGCAGTCTCACTGTTCTTCAGCCTCACTGATCTGTCCAGTCGGCTCAGACTTCCTCTTCTTAATGAATCATGAAGTTTGACTTTCACTCCTTAATAAACAGTGTTTTGCAGAGAATGGGTGGAAAGCACAGAATTTGTTTTCCTTTAATTAGCCAGGCGGGTTCCTCGGGCACAGGGCTGAACAAGTGAGAGGGCCCGAGCCCCACAGAGCAGCAACAGAGGAGGAAACGTGGAGAGGCTGGCCACTCTGCCAGGTGTCCACAAGACGAATGGGTGCGGGCACAGACTGAGATGGAGCAGGAAACATAGAGGCACAGTGCTGCGAACTGAAGAACAATGATAGGAAATGTCCTGGAGAAAACACACCAGCCAGTGATGAAAGAGGGCTGGAAAGAGTGAGGGAGAGCAGGGGAGAAAAAAACCAAGAGGGAGGGAAGGAAAGAAACAAACAAAGAAAACAAAATGTAGAGCTAAGAATGGGAGAGGAGAGAATGTTATGACGTAAGATGAGGAGACAGAGAAAAAAGAGAGAGAGAGAGAGAGAGAACAAACCAAGGCTCTAGATTATGCTGTTTGCCAGTGAATAAAGTTGTATTTATGTGTCGACTCAGAGGAGAAAAGTTCAGTTCTGTAACCCTCTTACACTCTGACTCCTTGACTCATTTAACAACAGATGAAGGAATAGCCTTATTACCAGTTGGTATTTCTGCAACTTCTGTATTATGAGGCAGCAAAGATGAGCTTTGTGTATTGAGATCATATTGCCATCATGTCCCACTTCAATAAAAGGGCAGTAGTTGATATGCTCGTTAAAAATTGTCCAACTATCAATGGCAGCACAATAAAACTAATATACTTTCATTTTAAGTCAAATCAATTCACACCCCTCAGTCTAGTCAGTCCTACCCTGCATGATAATGCTTCCAACACTGATTAAATAATTAGTCATTATCCTACATCTCTGTATACTGAAAAATGGACTGTGGCCAATGAAATAGGCTCTGTGATGGAGCCTGGCCAATGCTGTGTACTGTATATTATGGTGTACCTGGGTTACATGTGCTTGTGTGTGAAGTGGTCTGCCAAGACAAGACTTCAGAGCCCATCTGAGTCTCATGTCCTACACACAGCCTTCTTCATTCTCCTGCCAAGCTCACCTGGACTCCTTCACCTGAGCTAGTGACCAAGTGGTGCAGTGCAGCTCAGCTTTTGGCTGAATCAAAGACAAGTGGTGCGTAACACTGGTATGTAAGGAAAGGGTCAGTGAGGAACAGGTTATATACAAAGAGAATGACAGGAGCTCAACAGAGCCAAATGGTGGCTCTGTGGTGTTTCTTGTAACTACATATAGCATAATAATAATCAGTGCAGAGTAAAGCCACATTTTATGCTGGCACTATTGATTTTATGGGTATTGTTTTAGTCCTTATAAATGGTGATATTTAGTGTTGTGCAATTAATAAAAGCATGATGAACAACAATAAATATAGAAAAAGTAATAATAAAAAGTCTTTCAATATTGCACCTTCAGTGCATTTACACCCATGATATCCATAATATCCAGCCTATAAGCTCATATCTAAATTGATTGCTGCTGCTTTATCACAGTTACTGCTTTGAAAACAAAGAACCTTTAAGAATCCCCACATACGTTTGATTGAATAGAAAAAAAAATATTTTGATTCAAAGAAAAAAAAAGGGTAGAATATTGAAGTATTGGTGGATATAAAATGTATTCTTTTTTATTTATTTGTTATGGCAGACAGCCTCTAGATTGTGCTCTGTGTTGTGAGAGTGTTCTGTCCAGCAGTAATGTTTAATAAATTATCTATTATTTTTTAAATTAGACACTTTCTAATAAATGATAATCAGTCATTATTAGTGTATGAATTTAAAAATCCGAGGATCACCTAGCATCCCTAATGAAGCACATGGTGAGTAAAGTGTAATAAACAGTATATTGTTACTAACTAATCTGTTGAAAGAGAACTGCACTCATATTTGGTTTGTTGGGGAAAAGCTCTGAGGACTGTGCGATCAATGCTGCCTGGCAGCACCTACATTTCACACATCAGAAACATTTGCATTGTTTGATTGTGAATGAACCAAGTTTAGACATAAGAGTATTAGCCCTAAGGTGGGCCCTGTGCTTTGTGTTTTTTTAATATATATATATATTAGGTCAAAACAGGGTTATATTTGGAGAAAGTGATATTCTCTATTTACAGAATGAATTCCATTAACCAAACAAGAGGTCACTGGGTGTGGGTAGCATGTTGGGGCTAAGGGAGTGTCTGCAGTTGAACAATGTCAGCATAACCTCTGCTTTAACCCCACATATGAGCACTATTGATTCATTCACTTTGAAGAGGTCCTTGAAATTGTTTCAATGAGGAACTGCTGTGGCAGTCTACTGGGGCATCTAAGGCACCGGTCCAAATGAGAATGTCTCCAAGCTGGAGACAGAAAGAGAGACAAACTCACAAAGAAAAAAAAAATACTTACCGACAAATGAAAAAAAGGGGGAAAAAGAGTAAAAGAGCTATAAAAAAAACAGAAAACTCCTTGTTTCAGAAACAATGACGTTCCCGCTGATAGAAAGTGATGCCTGAGCTGTTGCAATATCCATGTCTCTGACAGAACTCAGGGCGTATCAGGCTTATTGCATTACCTGAAAAAAAGGGAAAGGATAGAAATAATCAAAAATGCATCAGAAATAATGCACTTTTCAGACTCTATCCATCATTGTTTCGGCACCCTCGATCCTTTACGAGAAGTGAGTGAGCAGAGGGAGGGGGGCGAGGTGCATGCTCCTGCTCCAACAGCCAAAAAGGAGGATGGGTAATTAAATTGTGTGTCGCTCTCTAAGAACTAAAATGAATGAAATAGATGAATGCTATTGCATTATGCCACAATCGTGACCTGCAGAAAACTAATGGCAGAATAATAGTTTTAGGTACTGGCTCTATTTCTCTGATGGAGACAGCCACTTGAGTGAATATGCAACCATACTGGCAGTCAAAACAGTTTGTCCTCCACCTTGACTATGTAATGGTCTGGCTGTCTTTTAGCAGTATGTGTTTGCCTCTCTGTCTGTTGGCCTGTTCTTCAGAATTCATGCTTTTCTCACAGCTGTCTCTCCATCTGTCCATCCACCCACCTTTCTCTCCCAAGCTGTCATGCTCAGATCAACCTATTTACCAGGCCAACATGAAGTCCAAAGTGGCTGAACTGATATTTTTTTTTGTTTCTGCAGCGAGCAGCCAAACCAGTGGTGTTTTTCTCTCTTCAACATGCCTCCCAGAGATGGGGGCTTGCTTTGTAGTTTGTTGACTGTAAAGAGCTGGTAAAATTGTCCTGAAATCCTGAGCAAAAAGGCATGTAAATAAAAGATCAAACTAGGCCTGTGAGCAGAACCAGTAGCCTGGTGCAATAACTCACCACGTGTCACCATGTATTAACTTGATGCGTTCAACCGGGGTGGAGAGAGGTAGCCAGGAGCTTTTTCCTGCTGCTCAATAGTATGATAAAATCACCTAAGGAGATACAGCCTATTCTGCAGTGTAGAAATATAGCTTATAGAAGCTTTGAAGTTTTTGTAAGTTGCTTAACAGGAATCGCTTGTTACACAAAGATTAAAGAATCCGAGTTTCACGCATACCAAAGGTGATTTTTGTTTGAAGCAGGAAGGGGAACAGTCTTGAATTAGTTTTTAAGCTGCAAAAATATTAGATTTGATCAATGTGTCTACGTGGCTGAAGGTTCTGTAGCCTCTAACTAGCTTTAATTGAAGAGTAGGTATTAAATAAAAGAAAAAATTCAGTGGGAAAAAATATACTGTATGATTCTGTGTATGAAGAATCTACTGGCCAGAAGATGGCAGCACCCAGCTATGGTTTGGCCTCCTCTGATCTCCACTGTGTCCACTGTGCTGTTTCCAATGATGGATAGAGATGTTTCATGACTGTGTTCACCACACCGTGTAGGTCACTTGGCTGATTGGGGGCCTGGTCCTCTTTGCTGCTCCACGCTGCTCCAGTTAACCGCTGCGTTCCTGGATCAGCCTGCAAATCAACAGCTGATCAGCCAAATCACTCATGACACATTCTGGCAGTGAATACTAAACATAACTTAACAAATAGCTATCTGGGGAAATAAACGAGAAGATGCCAGCCGTCTCCGAATACACAAGTAGACAAATATACATAAACCTTTTAAGTGACTGCTCAAACTTCGCAATAGCCTTGAAGTAAAAGTTGTTTTCCCATTGTTAGATATAAACAGCCGAGGTTTATTTTTGTTTATATATGCTGGAGGGGGTTGTAACTTTGCTCCCGTTGGCCCTGTTATTTGATTTCGTCTTTTTCAAAGGCCACAGTCAGAGCTCATGTCAAAAGAATGCATGCAATAACAAAACAATCCTGGCTGATAGATACCCTCAGTTCAGTTCAGTGTGTGTGTGAGAGAGTCTTTAAATATGTGTGTGTATCTTTAGGGCTGTGCTCTTAGTGATCTTCCTAGAGTGCGTCTGACAGAAACAGACTCACACACAAAAGCAAAGCAGCTTGAAACTCAACCCTCTCATGATGTTTAATGATACTTATCAGTGATGGAACACACACATGTTTGTGCAGCATGCATAGTGAGGACAGTCATAGACATAATTCATTCCCTAGCCCATTACCCTAACCTTCACTATCACAAATATATGCCTAACCCTAACATAAACTCAATTCTAACCTTAAAACCAGGTCGTAACCCGGAAAAAGCAAGAGTGACAGAAGGTCCTATGCTTTATACATTTTTTTTGGTCTTCACAAAGATACCCATACAAGAATACAAACACACTTACTCTAACCTTAGCCATAACTACTAGTGCCCTAACCCTGACCCTGACCCTGACCCTGACCTTAACCTTAACTTTAACCTAACCCTAACCCTAGCCTAACGTTATGGGGACTTGATTTTTGTCCCCATAAGGAAGACAAGTCCCATAATGTGACTGTGTAAACAGATTTAGGTCCCCACAACATAAGGAATATGAGGCACACACACACACAAACATCTTCAACCCCTCCAGGAGAAGCAGCACCTTGCCGACTGTGGAATTACAGGCAGGCAATAATCAGGTCAGCCCGCAGGTCCTTGGGGATCGGAGGTGTTCGTGAACACGCCTGCTGCTCTTTTGTGTTACTTCCTGCGGTAAAAACAGCAGCAAAGCGCTCCATTCGAGCCAACATAGACTGTAGTTAGTGCGCTGTTTCGCCCCTGGGTTCACCGTCTCTATGTGAAGGTACACACACACACACACCTTCTGTGGGATATTAAAACACAGTTAGGCTTCATGTAGACATATCATCAGAATATTAACCAACTCATTGGCATAAAAAAAACCCTCTCAGTCATCCACATCTGATTTGACATTTGGCATTGAAATCAGTACCTCGACTTGTAATAAATATCTAACAGCATTATACATTTCTTTTAAAGACTGTACAGTTTTGTGTGTGTGTGATATTATTTGAGGTTGATACTTGGAGCCAACTACCTCCTCCTCCATGTATGAACCTTCTACAAACAAAAGACCAAAAGAATACAAAGGCATGAATTCAGTGCATGGCCCTTTTTTTTTTCCAAGGATGCTTTTCAAAGATTTGACTCTTGCTCTGGAGTCAAACAAAAACCTTTCAGTAAATTGATAAGGCTTTTCAAACTTTTCAGGTTTTTGATGCAACGTAAAAAAAAAACAAAAAAACAAGTTAAATATTCCACTTGCTCCAGCTGGAAAGATCATAAAACATAGGTTTTTGATCTATCTTTACTCCTGTCACTGACTTGAGGCCTGCAGCAGGTGCACTGGGGGTTGATGACTCTTTACCTTTGAGAAAAAGAGATGTTTGTTTGACAGCTCCTGCTGTATGCTTTTTTTCTCTAGAGTAGAACTTTTTTGCTTTTTGTTGTGCTTGTACATTTGGCATCATCTTATTTCTCTGGCAGGTGAGGACACTGACAGAAATACTTCCTGCAACTAAGATCAGGTAACGTACAAGAGTCATTTCTGGTTCAGCCCATTTCAAACTCTCGCCGCTCCATATTGTACTTCACTTACAGTAACTTATGTTGTACTTGCTGTCATTCAGCCAGTTTTGTCTTCTGCTTCACTCAGTTGTCTGAAACAATTTCCTAAATGCTTTCTTAATTCACCCAATAATGAAGTAAGAGCATGCTACAATTGAATACACCGTGTAGACCAAAACAAACAGAAATGACTTCATTTTCAATTCAAAAATATTTTTAAGTCAGAAAGGTGCAAAATTCCAATAATTTAAGTGAATAGCCCAAAGAAATTTATATTTATATATTTGAAAGTTAATTGTAGGATAAACCCCTTGAGATGCACCAGCTTGTTATTTAAACAAACGATGAAGATGAAGAAGAAGAAGACAAAGATGAAAATGAATACATGGATATGTAAAGAATAAGAAAATCTAATACCACTGGACAATCAGTAGAATATAATATACAGCAAATTAGAGCTGGGCAATATGGCCTTATAACCATTATCGCAATACTTTTACGATATATAGAGATAGACAATATATATCTCAATATTTTAAAATCTCTTCTACATCACTGTATAAACGTTAAAGTGACGCCTTTGATGCATAACACTGACTTGTATTAGTATTTTTTCAATATTTGCATGCAAAAATGGGAAAATCACAATCAAATTAAATACAGTAAACTATTTTGTACCCATACACTCTTAAAAAATGAAAATAAATAATTACAGTACCATAATCAAACCAACAGCTTAAAACAACATAAAAGTGCCATCAACAGCAATCACTGAGGAATAAAAAGCTCTGTAAATTGAAGTGCACATTTTTCTACTTGATTGTATTTCCAATGACAGATCCCAACACAACAGTAAAATAAAACTAGTACAGTGGTAGAAGTACAGTTTGTGTCTGTGAAAAACCTCTCTGAACAATAAGTGTCACATCACAGCAGCTGCGTGCACGTCTGTGTGTGTGTGTGTGTATGTGTGTGTGAAGCCTAAGGCTCAGGTCACAGACAGACCGTGATGTTGTTTTTACCATGCTGCGATATATTCGATATATCACCCACCCCTACAGCAAATACACACATGGACTCTCAATCTCTATAATACATCAGTAGTTTTTATAAATGTCATGTCTCCTTTCCGCTTCTTTCTTCTGTTGTTGATGATCACACAAGGAGCCCACAAATACAAAGCACTTTTTACTAACTGCTATTAACAGCATTTATGTTACGTGATTATTAATAATATTCACTGATGTGGTCTAATTTCACCGTTCTTCTTGCCTTTTGTCCACTCTGTAGCATTTCCCTCCTCTCTTTGCCACGAGCCAACCTGTTCTTCCCTGTAACAGGCAAACTCAGACCTAAATGCTGTCCAGACCCTGAGAGTGGTTTCGGCTCCTTGTCTCAGTGTCAACATGTCTCCAGTAGAGCTATGTAAACAGAGCAGCCACAGCACAGGGCAAACTGTCAGGCCCTGATTACCCCAAACAGCCCCCAATCACAAGGAAATATGAAATAAATCACAAGTGATTAGCTCTGCTCCGAGGGTTGGCATCAGTTTGTAGCTGTGGCCAAAGCTGAGGGTCAGGTTTAATGCACAATAACAAACAAGTCAGGCTGGCTTTGTTTGTTTGCGTACCAGACTACACAAGTCTGGTACGCAAATATTTAGCTGTTTTGATGATGGAGCTGAGAGGAGATGTGCTGTGTGTGTGTGATGAAGACGACGTATTAGGTTACTTTACTTACGTAAGAGTAGCAATAGGAAAATATTCAAATATTCCACCACAAGTACAAATTATAGTTTCAAAGTTCTCTGACACCACAATAGTTTCAGAAGTACTCAGTGTGCAAAAGACAAAACAAGTAATGAGTCATCATTACATGATATCTTGTACTTTCACAAAATAAGACAAAATAGATATTTTTCACAATAGAAATATACTGTAAAAGTAAACATTAGAAAATGCAACACCAAAATATTTATATTTTACAAATGGTACAAATTTAACTGGCAGTAATATACAGTAATATAAAAGGTTTCTGCATATCTAATATCTAAAAACGACAAGGCTGCTTTATATTTTATGGAGTAGTTTAATTACATGAGCCAAAACATTTCCAACACAATTTTTTTTTAAACTATTTTTTTTTTTATTCTAGGTCATGTCCAACTTTTTTTTAGTCACCTTTTTAAATACATCATCCACTTTACTGTCTCTGCTGTAACTTTGGGAGCAAAAGGACCATGAAACATCTAAATGAGAAAGGCAATATTCGGTACGAATAACTAGCCACTGCATTGTCTTTTGTTTTTTAATTTTACTGTACACATTTGTCATAAATCAATCACTAGTGCTACTTGCCGGCTGTTTGGTGTGCACTCTGCTGCCAAAGCTCTCAAACACACAAGAGAACCAAACGAGACAACAATTCCCATCATCCCATGCTGCTTTCCAGTGTCTTCAATCTAGGACTTTTGTTATTGTTATTGATTGAGAGACCCCTAGTGGTAGAAAGGACATACTGCATGTTTAAGTTTTATTCTTGAGCAAATTTATGGAAAGAGAGACAGTAGAAGAAAGAATGTCAAGGCATTTTTTTTATACTTAAAGGAGAATTTGGGCTTGAATCTGGTAGAGTCTACTGTTAGTGTTAGCCTGAAGCAGTGGTGGTTGTTGTGTTAAGATGATGAGCAAAGTGTGATGAGTCTATTTCAATGTGTCATTAAAGTGTTATTGATACAAAGATCAATAGAAAAGAACAGTGGCTGTATAGACCTTATTTTCAGCAGAAACATGTACTGTAAGTAGCCATTATTTGTGTGATAATGGCTACTTACAGGTTGGGCATTTCTGGTCAGTAGTTGCATAACTTTACGCAGCAGACAGGACAGCAACTTTGACAGATATATATCACTTCTAGAAAACAGGTATCATATGTGCAGTCAGGGTTGCTGTAACAGCAGCTGGTTTACGCAATAGGCTTTAATCGAATGTATGAAGTTTAAATAAGCAGAGTAGTGTTAAATTTGTCTTGTTTCAAATGTCTTTAGGTGTCTTTGTCATATTTGGTCATTCACATACCATTTTTGTTACTTGTTATTTGTAATACTGAACTTGTTCTGACCAGTGTTTATTTTGAACTCTGGCAGAAATCTCCAGTGTTGTGCCACGTAATTTAGTTTTATGTTGCAGCCCTAGGGTCGCTGCGACAGCACCTACCAGAAATAAAGCTGCCACACATAAACTTATTTTAAAGGCTTAACAGCCAGATATCTATCTAATCATTTTGTTGACGAAAATAAAGAGAGAGTTTATTTTTATTTCACATGCAAAACATTCTTGACATTCTTTGCTTTTTTCATCAACAATAATGCATGTTAATATAATAGTCAGTGTGTTTTAGGACATTGGTGCAGTCTCGTCATTTTCTCATCTCATTTACGAAAAAAGGTTGTTGACATATAGTATATTTCATCTCAGCTCATCCAACGAAATTAACACTAAAGCACAGTCTTTAAGCATCCCTTTCAAGTATTTGATCAAACACAATTATAGTATCTAAGTAGAGTAGAGGTATGTGCTGCTACCCAAAGAAAATATGCTAATAGACTGTGTTGTAGCTTCAAGCCTTTGCAGAGAACATGTATACAGACAGAGCAAAAAGAGGGGGAATATCTGATTTGCCCCTGCACAGTTTTTGTTTTAGAGGTTTATTCATTGCTGAAGCTGAATGTTTACCATCATGACTCAAACCGCTTGTATATTACCTCAAATGACCACTGAAAACATGAAGACTTGCACAAATTGTTGACTGAAACTATGTACAACAAGTTCTTGCGTCCTAATTTGAAGCGTGTTTATAGAGCATGACCTTGCGTTCTCTTTCTCATCTCAGTCCAAAAGTGGTTACACCTCTTCTTCCTTGGTGCCAGCATCTGTCTCTTATTGACCACTTCTCCCCTTGCCTCACAGCTGGGTTACAAAACCCTTAAAAAAAACATCTAAATTAAAAATCTCTTTCTTGACCAGTGTTATTCTTTAACGTGCCAGTAAACAGTGATGAAGGCGAACAGTAATGTGACCTGAATGTAGATTTGTGTGGCCCTGTAAAGCCTTGCTAACTGCTGGGTGGGTTGGTTGAGGGTGCAGGCAGACTAGGCTGTTGTAAGCTTCAACAATGTCCTTCTGATCGCTCTCTCTCTCTCTCTCTCTCTCTCTCTCTCTCTCTCTCTCTGCTAACAAACCCTTTTATTTCCATTCTGGGAAATCTGTTCCTCATAATATCACACACCGAGCTGGAGTGGGAAAGTGGGAAGATGCCAAGGCGAGGCAGTAGGAGTAAAATGTAGGAAATCTTCCAGACAGAAAGCTTCTACCATATTTCCTTTTCATGTGGATGTGGCGGTCATCCAGTGATGATGATGAACTATCTGTGTGTGTTGGTCAAGGATATAATTGAAGTTTCATTCTCTGGATTTTGATGGATCAGTGTTAAACAAAGTAGGCAAAGATGAGATTTACACAGTATGGATGGGCTTTGTGTGAAAATGAGCCAACCTGATACAAACTAACTGAGATGCAATTTTACAGGATTAGACTTAAATCCCCATTTATTATCATCACAGTATCAGGGAAGCATGTTGAGGTTCACTGTTCCTTGCATCTATTTTAATAATTGAATACATTTTAGTTGTAATAATTTCCACCAGTTTCAGAGGTGATTTATTAAATCGTTTGTTTATCCATCACCTCCATGGTTTATGCAATTAAAACATTTTGGGTAAGATTAAGGGATGTTTGTAGTCATAGTTAAAAGAAACCAGTGCTTATCATTGGCAGAATTTAGGATAAAGATCACTGCCTCTATGGAGAAATAATTGTGAAAGAATTATTAAATCTATCTATTTAATTGTATTTAATTATTTAATCTTACTAGCTGGCTGCTTATTTTGCCCGTTTGCAGCCTGGTGATGGACAGATAACAGTAGCAGGTGTGTTGCAAAACACATCACATGAACCTAAATAACGCTGGAGGTTGTCGGACTGCGCTGTTTTGTGGTGAGTTTCTGTGTATTTCACATGATAGTTATTTGATTTGTTGTAAATATAAAAAAAAAAGATGAGTGCACTCATCAGTGTTCGTAAAACATTTTGGGCCCCTAAACTGCCTGCCTTGTTTGGGACTTTAAGGGTGGAAAACTAAATCTCAAGAAGCGATTGAATCTATTGAAAGAAGAGGGCAGGATTAACGATAAAATGAATGACAAGCTCTGTGATGGCAGGAGGCAGCAGTAACTCAGTAAAGAGCCCAGCATTCAACTTGACCCTCACTGATCTTTGCTGTCTATAGTACTGAGAACCAAAGGAAGCTGATTCACTTTCAAAAAACACATCACTTGTCAAAAGGAGCAGTCAGACACTAAGGCAGGAAGGCACTTCAATTAGAAGATACAAAACTAAGCCTGTTATCCTGGATGTGACATTTCTGTTGATCCGGCATTTTTCTCCAAAAAGTGCACAGAGATGAGAGAGCAGCTAAAGGGGAAAAAAAAGAAAGACGTAAAAGAGACAGATAAGAGGATGTTGAATTTATAAACCAGGTTACAAGAACATACTAGATTTTATGCGTGTTTTATGTGTTTAAATTTGGGATTTAACCCTTTACATACAACCTACATATTCTGCATTTTTTTTCCACATACCTAATTTTAATCAGGTAATGTAAAATAATTGTATAGTGACATTTGATTTTCAAAATTATCACTTGCTTTTAACATCACTTGCTTTTGCGTTTTCTCAAAATTAATAGTATGGGATGTGGTTGTTATTTCTGCATTTATAAAGGCAGATAATGTTTGAGTGTCTTCCAATTTATTGTAGCTTTACCCCATTCTTCCATTTCCTCTAATTCCTCTCCTCTCCTCTCCTCTCCTCTCCTCTCCTTTCCTCTCCTCTGTGTCGAGAGCACAACAGTAGAATTTGTTTTGCTGCCTCTCATCAGATTACTGTTGATTTTTCTGCCGCCAAGCCACAGTTCAGCAAAGTGGATGAACTTCTTTAACTGTTTATCAGAGGCACATTTACACTGCACTGCTCAGCAGCCTCGCAGTTTGTTACCTGCCATTTACTATGAAATAAAAATCGATGGATTTTGAAATGTGATTTTATGGCTTGCTATTATTGAGACCAATGATGATTTCCTGTGTAAGAGAATGTCAAATGTCAGTCCCATTGGTGTGCTGTTTTAACAGCAGAGAGCAGTATTATACAGCAGTGGTATACAGTGTAACAGTAGTTTTCAGATTTGTTGGCATAACTGTGCGTGACATTTGTATCCCAAAAAATCTTTCAGTACTGCAGCAGCCTTGTGGTCTCATGGTAGCTGTCAGAAATGATAGACAGCAAGTCAAAGTTCAGTATCACATCATATCAGTTGTTGCTGAAGTGACCGTGCTGCATTTCCAGATCCCTTCAGACTCTGTCATTTACCAGACTACAAGGGTTTCTAGGCTACCCACAATAAAAACAGTAGTTAATTTGAAGCCTCTCCACTCAAGTGGAGTTCTGTGCCAGACAATGGTGACACAGTGTCCTGTCAGAACAGTAATGACTGAGATTTACACTCTATTATTAGAGCTGGGCCCCTGTGACCTGCCCTCAGAGACTCCTTCGTCTCTAAACCAGATCCAGTGAGAAAGAGGACAAAGACACCAGATCACTGCTAATGCAATGAACCACCAGCCACAGGATCGCATGCTGATTAGATATAAAATTACAGTTATGTTATGTTATGTGTGCTTATATCGGTAGATGTGTTTCCATCTGCCTGTTGTAGTTTAATTTTCTGATTTGTGCATAAAATCACCTGAATGGAACCAAGCCTTTAAAAAATCACATTTAATTTTTTATGGTTGGAGGTGGAAAAGTTGGTGATTTGACACAAGTCAACAAGTAGACACAAATACACTACCAGTCAAAAGTTTGGATTTAATGTTTTTTCTTTATTTTAATTGTAGATTCTCACTGAAGGCATCAAAACTATGAACGAACACATATGGAATTATGTAGTAAACAAAAAAGTGTGAAATAACTCTAAATATGTTTTATATTTTAGATTCTTCGAAGTAGCCCCCCTTTGCTTTGTTGACAGCACTGCAAACCCTTGGCCTTCTCTCAATGAGCTTCATGATATATCACCTGAAATGGTTTTCACTTCACAGGTGTGCTTTGTCAGGGTTCATTTGTGGAATTTCCTGCCTTCTTAAGGGGTTGGGACCATCAGTTGTGTTGTGCAGACGTCAGGTTGGGACACAGATGATAGCCCTATTTGACAACTGTTAGAATTCATTTTATGGCAAGAACCAATCAGCTAAGTAAAGAGCAATGTTTATTGAAAATTGCAAAAACTTTGAATGTGTCAAAAGTTTGAACACACCTTGTGTTCTATATGCCCATAGAAAAACAGGCCCCTGGGAAAACACGCCCACTTGATGCTAATTGGGTCACAGAAGAGACTGCATCCAAAACGTTAAACGTCAGTCTAAAACGTCAGTGGGCATGTTTTTCCAAGGGCCTGTTTTTCCAAATGGAAAACTTTTTCTCAGTGACTGTGGCTTCATTTGGACCATTCCCGAAACAGTGGATACAGTGAGTGAGACAAGGAATGGATTCATTGATGAGGAGACTACAGTGTTCCTTGAAAAAGTAAGATGCTAGCCTGGGTGAACATAGCCTAGACTGCGAGCACTACAATGTTTACCTCGTATGGTAATAATCGAGACTGGGAGACTGCATAGGCCTTTTTGTTGCCTGCTGGTGATATTCCTAAACTTCCCTCTGCTTTCTCCACACATTGAGTGAATGACAGGAAGTGAATCTCAACGGGTCACTGTAAATAGAAAAAAATCAAGAACGAAAAAAAAAAAGAAGCTATTAACCAGTTACCATTATTTTAAATAAACCATTCTGTTGCGGAACATAAAAGAATATATAAAGTTTCTGGTTTTATTTTTGTTCAATGAACTGGTTCAAAGTCACAGATATTAAAATGCTTCTTCTTGTTGCTTCTCATTTGGGTCTTCAAAAATGCCACCTGACAAGGAGACCCAGTCTGCATATTTGCACAATAACCTGCACTTATAACACTCATGGCAACTCAGTAACTGGAAAAGAAGAAGAAGAGAGAAAGAGGGGTCATTGAGTAGCATCAGTCAGCACAGTACCCCAACGTTGTCAATAATAGTGATATTTCTCATCACCTATTATGGTAGCCTTGAGTCTAGTCTCTTTTTGGTGCTGTGTTGGTTTTTGAAAACCAAGGTGACCATATTTGGAACAGCAGGGACAGAGCCTGAGTGACCTTTTTGCTTTGGTTCCATCAACTGCTACAAAGCAAATATTGCAAGGTAGTTTACCTAGATAAGCAGTAGGTGGCACAAATGTCCGGGTCACTCCAAGAAGAAAACAAGGCACAACTTGATGGCATAAATAAAAGCACCAATTATTTTTGATATGTGGTCTTTTTTTGTTGTTGCTTCAATTGAGTATTATTTATATTTGCTTGGAGACTGACAATGAATGTTGACACAGTCAACAGATTCCTCCTCTCACCCACTGTATCTGCCATTTCCAGTGTTTTTCCAGTATCGTAAATTGTAGAGGCGAGGAGGGAAATTTCACTCACGTGATTTCTAAATGTCCTCTTTTATTTGCAACTACATTTTTATTGATAGACCATTTTTGTGTGAAAAATATAATGCCATATTTCAAAATATTTTATATATTCTGTGATTCCATTTAGTTTTCCAAGATATGGTTGGTGAGCTGAGATGCTCTTCTTTCCATTAACATGAAAGTAAAGTGGGTATGTGCCTTTTGTTTCTAATTCATTTCAATGTAACTCCAGGATCTCTGTTAATAGCAAAAATATACATTTGTGTCTGTAAACTGTACACAGTTCCTAGACTCATAATAATGAGGCTTCACCACCCAAAACATGGATAATAAACAGAAACAAGCACATTATGTCTTCACCAGGTGTGTCTGAAGAATCTTTCTTTGGCAGGGAAAAAACTGTAACGAGGAAGACACATGGGAGGGCAGGGTGCGGGGAGAGGAAAAAGGTCCTCTATCTCAGCAGACGGTCAGAGCTGCCTGGCAATATCACCATGTCATCGCCATGGGAACACTGAGTTTGCAGACTCTTCTGGACTAATAGGCAGTTGTCAAGGCAATGATAAGATAAATGCTGTGTTTGATGGAAAAATAGAGTGATGAGCATGATGGCCATCAAGAAGCCCGAACAATCAGCAGAAAGCTGCCGAGGGGAGAACTGTAGGGGCGGAGGTGTGGGTGTGCAAGGTATGAGTGCGAGAGATAGACAAGATAGAAGTGGTGGAGAAAAGGTAAGGGGAGAAACGGAGGATGGATTCCCACTGGACAGACAACGTCAAACCTATCTTTCTCTTTCTGCCTCTGCTAGGGTCTGTCTTTGTCTGCGGGCCTGGTGGCGTCTTTCTCTTGATTTCATGCTTCATTCCCCCTCTTGTTATGTGACCTGCACACAAACACTTGACTGTAGAAACAATCTAAACCTGCTGCTATGTGTGCCTGATATGTTCATGGACTAGCACAGACACACACGCGTGTGTGTGTATAGAGGGGAGGGGGTATGTGCTTATCTAATGCTGAGGATTGAATTCAGTTAGCCCCAGTGGGATTGGGTTAGGAGATGTCAGAAAGATAGATGGGCATCATGCCACAACACCGCAGCCCCCCTAGATCCCTTAGATTGTTTTGCATGTGTGTGTATGTGTGTTTATCATACATGTACTGTATATGCTCACATTGCACATCACACCCACCTAGGTACACATGAAACCAAAGCATTTTACAGGTCATATGTATTTGCTACACATAAAAGCATGATCATTTTGTATCATTTCCAGAACATGTACATTATACAAGATGGTCTTTTCAGTTCCCATCTAAAGAAATGTGCTGTGTATTGCATTATTAGTACATGTCGCACCATTTGTGCATTTCAACACTGTGAACAGTACTACTGTGGATTGTGGCTTCCAGGCCAACCTGGATAATTGATGTATCCTTGGACTCTAGTAGCTGTCGAACCCATCTCACTGATCTTTGTTCTAGAGTCCGTCTGTTTACCCCATGGATGTTGTCTCCTGATGAAAACTAAAGGCACTTCCAGCTGTAGTCTAATGCTTGAATGAGAAGAATAGAAAAGTATGGCACAATGGCAGTTTACTGTATATCTCAACCTAAAAGTGCATTTAAATGCTCAATCACTTAAATCTCCAGCTCTTGGCAACTGATTGGGCCCTCCTGACAGTTTGTGGTCATGTATTGATTTGTCGACAGTTGTTCAACAATATCTGATGTCTCTTTCTCAGTTTTCTTTGTGCTGCTGTTCCACACATGTATACACACACGTGGCAAAGTCATGTGATCTGAATCCATTAATTCATAGCTCTCAAGGATTTTGCAATTCAAGTTCAAACTCTCTGGATCTTATGAAAGGTTTATGACATAGACATAGATTGTCGGTTTCTTTTGTCTGTCTTTGTCACACAAATGCACACAGACTACTTATATGGGTGTGTATGGTCTGTATGATCTTTTCTCCAGAGATTCTGATAGAGTCTGATGCCCTGCAGTAATGGCTAGCTATACCTGGTCATAGTAGCCTTCTCATTGCCTCAGGCAACTACTAAGCAATTCCACTCTGAATACAATGGGCTGCAGGCACAGGTACACACACACACACACACACACGCACGCATGCACGCACACACACGCACGCACACTTCCAACAAACCTCTTTCAAAGCTTCTGTCCAGTAATGAATTTCTAGACCTTGGAAAGCTCCTTCTGATACACTTCAAACAGGTACTAACAAAAAAAGACAGACGACTCCTTCATCTTGCCCTGCCTCCGTCTCTGTCTGCGTCTATTTTGCCTCATGAAACACAGACGAAGTGCATTTACTGTATGCATCAAGACCACCAAAACCAATGGCATGTGCCTACACATATTCTTCATGTCACTTTTAAGAATATGACCAATCCTTATGTAAAATATCTGCACATTCTACCTCTTTAAATACATCTTAATTACGCTCACTGTCTCCTTCATCCTATGCCCCTCCCCAAGCTTCAGTGAAGGCAGAGTGAGGACAAGTAAGGTGCTATGGCCTCTCTACCCAGTAATTCAAAAGAGAATACCTTTCTGTCACACTCAGTTCATGTCTGCCAGATCATCCAGTTTGAATCTGGGAATGGAGACACACACAGACAGACACTCAGATACACACACTAAGCATCTCACGAAGGTGGCACAGGCTTATAAACGAGCCAGCTCACATTTTCAAATGACACAAATATGTAATTTTATCTAAACTGGATGATGGAATTTCCATCTTGCCATTAATGTTTACATTTTTTATTAACAGTAAACAACTTTTAATCTAAATGAAGGTTGTTGTTTTAATTCCCAATTTAACCAAGGCCTCTCTGTCTGGAGTTTGCATGCTCTCCCCTTTTCTGTTTGGGGTTTCTCTAGGTCATTTTACAGTCAAAACACAGAATGGGGTTTAGGGTATGGGAGACTGAATAGAATTTAGGTGTGCATGGGAATGT
The DNA here is from genome assembly GCA_016785285.1 of Brachirus orientalis. Classification (NCBI taxonomy): domain Eukaryota; kingdom Metazoa; phylum Chordata; class Actinopteri; order Pleuronectiformes; family Soleidae; genus Brachirus; species Brachirus orientalis. Next base: position 6,212,449 of record JAFBJR010000179.1, on the reverse strand, counting down.
GAATGGTTGTTATCCTCTGGATTACATATAGAAAAGTTTTTCTTTTTTTTTATCCTTCAGTCAAATCGCATTCAAAGTCACAAATGTGCCAAATGCAAACAAAAGAAAGCACTATGAAGAGCACTGACAATTTCATGGTGATTTCATATTTATACACAGTCCCTCTTTCAATCTCAACAGCTATGCAAAAATGTTTTGATTGAATGGAGCACATCACAATGTCATGGTGGAAAAGGTACAGAATAGTACAGAACAGTGCAGAACGGTGCTGACTCCGTGATCTCCCATTTGCCATTTTTACATTACTGCTAATAAAAGCCAGATCTGATAAAAACTTGTTTCTACTGAGGAGTCATTTGATCTGGCAGTAAGTGCTGATTATATCTATATATAATATATATCTATATATCTATATATATAGCAGATATATGTTGACCAGAGGAAAAAGGGCTTATGTTGACCCAGTAAACTAGTAATAATGGTGAACTCTCACCCAATGCCTGCTGTAGGTAAATTGTTACCTCATTTTTCATTTGTTAGTGAAGCTAAGCTAACTTTCTGCTGGCTGGAGTCTATAGTATAGATATCAGAATGGTATGGAGCTTTTCATTTTATGCCGTGGTTAGACTACACGGTCTTTTGTCATGTTAAACATAAGGTGATCGACAGATGTGATGGGAGGCACGGTGCTACCAGACCCAACCAATCATCACCAAGAGGAGGAGGGATTGGACCACAGGATGTGACTTAACAGCACATGAAAGACTGTTAACAATGTCTGTCAGATTGGGCTGTAATCATACTTAAAAATAACGTCTAACCTCGGCATAACTCAGTCTTACATAGAACGTAATATTGACAAAAAAATGTTTCTCAATGTCTTTCATGGCTTTTTGCAAGATCCTGTATTTGTGTCCTTAGATGGTGACAGGGTTTGTATATTTTCATCGTATTCATTGGTTTTGTGTGATTTCCTTCCTTAATTCAATTGCCCAAGATGGAGATTAGTCAGAAGGGTGCGTGCCAGTTTCTGTGTATATGAGGGCAGTTTGATAGTGTAAATATAAAACCTTTACTTCCTGCTGTCTTCTCCATTATGGCAGCCATAGAAACCTAATCTGTCTGAGCACTACAGTTGCCTGCCTGCCTGAGCTTACCTCACCTCTGGCTCCCTGCTGCTTCTTTCTTGTTGTCTTCCAGCTCTTTCTCTCTCATCATCTCCCTTCACTCCCTCATTCGTCGGCAGTCTTTCTGTCAAGTCATTAGTGTTTGCACACATGAGCAAAAACTGTGTGTTCCTACACCTTCTTAATCTGGTTAGGCATGAGCTGGCAGTCTTTAAGTCCCTGTTGCGGAAAAAAATAACAGGACAGCGGGAAACAGTGAGGCAGATAGATTGAAGGAGAGAGGAGGAAATGGGACAGGAGCAAAGGACAGGACAGAGTGGGTGGGACATCAGTGGTGTAGGGTGTACTGGGCATCAGTTTCTACTGTCATTGTGGTGGCCCCAATGTGATTATCTAAATTCCTCTTTTTTTTTTCTTTCTTTTTTTTTTTTTTACCTTGACCTTGCATGTGGAGGGTATTTTCCAGTCAGCAGAACGCTTTATCTCTGAGAGCAACAATCAATGAGGATAATTAATGATGCCCGCCGCAATGATAGCCTCAGCAGTCATTACCAGGCATTAATCCATGCAGTCAGAGGAGGGTCAAGGCCGGCTGCATCACTCACCTAGGGGCGGGGCGCAAATTAAAATAATCTACACACCGGCCGCTCTGTCAGGCCTTTTCTGATGCATTCACCTCTGTTGGACCATAATTAAAGATGGCCCATTGCTAGGTGGTGGGGCACCAGGTTGACAATCCACTGCGATGTCTCTTTAATATACAACACTTAGCCTGCAGGATGACACTAACAGCAATCTGCAGGAACTCATCTCACCTGCAAGTGCGGAAGGGTGGGTGTTCTTCTTTCTCTAGATATGCTGGGACATAAATCAAATGCACAACATGCAATTTTCTAATAATGTTGCGCCATCAGAAATGTGATTTAGCAGTAAATATAATTTGGTCTAGGTATGAGACATATCAAGTGGATGTATTATCTTCGCAGTAGTGCTGTGCTGTGCTGTGCTTAGGCAATGAAATATCACAAAGACGTGTATTAGCAGGTGATTCTGGGATAACTCTGAATTCTGGGGACTGGTATAATGCCTTAGTGTAAGCTATAACATTTGATACAATGATACAGATGATGTCTACACAAAAGACTCAACATTATATCTGTAAAAGATATACGTTAAACAAAATATTAGACAAATAAGGTGTAGTGACTGAGTTAAATAAAACACAACTTTCTTCTTTATTATCTTTGTTATTATTGTCATTATTATGGCAAAACAGCTCCATTGTTTCAGCAGCAGATTATACACAAGTATAATAACAAACAGCAAGTTTTGTTAAAGAAGACAAACACAGTCTTATCTGCCTCTGATTGGCTGTAGCATCACATCAGGGGGAGGGGAAAACAGAATATCCAAGTGCCCACCTTGTTGTCAAGGACATTTACATTTACCGTTTAAAGTTTGGAGGAGAAATTCAGCTTGATTACATAATTCATGGGTGACATTTTCATTGTACCTAAACTTTAGGGTAAAAATTGGAAATGTGAGATTTAATTTCCTGTAATGTTTAAATTACTTTTTGCTTGGCCGCCGTCCAAACGCGGAGAAGCGCCGAGGGGCAGAGAAGAGATGTTTACGGAGAGGTTGCTCTTACTGCCAACGGAGGAGTGGAGAGAATATATAATAATGAAAAATGCATTTATCCTCAGCTGCCATCCCTCCTTTTCTCCCTCCTGAAAAACATGACTGTGAAACAGCATGTGTGTTAAGTGAGACAGAATAAAGTGCGTGTCACATTCAACATGCACAAGCAAAGTGGAGAATAAGTGCATCAAAATCAGTGTATCGAGTCGGAACTTATCCTGGATGATGAGGAAAGTCAAACTGCATGTATCAAGAAGGGTGTCTGGTGATGATTGACAAGCATCGGTTACATCTCACTCCCACGCACGATTATGCCGTCTCTATCTATCTTCCAGCAGCTCCCTCACCTTTAGCTCTGTTTGGTTAAAATGAAGAGAGCCATGTGAGCACAGCACAAGGCAGTCTTGTGATTTCTATCAAATCCGTCTCTCCAAGTTGACTTCTCATGGTCTTGCTTTAAATTTTCATCTTATTAAACCTATTACTAGTCAGGAAGCAGAGGGGTCTACAGGTTAAGAGATGAACTCCCATAGAGGCGAACAAGAAAAATTCTTATGGTAAGAAAATGTCAAAAACACACTGTCAAATCTAGAAATATTCCATTTCAGTAAGTGATGTGCTTCCACTTTACTGAGTCTGCTCTGTAAGTATTTCTCCCGACTAATTTCAGTGAAACAGTGCTGGAGATAAATGTTTTATATACTGGTGTGAAGTAAACACTGCCTGCTGATTTCAGGAGTAAGGCAGTCATGCAGAGCATTTTTTCAGCAGCCATTCTCATCACTGAGACATTTTTTAGCTTACTTTAACATCACATCACTGGTGATTTAAACTAACAAATTAAACACAAGAAAGGACATAAATCTCTTCCTCGCTTGCCAATAAATGCCACTTCCAACAGTAACTGTATACACTGTAATCACAAATTAATTGACCTTGGTGCTTGGATATTGCTGTAGGTCCCTTAAACAACTTTCAGTTTTCATTTATAATTTATCAGCAAATTCAATGCATTTTCAATTATTTTTTTCTCTGTTGATTGTTTCGGTAACAGCGTTTTTTCATTTTCTCTCCCTATTTCCATCCAGTCAGATGTACAATTGAGAGTTACAGAGATTAGTGATATGCATGTAAAAGACTGTCAATCATGTAAAATTAATTCTGTAAAACATCTGATTATGTGATTCTATAGACTGGTGATTTTCACACATGAGACATCAATAAGCAACAGCCTACTGCACATTTGTTTTGTGGAAAATATGCTTGTGCTACTGATTGTGTTTGGGAACAAAATGCTAACTTTATGTTGTTTGCTTGTTTTCCATTTCTCTTTTGATCTTATTTGGAAAATGGTTGTGAGGAAGTAGGAATACAGCAGGGGCATTGTTCATTCAGTAAGAAAGCATCTTACGGTCTGCACTGTCTTTACATGCTGTAAATTAATATGAGGATATTCATGTTGTATTATATCACATAAACACCAGAAGGTCAAAAGCGGATGCTGAACAATTTAAGATTGAGAACATCATTTTGTGTGGGCTTGTGTGTATGTTTATGAGGATGTGCATGTCTTTTTGTGCTCCTCTCTGTGTGCAGTCAGCTTTTGTCATCAGGTTTGCCAGCATGATTCCTAAAGTCGCTCAAACCTGCCAGGCGATTAATTAGAGCAGGCATCCAACTGCCCTGGCTTCATTTGACTATCGGCCACGGAGCCCCTTACTCCACAATTTCCTGCCTGAATTGGAGGGTTTCACTATCGCTCACCCAGGCAGATCAGATGTTTCCCTTTATCTCAAACATAAAGCCCACGAGCTGCACCCAAAATAAGCCAACCCAGCACAACAATACATATACTGCACATTATGATTACAAGCTGAGGGTGTGAAAGTTGGGACTTAGGCAAGCTTCAAAGCCACAGCAAACAAAAATGTGTCAAGCTTGTTTTTATTTAAGTATTTTAAGTATGCCTGCTCTGTGTGTGAAGTATTTCCTATTACAATTTGTATGTGTGCCCTTGTCTGGGTGTGTGTGTGTGTGTGCGCACACCGTTGTCCACTGTGTCACAGCGCCTTTTAACTTTTTATGGTTTTCTCTTCATTAATTGAAAACATGACGGGTTGCTTTCGGAGGCCTGATGGATGGAGCTGGAGAATTGAGGAAGCCATTAGCTTTACTGGTATCACAGCCTGTCAAGCAGTCAATACACACAGCTTTATGTCTCCGCGAGCAAAGATGGAACAATTATCCCTTTATTAGGCAGCCACAGCGTACACAGACACACACCCGCGTGGGTGCATGGCACGCACACACTGTGAATTGCAGACAAGAGGAGGGCAGCAATAACGATCAGCTAAAATCAGTCATTCATTACTGTCAAGTACACATGACTCTCAGCTTATTAAAAAACCAGCATAATGGGAGAAAGGAGATCGAAAAACTTAATTAGTAAACAATTGTGATTAGCAACCTTTGGAGTAAGTAGACATTTTCTGACTTTGACTTTTAGAGCAATGTTTTCATAAATCAAATTAATCTACAAGTAACACACACAGTTTGCATTTCATTTACATGAGTTTCTGGTTCTGCAGAGACAATTTAACTATTCCGATGTCTGCGTCTGTGCCAACCCCTCATGTGCCAACACATCTATTTATACTTTACTGCACAGTTTCCACATAAGAACCTGCCTTTCTCTGGATCTCTATCACAAAGCTGTTTTCAGTGTTTATTACATGTTAATGAGTGTTAATGCATGATAAAACATGCAAACACATCACGATCGGGGAGTGATGAATAACGCCAACATCTATCCACAGTGTCCCTGGCCTCCCAGTCCAGGGTCACGCCTGCTAAACGAGTGGCACCAAGCAGCAGGAGGTCATAGGTTCATGACCCAAGGGCCGCTTTTAGTAATAGCGGGATTCTTCAGGCTGTGTGTGAACGGAATGACTGGGGCTGCGATCAATACAACAGGTACAGGGGAAGCAGAGAGGTGCAGTGGTGTTGCTGGGGGGAACAGCATTGTCAGAATCCACAAACCGTGCAAAGCAGGTACATTTACTGTAAACAGTGAAAGATACACGGACTCCATCTCTTTACAGGTTGACTTGCCAAGATGTAACAACAGCACAGCGCACGTTGAAGACTATCTGAGGAACACTTTCACTCATTTTCGGTCATGTAGAGAAAGTTGAGTGGGGACATGCATCCCCTGAACAAAGCGGATGTTGTTAGACTGCAATATGGGTTGAGCAGCACATGGGATATCTATCAAAATTATGTACTCTATACAGATTTGTGTTCGCTCTTTGAGAGCACAGATAGATAAACAATGGTGACACTGTTTGGAAAAATTTGGTTTTCAGGGACTGAAGAGTGGACCTTCTTTACTAATTAGTTTATCATACAGTGTAGTTGTTTTTTGAATTGTAATCCAAAACCAAGAGTAAACTAAGGTAACCTCAAGTGATGTCCAAAGTACAAAAATTATAGTCTTTGTCTCGGGTGCTCTTGGAAATCTTGGAAACAGTTTACTAAAAAACAAGAAAGTGATCCATGCACTCCAAACAAAGAAACAAAGAACAAAGTTCTCAAAAAGCAATTATTCTACTTAACAATCGTAAAAGGATGACAACATGTTTCGACAAGACACCTTTGTCAGGGCTTTATTCTAATCATTGATTGATTGATTGATTGATTGATACTTTATTAATCCCAAGCTGGGAAATTGAAATATCACATCCATATACCACATAACATAACATCAATTAGTCCACAATTATTACAAGTTGAACGTAATAATGGCACACGTCAGAATTATACATACAGCACATAAACATTTGATTGTGTATGTACCCTAAAATTTTGAACAGTCCATCATCCAATATAGGCATAATGGATATGTGGCATCGCAGTGTAGGCCGCGCAACAATAAAGAGGCTAATATTGTTGCAATGTTTGTCTAATAAACTGATGAGTGATTCCAGAGGTGCTGAGGAGGAGGGGGGGGACCAGAGCAATGCAGGCTTATACAAGATGAGTCATCATCATCATCAGACGTACATACATGTGGTAGCTACACTGGCATCCATGTGGCTATTATTGAAATAACCAATCTCTTCTGTACTAGTTTTGGCAGTTTTTTTGCACTCCTAAAGTGTGGAGCTAGACATATTGCAGTCCATTGATTGGTCAACAGAATAATCACTTCCATACGATGGCAGGGAAAAATAAAATGCCCCGTGGTCTTCATCTTGCTGTATGACCTCCATTTTTATCCTAACAATGCTACGTTTACTGTGTAGCATTCCTCTTTATATTCTTTATTTCTTTTATTTTATTTTTTATCTTTATTTATTTGTATGACATCCTGCTATTTCTGCATATCTCCCACCATATAGCCTAAAACCCCTGCTGGAAATTAATTGTAAGTCAGATCATAGTCTATCCTTCCAGAGGCATGGACGCATGGATGTCTTGTTGGAAAAGACCTTGTAAGAATCCACATGTTTTGGGAATCGGGTATAATCACTTTAGACAAAGAGACACTCAACAACTTAATTTACTCATTTCTGAATCAAAGCATTCCAGTGTAACCCAGCATCACAGTTAATGCAGCATGAACTTCCTATTGGAGAAGGCCTTGTTTGTGTGTTTTCATGAAGAAAACAAAACAGCATGGAAGGCAAAACAAGAAAAGGGAGAGAAAGGTTAAAAAAGAATAGTTTTTTGAAACCACATTTGCCATTGATATATAAAGCAGTGGAGCACTTTACATAAGATTTATTACCTTCAAGCAGAAATATTATCTTCTCCGGGTGCCATTCATCACCCTGGCCGTGAGACGCTGTGAATGATACCACCAAATTATGTAGATCAGCCATGTCTGAGGGGACAATTCAATTTGGTAACCTTGGTAACCCCAGGTACCCTGAACACACTGACTCCCTGACACATACCCATTTTTTGGCACATTGTTAAGCAATTTTAAAGAAGAAAAAACACAACCACAAATGTTCAAATAAATATTTAATACAAATAAATACACTGTTTTTTTCCTTTTTACTATAGAACCCCCTTGCTGAATAAAAAAAGACGACTGAGTGACAACTTTAGACTGGATAACATGTTCTTTCTTTGCTATTATTGTATGTGTTAGTTGATTTTAAGTTGATCCCACTTACACAGTCCTGCTGCCTGTGCTTTTACTCTTACTTGCAAAAAATCAGAGCTTTTGTTGGAAATAACCTAGGTTATCTTTTTTATGACAGTATATTTAAGATCTTCAGTAAATTCCAGTGGGCCTGAGTGCTCAGCCAGAACAGAGAAGTTTCAAGATACTGAGAGAAAGATTAACACAATCTTGGGTTTGTTAACATTTGTTGTCAAGGATGAAGTATATACAGTAAACACCAACTATTATTGAGAAAATGCTGGTGATGTTAATCACGTTGTCATTTCATGATGTTTCATTTATTTCAAATTGTGAAAGATAAAAATATGTTTCACTAAAATGTTTTCCCACTTCATATGATTCCCAGAATCTGCAAAGTTTTGAACCTTATTCATAGTCTGGTAAGTGGACTGAGAACTTGCTCAAAGTTTTGCAATAATTCGATAATTGCAATAATTTGACCTTATATTTCCATTGTATGCTTTGTACCCTCTAATGTTTTTATAGGGTTTTTAAAAAGTCCTCTGCACGTCCTTGATCAATCGTAAAACACCAGTGACCTCCACATTGGAATCCCCTTTGGATTCAAAGCACTTATATACAGTATGTATCACATATTTATTTGTTTTGACCCTGATATTACATGGAAGTTTCCTCTGTTGTTCAAAGCTTGCACAAATATTTAGTTTAAGAATAATGCAACTTGCTCTGAGCACAGGTAGGTGTATCCTAATTACTAATCTTCTGTCAGTGTGTGCAGAAACAGGCATCTTTTCCCCTACTCTCAGCCGTTTACTCCAGCGCAGAGCTGACTCAATTATGATGCAAAAGGGTATTTTAGAAAAGCCTGGCTCATTTCTAATTAAGCCACACACTCATACCTATTTGTAGCTCATGTCCTGACATAATGCAAATGCTATGTAAATTAACTGCACTGATCTCCTGCTTGCTGCACACTCGCAGCTTGTGGGAGACGCGCAGGGCATTTAGTCATAATTTACACTACTTTGGCTTCTCGCTGGCTGAAACACAGGCAGAGACACATAGATATACTGACGCTTAAGTTAGAAAACAGACAGCAAATAAATTCTTTTAACTGTTTTCCCATCTCATGCTTTCTCCTCCTTGTCTCTCTCCTTGTCAACATATTGATCAGTAGTGATTTCAGAGTCGTCCTCTCTGTCTCTTCTTCAGATGCCTTCACAGGCTACAACCTGCCACGCCTCAAGCCTGCGGGGCTTCCAGAGGGTGGATGTCTGTTCTCCCCCTCCCTTTACTGCAGCCCATTAACATGCTCACTCTGCCGTCACTAAACAACCATATATGACGCCTGGTTAGGTATCTGACTGACCGTATCTGAGTGGTTATGGCCGTAACTGTGGTGCTGAGATCAGCTCTAACACTTGACATTTGACCATTTTCAAACTGAAATTGCAATTTGAAATGAAAATTATTGAAATTTTAAGTTGTTCTATCTTCTCTGCAATTAAAAAAAAAAATCATACATGGTGGAAACAATATTCATCCTTAATTTATCCTTTCTTTCAGAATTTTGAATGCTTAATATTTTGGTGTTGTTCAGCTCCATCATATTTTAATTCTTTTACAGGGAATGTTGAACTGAACCTTGACTTCAAAGATTATATTGCAGTTCAAATGTTTTCCTCAATTAATTCAGCCCTACTTGATAAACCTCGCTGCAGCAGGCTTTGGTCATGCTGTTTATAACAGTACTTACTCATTTTGTTTGTACTGTTTAGAAAGACTGGTGAGGATAAGTAAGATGGTGACGGTGAGATTTTTTCATGTTCTGAATGGGTGCTTTAAAGTATTTGGTGTAGAAATTACAATTTTATGACTTGAGGCTATGTAATAAAACTCAGTGAAGTGCATATGTATAGTAAATCTATCATATGAATAAGATTGGATTTCATTCATGACCTTGGAAACAGCAAATGAGAAAACATTGCCATTTAATGTAGCTGTGGAGCGTTTGTTCATGACAAAAATATCTTAATTGGCAGATGGAGTAAAAATGTAGCTATGTAAATGTCCTTGTTTGTCTTTGCAGCTAAAATATTTATTTGTTTTATTTGCCAAATTGAGATTATGTCCAAATTATCTAAATTGGTTACATTTTAATAGCTGCAATTTTATGACACGGTTTGTTTTCAATATATGATACAGGACTTGGTTGAAAAAAAAAAAAAGAATCCATCTCTTTAGTCCATTTAGTACATATTTTTTAGGTTCGCACCATTGTAATAGCAGTGTTTCCAGTTGTGACTGAATTTTATAAATTTTATTTAAAATAATTAAGAAAATATCAAATCATTTAGATAACGCTTAATTGAAATCTATATATTAATAGAATATATTAATAGATGAGGCTTGTTGAAAAATTAAATATTATAATTCCTTGACATATTGAAAACCTCCCTATCTACTGTCAAACACACCTGTGATGTAGTGATAATCATCATAATTTTACCATAGCAATAGTACATTTAAGTACAAAGCCACCGAATAATGTTTGATAATACACAGTAAGAGCCCAGTGGGATAAGACCAAAAACTTCATATGTCTGTTTTGCTGTGATGTTTTCACCTAAATATGATGAAAAGAGCATATTATATCTACAGTATTTGGAATAGTTTTAAAAATCTGAACATCCATTTCCTGTCATTTTAACCTCAACTAAATAATAAAAAAAAAAAAAAAAAAAAAAAGAGGGAATAGAAATGCAATAACAGAAATTCCAGTTAATCTGTCCAGGTCTAGACTTTGCTCTCTCTTGACTAATCTGTGCCAGTAATCCTTTCTTTGTATCTTGTCTCTTTTTTGTTCTCTATTTCAGTATCTGTGCATTTATGCTCAGCCCATTAATTGTGCCAGAACAGTGCCACATGCCTCAATGAAAATAAATTGCTTTTAATTTGGGCTTTCCTCTTTGCCACGGCCGGCATCACTTAATTTCATTAGCTCTGAACCTGTAGAGCATTTTTTTCAAAAGCGTCATCTCATGGACGCACTTGAAAATGAAAAGAAGGCCCCCCTTCTTCTCTTCTCTCTCTCTCTCTCTCTCTCTCTCTCTCTCTCTCTCTCTGTGCTCCTCAATTAACAGAATCGTTTCCTTTCAACTAAAATGAATGTTATTGAAACCAATTAGCATGGACTGGAAAATCTCTCATTAATGAGGGGAGTGTGGGTGAGTAAACAGGAATGAAAAGATGAAATTAGAGAAGAGGCTCTTCTTGTTGGCCTGGAATAATGACATGCTTAGTCGCCTAATTGTCTGGTGAAAAGCGCCGCTGCGATTGTAACAGATTGCGGTGTTCATTAGGCAGCAATGGGCCACCTGCTGCTGGGGCGGCGAGCCCGCGGTCCCCATACACGTGTTTATCCCAGGGGGCACTTTTTTTTTGGACACAGTGCTCACTATGAAAAGCAAATGAGCTTGCCAATATGCTGCAATGTTGTGTCCTTATTGCCAAGGCACAGAAGCATGATATGTCAAATCAAATGGAATGAATGAAACCCAGTGGTGCGGAGCTCGAGGGTTTCCTCCTCTCATGATGTTTAACAGGAAATGACCTATAAACATACACAGTTTAGCAGAACCTTGTAATTGCATTGCGAAAATCCTAAAGATACTTATTCTGTTTATGATTTCAGTTATCATATCTCATCACAGGGTTTTTTTTATTGCTGCTTTTGAGGCCCAGTTTGTACAGAGTGTGAGGGTTGAGAGAGGGATAATGGGCCTCTAATTGCAGCGTGGATCAGGTTGGGAGGGGGCAGCATTCTCCTAGCATTTATCCCCCTCCATGAAATATTTAATGGCTAGCCTGGAGAAACAAACTCTACACACGTCATCGAATTCATAACCTGGAGAACACAATACATCAATACTCCATCCTCCGTCTTTGTCTCTGCTGCTCATAGTATTCCTGACAACACAGAAACCAAGAGAGAGAAAGAAAGAGAAAGAGAGAAAAAAAAAAAACTAGGGGGTTTAAAAGCAAGCATTCCTAAGTGTAACATTAATTAATTCATAATTAATTCTTGCATTAAGACTAAAATGGGGAGCACATATTGTTGAGCTCAGTGGGGTCTGCTGTTGCTTTGAGGCAGAGCAGAGAGTGTGGATTTTAAGCCGCTGTGACCCTTTGGTGTAACTCACTAACAAGAGTCTTCGCTGCTTCTCTTAAACTGCTCTCTTCACAGCAGCACGAGGCTTTACTGTCACGTGTGTGTGACACTGTGCTTTTTTTAAGCATGCACACAAATTATGTATCAACAGTCAGTATGTTTTCACGTCAGTTATGTCGAGCTCTGGTTATTGATTGGACTGCTGTCCCTGTCCCAGTATACCAACAATAAACTTTATTGAATAACGTGTGTCTGCCTCTGCTACACTTGCTGTACCCTATGAGCTTCCAGTTTAGGTGACAGAGCGTTAGTCTAAAAAAATACAGCAGCCTGGATTCCGCTATGTGCTATGTGTGCAGTGTTCCTCTGTGTGTACTGTGTGTGCATGTGTAGACCCGCTTGAGTCTGACTGAACATATAACACACCTTTGGGCCACATTAAATGAGAAGGTGTATCCAAACTTTTGACCGGTAGTGTACTTGAAGTAGTAATTCAACTTCCAATCATCGTATCTGGGTGTGTTAGTCAGACTCTGACACATTTGTTTTCCATTTTAGTTGAACTAACGCAATGATTAATTTTTGTCTGACATCACATAAACGTACTGATTGTCATTCGTGTGGTCTAACTCTTCTGTTACAGCTCCACCAGAATATTAATAAGTCCCATTGTTGTTGCATGTTGCACAGTCTACAGCTGTTGCCTATAATTATCTTGCAGATAACTTTAGAGGGTGTCAATTAAAATGCTGCTCTTTTTAAACGCCCTCATCTACTGCCCGTGTCTCCTCCACCCCCTCCTCTCGTCTCTCTTGATGGAGGTGGAGAAGGAGGAGGATGCGTGAACTTAAAATTCTTTTATTTGGGTTGGAGGTAACAACACAATAATGTCTCCTCACTCTAAACAGTGCACTGATTTATTTCATGTGTTCACTCACACAGTTTGTCCACTAAGACTGGTCTATGAATTTCTGATAAAAGGGGTCGAGTGTGTCCCTGTGAACCCTTCTGTTAGGGTTTATGTCTTCTTCTTCAAAAGGCTAAATCCTCGCTAGATGCTCGCCTCACCCTGTTCACACCACCTGCACCCCCCACCCCACCCCTGGGACAATTCAGCCTCAGAGCAGCAGGTTTTAGCCTCTCGATCTCTGCACACCACAGCGCCGCAAAGCATCACTTTGTTTACAGTCATAAATACTAAATACAGATAATACAGGTTTTTATGCTCCAGAGCCTCAGCGCTACCTTACAAAACTGCCACAAACTTCAGTATTTTCTGTCTGTCTGTTTATTTTAAACAGCTCAGGTATGATAGGAGTCTGGATTCAACTTTCTATCAAAAGTATAATTTGATTGTCGATGGAACTGATTATTACACAACATTAGTTTGATTCTTGGGTATGAGAAACAGCAAGGGAAACATAACCAAAGCAGATTTCATGTTTCGTTTTCCAGTATTTTGGGGTTTAACAGCTGTGACCATGACGTCCAGACACGTGGCTACAACATGATTATGGCCTTTGTAATACAAACACTGATTATATATATATATTTTTAAGGGTCTTCGGGGAGTTGAAGACAAGAAAGCACCGATCTTCTCTACTCTATCTCTCTCTCTCTCACTCCCTTGGGATTTCTCCCATTTAATTGATTTACTTTGTGCACACTGTGACACACCCATTCACGCATCCTTCTAATCGAGTGCCAGTGGCACACGCTGGGGTCCCTTTGCTCCCTAACCTCTCTACACAGATGGGTTGTCAGCTGTGACATGACACAGGATGCCAAACCCAGTGTATTATTCATCACATATTATAACAATCTTAAAAAAATTGATCATGGATCTATTTTAACGAAAACTGAAAGCCTTGTGTCAAATTTTGTGCAAATAGTGGCATAAACAAATAACTTGGAGAATTTTTGATTTGAGGAAAGTCCTGCTTGCTTGTCCCAGTCCCACATGTGCGCATTTGCATAGTTTAGTTAGAGCAAAATTCCTGGACTAGATATGGGTTCACAAGATATTATTAACACGTAAATTAATCACGTGTAAGGACATATGTCTGGTGCCTGAAGGGCTTTAGAGTCTACAGTTCTTTAGGAACAGCAGTGCTTTGAACTCTGTGGAGATGGACGTAAAGTGAAATAAAATAATATTTGTGACAAATTTAGCAGGTAATGTTGAGTATGAGTTTTTTTCCACTCATCATCCATGAGTGTGTACAGTGATGGTAGGAAGTCGTGGTGT
>JAFBJR010000179.1:6151843-6198100 GCA_016785285.1 Brachirus orientalis | reverse complement strand
CTGTTCAAATATATATTTATATATATATATATATATATATATACCCGGCAACATACAGTATATACCAGGCAATGCAGTACATGTATGTCATGCCACTATTTTAATAAAAAATGAAGATGGCGAATAGCTGTTGTAACCTGGGATGCCAGAACAATCGGGGCAAGCAAAGGAGAGCGTTTTATCAGACAACCAAAGACTCACATTTTCAAATCAAGCATAGAAGACGAAGTGACGTGAACCCACAGGCAACAGATTTCACTTGTGTAGTCACTTCATATTAAGTACAGAATTTGAAGCTGATCAACTTTCTAATCTTGTTTATTTTACATGTGTTTATTGTGATTTGTAAGTGTTCTCCTGAGTAGGATGAGGGAGACTTTAACAGAAATTTGAATCATGCCCTCTCAGGCTGTTTCCATACTCATGAAAAGAACCTGGTGGCATTGGAAGGCACCAGATATGCCAAGTTCTGTGGTACATTGCTTGATCTCCATGGATTTAAAGTGCAGAGTGAACTCTGAGAGCTAGAAACTGGAACTGGTGCTGTTCACATAACTCACTCATGTGACATTCCCGAGATAAAGCTTCGTAATTTGTTTTGTAGGTATTTGGTCGTAAATTCAAAAGTAAAAATTTGACCAAAAGAGCAAAATCTGTCTTTGGGATTTGTTCGCCAAGTGCACTATTTTATTGAACTCTTAATTCAGTCTTTAAAATGGTGATCCAACAGCCTGGCTGACATGGCCATCACTCTTACCACAGCAGTACGTACAAATGAACCAAATAAAGGCAGAGAGAAGAGGTGGAACTTGGAAAGGAGGGACAGACGTGTGGCAGGTGGAACACATAGGGATCAAGAGCGGCCAATAGATATTGATGAATGAATGAATAAGGAGTTATTGAAGAGCCCATTGATTGTTAGCCAATTCAGGATTAATGAATGCCAATGTTGTCTTGGTTCTCAAATAGTGGATTAGGGCCAAATGAGAAGGTTAGACTGAACACTGAAGCATCCTTTATTACCTTTGCCACATCTTGCTCTTCTTTATCTGATCTTAGCTGTTGCCTATTTTTTTAGGTGCTGCCAGGCTGAAAAGGCCAAAGCTAGACAAGTTATGTTTTGAAATGTCTTGAAAATGAATGAAAATAAAATATAAAAAATATGTCTTGAAAACTCCATTTATTTCTGCAGCATTTGTTTTGGTAAACATAGATTTTTTTGTTGGCTTTTGGTCATTCTGCAGACTTTTCAACTGATATGTGAAAGACAGTTTAACTTTGGTGAACAGATAATCTTTATTGTTTAAAGAAAATCTAGCATTTGAACCAACACAGTTGTGAATGACTAAAATTTCAGAATATCTCCTTGTTTTGAAAACTTTCTCTTCCTCTGTGAACTGATAATATAACTCCTGCTTCCTGGTTTTATAATCTGACATTTCCTGTCAGCTCACTGTTTCCTCCTGCATGAGTATATGGAGTGCAGAGGAGGAAGCTGGAGATTGTTGTAGTGGTTTTGATTAGAGGGAAGTGTGTCTTTATGCATTCTTTGACCTCAGAAAACAATTATTGTCTCCCTGAAGCCCACAGCCTTGTCACTTTCCTCCTTCCAGTCCATGTCACACTTGTTGTTATTCAGATATTATTATATAATTTCTAAACTGAAATATTTATTTTATAGATTCCCAAGATTTTTTGGACTGATATTCACAACTTGAGACTTGATCCACTGACTTTTTCTCTAGTTACCCCAGAGACACGAGGATATTATTAAAAGCCCCAACAGTTCTTGGATAATTACCATGAAATTTGCCTAAATGTCCTCCTCAGTGGTATTAACATAAATTTAATGATTTATTTACTTTTATTTGTTGTGGTATTTGTTTCATTTTCTACACAAAATTCCTCAGCTCCACTCTGATCACATACCCTGGTACAGTATATACTGGTAGAACAGTATTTCAGATTTTTAGTACCACCAGAGGAAGCTTGCGTACCAGCTTGAATTCCACGCTTCCTGTGTGCAGCGAATGTCACCAGTCCCAACACCGCTTAACTCAGAAACACAGAGAGAGTCATTAATCAGCATTGTATGAACTCATTTGAAAATATGTGAATGGAATGTAAGGGGCATTTGTTTTAATATTTAAAGCAGTTTACAGTTTTAAAATGATTAATAGCTGATGGAAAGAGAAATGATGGGTGTCAGATACTTAGACTGAATATTAACTAACAACTGCTGTTGCTGTTTTAATGTCAATGTTAGCTGTGTGTCTTGAATCTCCACATTTGCACAGTAAACAAGAAACTATTTTGTTAAGTGGTTCATTTTAGATTCATATGGACTTTGTCTCCTCTGGGTTTGCTTTTGCAATTTCATATATAAAGTCACACTATGAATCTAAATATATAATATTGAATTATGCTGTGCTGGGAATATTTATTTTTGAATTGAAAGCTTGCAGCTAAAATGTGTCGTGATCCCTGGCTGTTTATCTGAGAACTTTGCATCAAGAAGTTGAGCCATAATCCACTGCAAATACACTTTGACTCTGCTTTAACCACAAATAGGATTTGGAAAAATAACATTGTGATTAATGCATGCTAACTACATAATAGAACTTAGAAATGTAATTAAGAGTAAATTCCTGCTCCTAATTGGTACAGCTTTGTTATTCATTACAGTCCACCGAGGACAAATGGGATATTAGATGCATATTAGTGGTATTACTTTTTTATGATAGTAACACAGCTTAAAGAGGACCATTTATTATTTATTGCCCCCCTTGATTTCACTTGGGATTAAAGAAGTGGATTTAGCAGTGAATGTTAGCTCTACTATTTAAGTTTTTAAAACAGCTACACTTTATGTTGAAAGTGCTACAAACTATCAAATGCTCAAATTAGTTTGTTTTTCTCTTCTCTCATTCTTGCTCTTTCTCTTTCACAAAAAAGACGCACTCCACTCTCTGTGGTAATCTGAGAGAAACCCTTTTGACCTATTCACAACCTGGAACCATGAAACTATGGATGAATGACTGAAAAGGAGAAATGCATAGGTGCAGGAAGCAAATTTGCATCTTTATGCAAAGCTTTAAATGACATTTTCTTTTAAACTCATGCAGTTCACATTGTGTATTTGGTATTTTCTTTGTATCCACAGAATTATCAGCACTGTGATAAATGTAGTCCACAAATGTTTTCCTCCCAGAAAACTCTCACATGTTAAATTACTCCTGGTTCACAGATTTCTATTTGTAAACTGTCTGACATCTGATCATGTCAGTTACTGCAGAGGCCAAAGAAGAGGAGGCAGCAGCAGGTCGAGCATTAATGTACAGCAAAGCTTGTATGGTATGTGAGTGTGTGCACAAGTGTGTAGGGTCGTGAAGACAGATTGACCACGAAATGGGGGAAGGAACAAGAAAAATAACAAGGAAAACCCAAACATAGGTGAAAGAAAGACCGCAGCTTTCAGGTTATGACGGTCAACACCAAACCCCGCGAACAAAGCCGCCGTCTGTTTTTAAATTCAGACACAAATGACTAATATTACAGTATAAATTCTATGAGATTTTTATAGTGTGATGACATTGTATTCCCAACTGCTCCTTATACAAAAGGTTAAACGGATCATACTCTATGCAATATAGAAGAGTGGATCACATAAATATTTTTTTCTGAGAAACAGTTAAATTAGTGACAAATAACAGTTTGTTGTCAGTTTTCACAGACAAAACAAAAAAAGACTTGGATTCACAAAGTTAAGTAGGCATTGATAATCACTGTCGCTTATCTACATTGTTGAAACAAGCAGGCTTGCCACAGATGGCAGAAGTTCATAACACACATGGCACACACACGCTGTCTCACTTCCTACAATCTTTTGTCACCTGCTCCAACAAATGTCCCATGTAGGACGAGGGCAGGACCCTGGCCTGATGGGAAAATGGGAAATGAGCAATCATCAGACGAACATAAGGAGCTGCAGTCTACTAATCAGATCAGGAAGCTGTGCGTGTTTATGTGTGTGTGTGTGTGTGTGTGTACCTGGTATTCCTTATGTTGTGAGGACCGTAATCTGTTTACACAGTCACATTATGTGGAGAAAAGCCCCCATAACATGAATTACTGCATTTTAAGGTGAAGGTGTTTTAAAGTTAGGCTCAGGTTAGAGTTAGGTTAAGGTTAGTGATCATCATTAGGGTTGGGGCACTAGTAATTATGGTTAATGTCAGAGTATCCAGGAAAAGAATGGAAGTCAATGCAATGTCACAGAAACATGTGTGTGTGATCTTGTATTTGTTACCTATTTAGGACCTATTCTGGCATTAACACTGACCTTGTCAGGACCAGAAGTCCTCATGGAGACCAAAACCTGGTAAAACATAATTTCTGAAGAACCAGTTAAGTTTAGGACTAAGGTTTGAGTTGTGGTCAGGAAGTTTAAGCATTAACTGGTTATCCTGAAGTTTAGGTACAATGTGTTGTTTAGACTAGTGTGAGAGTGGAAGGTTGTCTGTCTCTATGTGTGGCTCTGCGATGGACTGGTGACCTGTCCAGGGTGAACCCGCCTTTCGCTCGATGTCAGCTGGGATTAGGCAGCAGTGCCCCTGCAACCCTCATTTAGAGGATAAAGTGGTAGAAAATGAGTGAGTGTTGTTTAGGCTGTCCAAATGAAGGGAAGTCAGGAAGAATAAAAGCACAACCCTGTTTTTGTGTGTGTGGCCTGTAAACTTACTAATGACAGCCATTTTTTAGGAGGTGGTGGACTGAAGGCCTTACTTTGGACACAGCGAGGGGCTTTTCCGGGTCTGTGTGCCCTGTCGTCTGAGCATGAGTCAGCGGGCTGTGGAGGAGGGTAAATATTTAGGTCTAGGAAAGGAAACATGTATTTCCCCTCTGTGGCTACGGAACAATAATTCCCTCCCTCTCCTGCTCTCTGTGTCTGCTTCTCAGAATAGCAGTAATTATCACACTTCCCTGTATTCATGTGAGGACCTCATTGTACTGGCAGTTAGCCTGCAGGCCATAGAAACAGAAAAAAAGTTAACTGTCTGTTTCAAGGGTTCTCTACCCCTGGGCCAGGGATCAGCATTGGACCTTGGGTTGGGCCAAACCCGGCCGCAAAAACCCGTAGGGAGCAGGCCTACTGCAGAATGATTTGTAATTTATTTTTTCCTGAATTTTTTATTTTTTTTTTCGTTTTTTTTTTTACATGTGACAATGGAATGCATGTATAACCATTCTTAATTCAAGGAAAATTAGGAATATTGAGCTCTTTTACAGCAGTACCGTGAATTTGCATTCAAAAGAACAAAAACATTAAAAATATCATAGAACCTACTGTAAATTACAAAAATTCAAATATAGTCTAAAACATGGCAAATTAATCTGTCACGCAGGAGAAGAATTGTAAGAGTAAAACACAAAGGTAAATTAAAACAGTAATTAAAAACAATACTTTTAAATTATGCATGCAAATTATGCAATAATACACTAAAAGCAGGAAGCGTGAGCACCAAACAAGTCATCAAGTAAGTGTTTTCTGTCTCATTTCAAATTGTCCTGTGCTTTGTTCCACTTATTCTAAAAGCGGACACTGACAGAGATATTAACAGCATCATTGACACTGCTGTACTTTAATGGTGACTTGTAAATATGGACTTGAAACTGACAGTGTAGTCCCATTGAAGTTGCAGATATCCAATAATGCCTTGCTTTTTTCACATTGTATCAAACTGGTGTTGAACTGTGGCTTCAGTGAACAACAAACTGCCACCAAAGCTCCCACAACCATCTGTGGGCTCCTTCAGAATCACAGAACTGCTGTAGGAGAGAAAAAAAAATATCTGAGCTGTTTACTTTATTGATTCTAAAAGTGGAAAATTATTATATGTCGCTCAAATGGCAGAAGAATTGCAGAGATGACACATTGGTCAATGAATGATCACAATGTTGTCTTGTTTGATGCGACTGAACCAATCAACATGAGCTGATGGGAAGCCAGGACAGATTATGGCTCTGTGACAGGAACAGAGCAAGTGCACAAGACGTGTGTATGAGACGCTGTCACTCAAACCACATACACACACTCACACACACACACACACACATGCATATACACATTAGTGTCTCAAAGATACTTGTTTCTGACAAGCTGATAAATCAACATTTTATAGCTATACTGTCCCCTTGTCCGCTCCAAGGGAAAATATCATCCTATTTGCAATAATCTGACACCTCACTGTGGTGGAGATGATATTAGATTCTTGATGACGAATAAAAAGAGTGAGGAGAGAGGTAGAGGGTGATGGGAATGTTGGGATGGGGGTTTTCTTGGGAAGCGGCATTTTTTAGTATGCATGTTGATCCTGTTAGGCTGAAATGCAATAACAGATCCAGAGGTCCGCTGCACAGGAGAAAAGACCCTCCCAACTCTCTCTGACTACCTACTATTTATCATTCGCACATAGACTGCCACTGGAAAGAATATATTGCTTTAAAAAGTCGCTGCTGTAATAGCATTTATCTAATTTCCATAAATTTTCATCGTGAATTTGATATTTTCTTCATCGGAGAACAACATAAACTATTTAAGGAGGACGCCAATGTGGCAAACTTTTTCTCTCATCCTTAAATTTCCTTTGTGATGATGGATACAGTGTAGAAGGGATTCACATATTGGGCAGCGAGTTTAGTATACACAGGGAGATGCAGGTGGCACATAATGCACATAACACACACACCACAGATTGACTAAGCTTCAGCATTACATCTATAACTCTGTTTCATTTAGATTTACTATAGATTGTAACTCTTCTGAAATACAAACAAGCTCCTTGTTAAAATGTCATGATAACTGATTAACTATTTAACCTGTTGTTGTGTTAATATTTCCTGTAACCCAACCTTGACTCGTACAGACATATATCATCAGTGTAAGGTAATAATATGATAGTTTTGGGTTTCTTTTACACTGTACCAGCTGTCCAAAATATCTGTTATGTGGGTATATGTATAGGGAACTGAAAATTCTTTACTAAGGACAGTGACAGATTGTCAGAGAAGAAGAAGAAACCAACGTCGCCCATTGATTTGATCTGAACAGTGGTATCTAGTGACCCATCTCGCCACATGCCCTTTCTGCACCAAATTACTGTAGAAGCCAAAAGCTCTTCCCCCAGTGATACTCACTCATTTTCTACCACTTTATCCACTGAGGGTCGTGGGGGGTGCTGGTGCCTAACTCCAGCTGACATCGGGCGAGAGGCGATGTACACCCTGGACAGGCTGCCAGTCCATCACAGGGCCACACAGAGACAGACAACCATTCACTCTCACATTCACACCTACGGGCAATTTAGAGTGTCCAATTAGCCAAAACCCCCCCAGTGATACATACAGTATATTCCAGGTAAGGTTCTCAGGGACTGTGCTCATGAAGTCACAGGTGTGAGGACAAATATTTTTAAAACCTCAGTCTCCCAGGTTCTGATACCAGTGTGTCCTAAGACATCTAATCCCTGTGCATAAGAATGCAGTAGTAACAAGCATGAATGACTATCTCCAGGCAGCTCTCATCCTAATAGTTATGAACTACTTTGAGAAGCTGGTCGTGGCTCACATAAAAAGCAACACTGACATGGGCCCACACTAGTATGTCTACAGGAAGAACCGCTCTACATCAGACACTGAGTCATCAGTCATTCACTCTGCTCTCACCACCTAGAGAGTGGGGACTCCTACATCACGCTGCTCTTCCTGCACTTCAGTTCTGCCTTCAATGTGATCATCCTGCAGATATTGGCCAACTAAATACGACTGCTCAGACTAACACCTTCATATATTCACATGCGCTAGGGAACACCTGGGCAACCATACTATGAAGTTTGAGGGTGACACAGTTATGGTGGGACTGCTATCCCACAATGAGTGGCAGGGTGTGAAAGATTTGGTGGGCTGGTGTGGGGAGCATCAATGTAGGGAAGATGAGGGAACTTGTGAACTTTAGGAGAAAAGGTCCCACCTTCTCCCCTGTTCATGCAAGGAGCAGCTTTGGTAATGGGCCACAGCTTCAAATAACTCAGAGTCCCGAAGCTTGACATGGACCATAAATATCTCCAACATCATTAAGAAGAAGGACCACCAATGCCTCTATTTCCTCGGGAGGCTGCAGCTCAATAGCCCAGTGCTGGCAGCGTTCTACAGGTGTGTGATTCACTTATCTTCTCCTTCACCACTTGATACGAGAGCTGCTCTGCTGCTTATAGGAAGACACTGCAGAAGGTGGTGATAGCTGTAAAGAGTGCGACCCACATCATGGGGCACTCAACCCACTCAGCCAAAAAAATATTTCACTCCTTTGGGCAGGAGGCCCAATGGAGGCAAATGCAGCTTCTAACCATGAAGAGGCTGTACTCCAATCTGATACTGATATTGAATATCAGTCCGATAAGGACTAAGCTGGCTGGAACAGGTCAATTTATTCAATTCACTTCTATGTTATTGTTAATTTATGTCTTCATATGTGTACTGATACATGCATTGACACAGCACTAATATGTCATGCTAGCAGTAGAGCTAACATATGTGAACTGATATTTATTTATGTAATTTTTTTGTTTTATCATATCTACAGATCTACAGAACCAAAGCTCGTTTATACTGTAGATCATCAGACAGGAATGACTTCTCCCTCTTCATGGACATGAAGTTATGGCATGGACATTCATTTTATAGACGACTACTTACTTCTGTGCACAGAATATGCCGTCTATGTCAATGCTCTCTCTTTCCATTTTTGTTACTGATGCAGTTTATGGGCTATTACTGGATCAGCAGGAAAGTCGCAGAGTCGTTCAGCAGTGCATTGTTCTATCAATGTTTGGAGACAAATAAATACAATGTGGATGAGAAAAGAGAAGATACATGCATTGGTTTGTGGGGTGAGATTGAAAGTGGGGAGTGAAAAAATGTATCCATGTTAACAGCACTTTACTTGACTGGATTTACAAAAGCACAACCAAGTAAAATCGAAACTACTTTGATGTCATCTGACAGGATTTAAGTTGCCTTGTCCATTTAATCATTGGGACTTTGCATTGAATGATTGGGCTGTTTTATGGTTGACAATGATGGTTGCCATGTGTACCATGCATATCCTGTGTCTGTTTTTAGTGTCAGTTATGCACATAATCACTGTCGGCAGAATGCAATACAGACATGAACAATAGGCGAGTACAGGAATGTGACAGGGTAGGCACTTTAGCAGCAACAATGTTTTGTAGAAAAGCTGAGAAATCACGTCAACAGCCACTATTGTTAAAATTTGGATTTGTCCTGTGCTGAAATGCCAGCCTTACTGTGCGTGTGTTGTGTCGTATAATGAACATAATAATGTGACAGAACAAATCATCAAATGTCCTGGTGGAAATTTGAAAATAATAGCTGGGATTCCCATCATCAGTTTCTCACAATGGCAGAGAAAGCCAATGAAATACTCATCACTGTCAGAGTGTGCTTGATTTAGGGGTCTTACATACTCACTATAGTGGCACCACTGTTGTGTATTCTTTACGAAATCGCAGGCCAAACAAAATTGTAACCTCCTTGAGTACTGTCATGTTTGTTTTTACATGATGCTAACTTAGTAGTTCTTAATTATTTGAGCTCTTTGTCCTAGAGGTATCATCATACACATATAAAAAAAGAGATGTGCTCTTTCATTTGCATTATGAAGCCTCAGGAGAGGCAACATAACCAGCATCATGACAGTTTTTAAAATCCAAAAATCACAGATGTCACCTACATCCAGGTACTTAAAGCCGTGTTTCCATCTATGGTAGGGTTCGGTTTGGTACAGTACAGTTAGCTTCAGAATGGTAAAGCCCTCAGTCAGGCTTGCATTTAGACTGAGAACAGTACTTTTCCTTGTGGGTTGTGCCGATGGCTGCATCACTGAATTATGTAGCATGATGTTGTACCGTTGACTTTGAAAATGACATAGCAGACAAGAACACAACGGACAACAATGGATGACTAGCTCCACCTGGACTCTACCATACCATACCATTTTACTACCCAAGAAAAGGGTACTAAAAATGTAATGGTTGGGGCCGTTTATTTTGGTACTCTTCCCATTGGAAACACAAAAAATATATATTGAATCGAACCATTTCCTTGCATCATCTTTTGAGGAAGACATGAAACTCACAGTGGAGACCATTGACTCCTCTGGTAATTTTTTTTGGTATTATAAATCATGTGAGAAAAGGTGGGGACTTTTATTTAAACTGAGTTTTGATGTGGGAATTCCATGTGTCTCAAACAGTGATTGATACAGCTTACTTTTGACTTTGTCTACACAGCTCAACAGCTGCTTTTAAAGAAGCATCCACAGTGATTGACTTAGATTGACTTAGTAAGACTGTGATTGCACAGTGAGCACCTCATAGCAAAAAATCAGAGGGCTGCAAAAACTTTAGGGACCTCCAGAGATGATGATGTCATTTCTGCTGTGCAGAGGCTTGAGTCAGATGCGCTGTGGCAACAGTAATCCAGGCTTTAGAGCGCCTGCATAGGTTGGAGCAGCAACTAGATGATATATGAGACTCAAGTTGACAATAGTTGGAGTTTTGGGGAGGTGAAGGGTGAAGAGGATGCAGTAGGAAGGAATACAGTGGCATGAAGGGTCTGACTTGAGACTGGATGGGAGGGGCTTAGTCAGACAGTAGGTGAGTGTGTGCCACCAGGGGGATTCATCTGTCCTGGGTTCAGACAGGGCCTCATTAGTGAGGAGTGAATTACACTCCAGACACGTCTTTATGTAGACTAATGATATTACAGCTCATGCGCTCAGCTCCACCTCAGGGGGAGACAAGAACTTTACAATCTGATTTGTTCTGTGAACTCAATGTAATCTAGCACCTACGACTGACATCATTTTATCTATCTGTCCATCTAACTAGCTGCTCATGTCTCATGACTCCTCCCCTGTACGCCAGCTCACTCTGTCTTCCTCCTCAATGCACATCTGCCCTGCAAACTCTTCCTCATTCCTTCCTCTTGCTTGTTTCTCTCTGTCCCACCACCCTCCACCTCTTTTTCTCCTACCTCTCACACCCAAACACACTCTCCCTCCCAGCCTGTGCCTCCCTGCCCCCACGTTGTCAGTTCTGACAAGCTGCTTTAATGGGCGATGTGGCGCGTGCCTCTGACCACTGAGCACAGTCATTAACCTTCACTGGCATAATTGAATTCAAGGTTGATTGCTCATGACCCTCCCCCCTACCGAGGTCCCTCTCAATGTACATATTCATTACAGGTCCCCGGCTCTAAATGGATTGCACAGGGAAAGCTGTAGCAATCATCCAGGCCGCTCGGCGGGGGCAGCGGCACGCTGCTAGGGGGCCGCAAGGGGACCGAGGACGGAACGAAGGGAGGAGGGAGGAAAGAGGAGGGGCACTAATTGCATGCTAGAGGAAGAGGATCAGATTATGAAAAGAGTGAGAGAATGAAGATGGATCCCCATGACACTGTCAAATTAAGGGCAGGCCTTGTAACATAGAGAGGCACTGAAATGTACAGTGGCACCCGCTGCACCAAAGGAGGAGAGGGGAGACTGCGAAGGGGGTGGAGGGAGGAAGGAGGAATGACAGATAGTGAGAAAAAGGAGGGGCAGGGGGGTGGTATGAGATGAGAAAGAGGCCATTGAGGCTAAGAGAGAATTGAATGTAGAAGAATGAAGTGATATAGACACTCTCTCTCTCTCTCTCTCTCTCTCTCTGTTTCTCTCTCTCTCTCTTTCTCTCTCCAGCTGGTTTCAGTGTGAAGAAGAGGATATATCACATCACTCAAACACCACCATTACACCCCCGCCTGTCCCACACATACACACACACACACATACACATCGCCACCACCACCAGGCCAGCAGGTCTCTAACTCTTCTCTCTCTAATAGCTGTCAGATTACTATCAGCCAAACAAGACATCCAGCCTCCCCCCTCCCCCCTCTCTCCCCCTCTCTCCCACCCATCTTCCACATTACTCTGTAGTTGTCCTCTTCCTCCCCTGTTGCATTGCCTTCTTGCTTCCCACCTGTGTTCCTTATACCCTTTTGGTAGCTACTGCACCAGGTCACGGCAGGTCACACCACAAGGAATATGCAGAAAACAGTAAAAACTGAGAGACTAGTTTTTACCATGAGAGGCTGTTTGCAGTTTTGTTGTTTGACAGACAGTTTTTGGTTCAGTAAAGTGGATTAGGTTCCCAGAGAATCATTGCTTTTCGATTGTATTTACACAAGTAACATAACAGGTCATATAATTTAAAGTAATTAGAAAGTAATAGTATTACTTTTAAATAAGTAATAAGTAATATAACCTATACTGTTTATGAGTAACTTGCCCAACACAGGTTATGAATTATTAAAAAGACCCACTTTTCTGTCAGTGTCTCTGGTTCATGTTGATCCTCATCACACTGGACACTCACTCAAGTGATGAGAAAACACTAACTTTTTTTGTTTGGTTGTTTTATTTTGTTATATAGTAAGCCAGTAATGCACATGCACATTTCTGCATAACCTTTAGACTGAAATATACAATCCATCCATCCATCCATCCATTTGTTAAATAGTCATACATTAAATAGTATGCATTTAATAGCACTAGCATCGATACTTCCTCTGACTGTATTCCTCTAGAGCCACCAAGGACATGGTGGCTCTAGAGGCCTGGGTGTAAATACAGACTCACAGAATTGCGGTTGCCTTGTTGTATCCACTAGTTTGTTCCCTGCTGTGGTCAAACAGAGCAGGAGAAAAGGCCACAAAAGACAGAGGAAATGTCAAACAGGAGGAGAATAAACACCAGTCAAGAGGATTATCCACAACCTGACCAAACCAAAATATGGCATGACTTTTGACTTGGAACAACAAGTAAGCTGTTACTAAATAAGCCCTTCCAGTAAAAAAAAGTATTAAGATTTAGTATTCCTTATCAGAAAGTGGTACTTTTCCTATCATGTAAAGGCTGATTTTTGAGTTTGCCCTTTCGCTGGCCTTATGCACTACTACTGTCGTCTGGCCGGAAACCTGTCTGCCCTTACACACAGCCGGTGGTCCACAGGGAGTCATCCAACTGTCAGTGCTTCGTACTGTTCCAACCTCCTGTATATCAGCTCTGTGTGTGTACTCATGCATGTGAGATGGTCCTTTATCCCCCCTCATCATCACTAACAGGGTTTCCCAGGCTCTGGCCAGCAGAGTGTGGGTCACAGGGCAGGAATCAAACAGCAGAACAATGGAGAGCTTCCTCCACTTAACCTCCTAATGGGCTCTCAATGGCTCCCCAGGCTCCTTCCAAACTATCAGCCACTGGATTCACTTACCTCACTACGCCAACCAGGGTGTGTGTGGGGGGTCTGATGATTGTGGACACGGCATACTGCGAAGAAAGCATGTGTGTGTGACAGAGTGTTGGTGTGAGCCACAGAGCCAGACCACAGACAGACGGACAGAAACACAGAGGAGGTCCAACTGTTTCTGATGAGCTATGTTATTTTCTGTGTGATGGCATGCAGGCAGTGGATGGGAGCGCTGGAAATCTCACATTCTCACAACCACCTACTCATCAAGCTCCCATCGAGCTGATGACCCGTGTTAACCAGCACCACGCATGCTTTCAGGTGTTGCTCGCACTGTTGTGTGCCTCCACTGACCGTTGTAGCTGTCAGCATATGTGAGTAAGACTTTGCGTTTAGACACTCGGCTCTGCCAGTTAGACTTCAATTATTACTTTCAGTATTTGCTTCATCCCTGAGCACCTCACAGGCCCCAAATCTGCAAAGACAAGTGGCCTCATTTATTTCCATGGAGGAAATAATTTAGCAGCGTTGGGCGCTAACGAGCTAGAGCGTAGGGATTCCTAATTAGATTCACTTTGTTTCTGTCATTTTAATTACGTTGTGGTCCCCAGCAATGGAGCCACCAGTGATCTGCCAGTCTCTTAGCTCCGCTGCCACGCATGCCATTGCAAAGGCTCTCAAAAAAACCCAGCAAACTGAATTCTCCCTCCTGTCAACCAAAGCTATGACAGGCAGGGGGTGTATGTTAATTTGTTGATTCTGAGCATGTTTGGCTGCTGTGTCACTTTAATCTCTGAACAACACCACAAAGGTCACAGTCGTCTGATGCAAACAAATACAGCCTTTCTAAACTTTTTTGGTGATGAATCATTATTTATTGCAGTAAATGAAAGGCATGGGAGACAGCTTTTCCTGCCTGTGTAGTCGTAAGCGGTGTGTTTATGTTCTGCTTTTGAAGGGAAAGCATCACTAGACCAAACCACTTTGAGGTTCCTTTTGAAGTATTCCCCTAAGACACAGTTGCTAATCATTTGGTGTTTCATGATGAATTCAGCTCAGTTCATTAGACTGTTTTAACTGATGTTGCTGTCTTAGATCCCGTCTGCCTCAATGCGCACACTGAACTATTTAGATAATTGAGTGATTAATTGAAACCCAATGATCAGCACAGACCTTATGGTCTACTTTCATTTCAAACTTGACAATTTATTATCAAGTTATTACCTGCTTCAAGCATGTGTTAGCATCAGAAATTGGTGAGAAGTGTTCGAATGAGTTCTCTGCAGCCATCAGACATGTGATATTAACTTTGTTTGTCTTGTATGTAAGCCTAAAAGGCCTCAGATGCAGAGGTATGAAAAGAAATAATGGTTTTAATTCCTATCAGTGCTATTTGAGAAAATTAAGGAGGTACAAAGAGAAGAAGAAATCCCTTGATGTGTTGCACAATTGCAGTGTTGCATGTGTTGTGAGAGAGGGTTTACCATCTGTTCCATGTTGTGTGACAGTGATCAGTCTTCAGGGACCTACACCCCAGATGAGGTCAGCCTTACCTGTCAATCACAGCAGGCCTAATCTGCTCAGGTCTCCTCGAGCAGGGAAACCCAAACCCCAGGCCTTCAAGTTGGGCAGGCTTTTGGATGGAGTGAAGCCTAAATAAAAATTTGGCAGTGCACTGCATTGTGTTAACAAACAAAATCGGCAAATTATTAAATTCCCCTGAACATATTGATGGACTGGCTTGTTGGCACACAATATATGACACATGATCTTCCTTTGTAAACAGTGTTAAAATAAAATGTGTCTCTGCCTTACAGGATTTCAATTTGTACTCTCTGTTTTCTTATATTGGAATTAGTGTGTTATTATGGGATGTAAATGGTAAATAGTCTGTATACATTGCTTTTTTAGTCTTGTTGGCCGATCAAAGAAAGTGTTTACACTACATTTTTGCCATTCACATATTTACATTTACACTGAAAAGAGGAAATGGCTTGAAAATCATTAAAAGTTACTTAAACCTAGCAAAATAACTCACTAACTTAGTGGGAGTCATACTTTCTGCCGGTGCCTGCATGACGTACGTTTTGTCATTTGCCCAATTCCATGTGGACCATTGCGACTACACGTGCAGTGTGAGTCCTCGCCACCTGACTGCACATGTTCCCTGTAGTACAACACTTTTCAGTCCAGTTGTTGTTTTGGGCAAAAGAGACAATGGCAATTACCATGGAAACTTGCTTGAGGGTATACGAGGAAGTCTACAAGATGAAGAATACAAAGTTAGCTCAGCACAGTCATGGATGTGTTTGGGAGGGGGCGGCTAAATGCTCTGTCACACTAGGTTCAGTACTTGGTCCTTAGTGCAGGTGATTGACATCGGAGGAGCAGAGTCTGCGTGAGGGAGTGTGGTGGCGGAGCATGCCATGTGGTATGAGGGGTCTGAGTGGGGAAGATTTCATAGGTGAGGAGAAGAATGTTGAAGTGAAGTGACATGGTCACAGGAACAGGTGTGAGTGAGGAGGCGTGCTGCGGAGCTCTGGAGACAGAATACTTGTTTCCAAATTTAAGCCTCATAGCTGTGGACGTGACCTATTGTTGCACCGTGTCTGTGTGTGTGTCTACAAACATTAACACAGCTGATTAACAAACATCTGCGCTGGTCCTAGATATCATTTTGTCCAGGAACAACATTTTATTCTGCAGGACAAAGTCTGTACAGATGTTACACAACTGTGTGTACACACAGACACACACACTCTAAGGTCCATTGCTACAGGGTTATCACTGAATTGAAATGGCCAGAAACACTGTACAACAGGAAGACAGTTGCTCCACACCAGGGAAATGTTTCTTTTCTTATACTGGGCATGTTCAGTGAACAGCCACAGTCATCTTGTTCTTCTGTCATTGAGATACAAGCATCACATTGTAATGTGTCTATGTCAGCACTGATTGTGAGTTCCAATTCAAGATTAAAGATACAAATCATGGATTAGATGGGTGTTATTCTATACATACACACTGGTTTGTTCTTGTGAGGACATTAATTTAATGCTTAAACCTAACCTTAACCTAACCACAAATCAAATGTTAGCCCACTTTACCAGCTCTCCGTCTGCCTTATTAGGATCAGGTTTTGGTCCCCACGAGGACTACTGGTCCTGACAAGGTCATGTTTATGCCAGTAAACAAATGCAAACACACACACACACGCGCGCACACACACACACACACACACTGTAATGAGCTGGCTTTTCTACAACAGGAACCAGAGGGAATAGTATTTCCAATCCCTGAAGCTCATGCTCTCAAAATATCATCACAAAATCTGCTACAACTTTATACCAGCAAAACCTCATGCAAAACATGACTTCAAATGTGTATGCCTAAGTAAAGCAGATTTTTTTTTTTAGCTTTGAGTTGATCTAATGAGGTATAAAATGATTTCAAGATGTGAGTTCACTGCATGATGCACAGTCATGACATGGAAATACATGTATAAGCTGCTTTAGTTAGCACTTTACATTACAGTATGGAGGAGAACAGGGAGGAAGAATTGTGGCTGATGCAGTTTCCAGCTTGGTATTAACAGTTGTAATTCTAGTGGAATCATTGAGTTAATATTATAGTAATACAATAAATGAAAAAGTTTGTGAAATCAAAATTGATATTTAGGGTATTATTAACAAACAAAAATTCTTTATTTTTTAGACATTTTGTCCAGTCAGTGATTAAAAACCAAAATATATTTCTGTTTTGTAATAACTGAGAGGTGCTTACATATTGAGTTGGAACTAGAATTGGCATTTTACTAAATCTGTACAAAACCTTTACTAAAATGTGTTAAATAAGTAAAAGGAACAGCAAATCAATAAACAGCTAATGGAAAAAAAACATGATCCATAATTCAGTTTTCAGCTCAGCAACACTTCATTACACATCTTTATCTACTTTATGTGTTTTTTGAGGATGGAAATGTATTATTCATTCTTTTATTTATAATAATCGTGTGTATTTTTCAGCAACATCTGTGGCACATTTGGAGTTATTTGCCGTAGGAACTTAAAATTGATGCAGACAAAGGCACTGGAAGTTCTAAATGTCTAAAAATCTGTCATTTTGACGACTGTGATATTTGTATAATTAAAACGGAGAGGGTATCATCCAGCCCATATATGATGTGACTGCTGCATTGATGAAATTATCTATCTTGAAATAAATTAATATGTTTATCAGGTACAAAGGACATTTTAATAACTCACCTGTCAAAAGTACCCGATTATGTCTGGGGAAACTGGCAGCTGATAATTACTCACAATTCATGCCACAGGTTTGAATCTTTGCAAAAGAAAATTGATGAAACACAATCTAAATTGGGTACAGTAATCCATTCCAGGTAATGATGGGAAAAAGCATAAATAAAAAAACGATTCTTGGGTTAGATTTACATAACCATAAGAGCTCTTACAATCTCAGTTTCGTTCAGTTAGCCGTCACTCTAAAGTTACACAGTTTTTCTTTTTATGTGATCCATTAGGTGCTGTTTCTCTCCACACACACACACACACAGAGCCACATGTGCCTGCTGGGCTGACAGGAGTTTGTCTCAAGTTCAAACCACCTGGATGTGGCTGTGGAAGTGCCGTCCACTGTTCTCACTGACCACCTGCTAAGTGCATCCGCAGGTCTGTTGTATGTCTCACTGTCGTATCACTATCACATTAACGCTACTTTGTCGACCTAACAGATCTCACTAAATGCATCCTGTGGTCATTTCCTGAGGAATAAATAGCTGGCCAAACCCACTCACTTTGCCTCAAACAGCAGTGACTCAATGTGACATCACTTGCTTCCTGTAAGTGAATGTTGTTTTTTGACAGTCCCAGTGAATTTGAACTGTTCCGATAACAACTGTCTGAAAGATAAAATAACACAATCATATTTCTGTGGGAGAATAATTCAGCATATGAATATTTAGCTAATACTGCATTCATATACACACATAAAGTTATTGTATTTCTGTAGAGAGTGTAACGGTTCTTCAAGGCTAACTTTGTGATGTTGGTTGACTTGACTTGATGTCCTACAAGTTTAACTATTTTAGATTACAAAATAAGAACTTCTATTAACATTTGTAAAACAAAAAAACAAAAAAGTGAAAAAGGCCTAAATACAGTATACAGTAGCATATACATTTTAATAAATGAACAAAAACTTTTCATGGAACCTTTATTTGATAACTGACAATTTGATGGAGCAATTTAATCTTGATTTTCACACACATACTGTGCAAACCTTTATTTTTGTATTTATTGATTTACTGGGTTATTTAAGATGGACAGTGCATACTGACAGTTCTGTAAATATGTCAGAAGGCTGAATTTCCATCTGCAGTCCATGGCCCGAAGTAGGCTCCTTAAAAAGCTCAGTAAGAATGAAAAACAAAATACTAGGCTGATGTATAATGTAGCTGAAATGACAACAACGTTAAAGCACTAAAACAAAGGCAAAGGAGACGCACACTACACGACAGTAACATACAATATTAGTAATATGAACCTATAGAGAAGCTTTTGAGTTAAAATTAGCATTAGGTTTGCACAAAGGTAATGAAAAGTACCATCACCTCCAATGTTTTCTCTTTGTTTGCTTAGTCCATACAAAAACAAGAGAGTGGGTGATAAACAATACCTGTCACTCATTGTCTGAGCGTCCCATATACAGTGGTATTCAATACCCTCCACTGTCATATCACAGAGTCACATTCTATTTGTATCTCTCTATTTCTATCCTAGTCGAGATGTGTGTCAAAGTTTGGCTGACTGAAGCTTTACTGAAGACTTCTGTCCCCGTGTCTTTGAATGGACTA
Source organism: Brachirus orientalis (assembly GCA_016785285.1). Lineage (NCBI taxonomy): Eukaryota > Metazoa > Chordata > Actinopteri > Pleuronectiformes > Soleidae > Brachirus > Brachirus orientalis. Next base: position 6,178,858 of record JAFBJR010000179.1, on the reverse strand, counting down.
AAGGACGGTGAAGGGAAATAATATGAAATTTAATATGCGGTTATCCTGTAATGGTCATTTATGTTACCAAAATGTAATTAGCTAGTCCTCTTTGTCCCTTGTGCAGCAACATACATTCATGATTGTCCTCCATCCTGATTAAAAGTTGATATCCGTATAATTACTTATCAACAATCTCTGCTGCTGCTTGTATAAATGACACCATATTTCTATAAACATGGCATAACTGATTCAGAACTGTCTAAACTTGATACAACTGTTACATATCTGCTCCTGGTCTCTCTCTTCTGTCTCCCACCTCTCCTCTGTCCCCCATTTTTCCTTTCACCCCAGTCGGTCGAGGCAGGTGACCACACATCTTTGAATGTGGTTCTGTCAGAGATTTCTTCCTGTTTAAAAGGAGTTTTCTCTCTCCACTGATGTCTAGTGTTTGCTCATTGTGTAAACTGTGGGGTTTCTCTTCTCTCTGTAATATTGTAAAGGGTTCAGCCTTGTACAGTGCCTTGAGATCATGTATGTTGTGATTTGGTGCTATACAAATAAAATTGAATGGAACTGATTTGCACATGGTGGACAAGTGGACCTTTGGCTACAGACAAACTAGCAGCAGAGAAGAGGCATGGCAGACGACAGATTTTTTAATCTGCCTGTCTGTGTCTCCTCTCTGTCATTAACCTCACGCCCTGACAGCCTGCTCTCCGTGACACTGACCTGCTTCACCTAATGAGCTACCAATTACTACAAATTAGGCGAGAGAGTGGCCACTACTATCATCCACTCCACACACTCTTCTCGTCTGTGGGATTTGGATGTAGTGTGGTGCTCAGGTAGAATAAATAACAAGGCAGGAGGGAGAAAATTGTGACAGTGACGTGCATTTTGAATTTTTGGACTTGCGACGTTCAGAGAGGATGCTGTAATGTGTTGCTTTACTGTGCACTTAGTGCTGTGCCTTGGTGCGTCATGGGTTTCAAAGATCATTTGTATTTGCACCTGCTCCTGCTGTGCTGTGTTTGTGTGACAGTGTGTGTGTGACAGTGTGTGTGTGTGTGTGAGACAGTGTGTACGCCCACATTGTTGGTCTTTAACCTTGCACACCTGGCTAGTCTGCTGTAGCAGCTTCTCTCTGGCCCATCTCAATGTTTATTCATTTATTTATGGGGAGCCTGGAAATCATCGCCCTTGTCTTGGTCTCCTGTGGCAGTCAGGGAAGGCAGCCCAAATTTATGCATGGCAGCAGAAATTAATTAGGCATCAATTAACTCATGCTAATGTGTGTGCATTGAATTTTTTTAAGAGCCCGTCTGTTAACTAATTTGTAAAAACTGTTTCACAGAAACGTCAACAGTCGGGAACAGACAGTGTCTTGTAGGCTATTTTTCTTATACACAGAGAAAAATAAGAAATCAGAGCAGAATAGAGAAAAGCCTTGAGATGTTAATAAACAAAGCTAGAGGAGGAGGAGAATGTGGCCTGCAGAGGTCACAGTGCTGGAGCCAGCTTCTCCACTTCACATAACTATTGTATGTCCATGGCCAGGAATGGCCTGCAAGCTATGTATACATGCACACACACACACACACACACACACACACACACACACACACACACACACACACACACACATACATGCACATGCATTCATAGAAAGATGGAGAGAGGGACTGAGGGAGAGATGGATGTAGAGGAAAGGGAAGTGAGGCGTTTATTTGTATTTCACTTTTAACAGGCTGCTAGTTCGACAGGGAACCCCCAAAGGTAGAGTTCAGAGAAACCATGTTTGTATGTGTTTGTTCACTCTCAGTGCTCTCTTTTGCTTGAAGGTCTCCGAAAGCTCTCGTGTTAATAGCGGACGATGTAGCTGCTACAACAGCAAGAGCACTAGGTTGTCTAGTTTAACTCAAGGGGTTAGGAAGCCTGAGTATAGAAAGACCTGAAAAGCATATACCACTTCATGCATTTGTTCACATATTCTTCACAATTACACATTTTTTTCTCTTTTTTGGGGGTACTGAATTCTTTGTCAATCATAGAAGTATCTGAGGAGAACATAGGTGTAAAAAAATGAAGATGAGCACAGACCAGAGCAAGAGATGTTGCCTAGAATGAAATCCAACATCCAGCATCGAGTAACATGCCCTGTGTCATCTGACTGCTGATGTATATGATGATTATCTGGCTGTGTTCTGTTAACCTTAGCCTGCTCAAATTGAGCACTCTTTGTGGCACACAGACAGCTTGATCAATAGGTCAGCGTGCTGACAGGAGTCCTCAGGGTGCTGCTGGAGGAAGAGACAGGCTGGATTGAGGAAGGTAAGGGTGATCATGTGTCCCGCAGACACCAGAAGCAGCTACGCAGGAGGAACAGAAGCCACAGAAGCCACAGAACATGCACTTAACACCAAACTCTAACCACAACCACCTTTTCTGAACTTATAGTTGTTGCCGTGCTACCTTGATGGAAACAGGTTTAATCAAATCAATTTTATTTGTACAAAGTCACAGTTTACCTTGGTGGGATTAACAATCTTAACGTACACTACCAGTTTGGACACACTTTCACATTGAATTAAATGAGAAAGTGGGTCCATACTTTTGACTGGTAGTGTATAGCAACATCTTCTGTCCTTAAACCCTTGGCTCAGGTCCAGTGTTATGAAGACAGGTTTTTATCAATTACTGTATGTCTGCTGGCCAAAGCAAAGCCATTTTTCAAAGCATCACAACCTCGAGGTAGCCATGCACTTTATGTTCACTCTTCAACTAGTGAAAAATTCAGCTGCTCTCCTTTTAAGAAACACAGATGGACGAGAGCACATCACCCTGAACTTTTTTTTCTCTCCACTGGCTACCATTTCCTTTTAGAAGTGATTTTAAACTTTTAATGTTTATTTTAAAAGCCCTTAACAGCCTTGCCCCAGCCTATTTAACTGAAAATTTTGTTGAAAAGTTTGTGAGCAGGGCAGAGCTTTGTGGTTTTCCAACCAGCAGATACTGGGCGTGCCCAGGTCACCATATAAAAACTTGGGTGATCTAGGTTCTGGAATAACGGCACCTCTTATTCCTTGTATTTTTATTCTGTATTTTGATGCTCTGGTCTCTTTATGAAATTGTTTTATCAATCTGGAGTCAGGGGACGACTCTGCTTGTTGCAATAGAAAGTGAGGAATTTGCTGCTCTTTTTCTGCCTTTTAATGTTTTCTAAAGCACAACAATATGGAATTATGGTTGTGGTGATGGCATGTTAAGCAGGTTGCATGTTTACAATAGTCATAGGACAATCTTGAAATATTGTACTATTTGTTGTACCTCATAGTGACCACCACCACATACTGTATTTGGCATACAGTATGTTTCACATTTGTGTGTGTTCTAAAAGTAAGTACTTATACCTATAAGGCCTTTTTTTTGTTTATCCTTGACCATTGTTTGTATTTCACCTCTATGATCCATGTAATTGCTAGACACAGACAGGCCACCTTGAATTATTCTTACTCGTGATATATTACATGGGCTAAGCATTATATCCTGTCCTCACACCTGTCAGCCTGATAGACAAATATTGTCTGTGTTAGGCTCACAGGCGATGCTGCGACAGATAACCCCACATTTACATTCTAACGGAGCTTTTGACAAAGCCTTAGCAACAGGCTCCTTAATCAGTGGGTTGGCTGCGCAACCCCAGCCTGCCTTCTCCTCTCCTCTCCTTACAGCCATGATCTTGAGAAGGAGCTTTAAATTGGAAATTATTACACATTAAACCCTCTGTGCGCAGGCCAGGATCGAACTGGATCAATATCTTGCCCACCACAATAAATCAGATGCTTTCTCTCTGCTTCTCTCTTTTCCTCTTTGCTTTTTCAAGTGACTATAGGCCACTGCTCAGCTGGAACATATTTAAATTTTCTTGTAACAAATTAATTCCAACATTTTCTCATGATTGAATTAGGGCAAGTGCTGGTGCTGTCACAAGTGTTTGGGCTGCTCCTGGGGAGAGACAAATTGCCCGGCCTGGACATGGGTAACAAGCGGTGGTGTTGAGTCGCTGATAATCTCCCCACTAATTCTCCATTACAGCAAAATGAGGCCATAAATCTTCCTGACAGCTGATCGATGTAAACATTGTTTCCCCCATGATTGCCAGCTCTCCCAGCGGAGCTACTGTCCGCTCACAATCCACTGAAATTACTCCCGCACCAGCCCTCCCTCCTCTCCTCCTCTCTCTCCCCTCTGGAACTGGTGTGTGTGCGCGTTGGTCTGGTCTGGCGGGGAAACCAAAGTCACCGCTGTCCTGTCGAGGGAAGAGGTGGCCATCTAATTTTAGCTCAAAGCTTGCTAAACAAATGGAAAATATTAATCAAAATGTCTACCGTTTAACCAGTGGCACAAGCAATTCTTTAAAGAAGAGTGATTGTTCTAGCACCATGTGGTCACATGGGTTGAATGAAATGAAGAAAGACTGTTGAAAAATGAGGGAAATAAGAAATAGAAGGTATGACACGCAGACAAACAATGATTTCTTTTCCAAATGTAGCCATCATTCCTCCTCTGTCTTTTCTGTGTGTAATGGCATTAGGCATGAGTAAATGGCAGTGAACAATTGACTTGTCAGCTAGTCAAAGCACAAGGCCGGTTATCAGCATGTTCACTGTCTGAAAATATTCTACACCTTTATTAAAATCCAATATGCATGCAATTACAGAGACAGGGATGCTGTTAAAATGGGATGTCAGGCTGTAATCACCGAGAGAAGAGCCGATTATAAAACATGCCACACTTTAAGGAAATTATTCTTATATTTTACTATAGCAATAAACAGGTTAGGACTAAAAAAATGAATGTTGTTTCAAGTGCAAACCAGAGGGTGAGTGGGCAGATACTGACTGTTTCATTTCTTATTTTTCCTTGTCTTATTATCTTCTTGATCTTTGCCATTTTCCAAGATATCCCTGCATATCGGTATGTATGTGCTGCTCTCTGAGATCTTACTTCTGCCACAACTCTCTGTAAGTTGACTCCTAATTGGCTGGTTATTTACCAGTCAAGTGCTGATCATGAGTAAACCTTCTCTTTCAAGAGTAAGAGCGCCGGTCAAGACAAGACCAATGTGTCTTTCATTCTTACAACACTTTATTTTTAGCCTCCCAATTAATTGGTGAAAAAAGGGGATAGGGCCCTTCTGTTCTTCACATTCAGTTGCCAGTTTATGAGCTATAGATAAATCTAATGCAGTTGAAACTAAAATAATCTGCAAAATAAAAACATTCAGTTGTGAAGGTTATATTACTATGAGGATGTTATTTGTGGGGCTATTTCAGTTATTTACTGCTGTTATATCATGTTTATACATAATGGTAGCCCGGCTGTGTTTCTAAATTATAAACTCAGAATTTAGAAACACAACAAACAAAAAAAGAAAAAAAAAACCTTTGGGTGCCAATCACACACAGAATAAATCATGATACAGTGCACAGTGCATCACAATACACTGATTTTGCAATAATTGATATATGCAAGACAGTCATATAATGAGTCACAGGGTTTGTGTAACTGAAGGAAAAACATCTGCTTCTGTAAAGGTGACGCAGGTACGCAGAATTTGGAAGTTATATTCTTTACACTGCTGTTCACCATTATTCCACTATAAAAATCCACTTCTGTCAGCTAACTACTGTTTTCATGACCCTCATTCTGTGCTAAGTGCCACCAAAAAGAGTCATTAAGGAGTCAATATTTGTCACTAATATCCTGTCATACACCGAAAGGATTGTGGTATATTGACCTACAGTATGTTTTGTCCTGCTCCTTTTTTATAGCAAAGCATACACATATTAAAGGTCCAGTGTGTAATTATTTGTGACAGCTAAAAATGAGACATCAGAGTGTAACAAACAGAGGCCTCCGCTTTCAGCACTAGTCGGCTCGACTCAACTCGTTTCTTTGTCTTTCCATCAGGGATAGTACCTGGTACCCGGTGCTTTTTTAGTACCTGCTCTGTCGAGGTTCCAAGCAAGTTGACCGATACTAAAATGTGACGTCAGCAGACTGCCAGCCACTGATCAGCAGTGAGTTTCATCACTGGAAGAGTCATGAGTGCAACATCTGACACAAGAATCAAACCGAACAATGCTGAAGATCAGTTAAAAACACTTTAAAAATCCAGTTAACATGCATTAATCTCCAACATTTAGCAAGGACATTTCTAAAATCTCAGTATTTAACAGTGGAGTCTCGTGTAGTAAGCGACAGCACTGCTGAAAGCCAGCAATCGTGAGTCGAACCAAAATCCGTTCAGACGTATTTTAGTTTACTGACTGTGTCAGATGGAGTCTCTGCTCTGGTCATGCAGGAAGTACAGACCTAATCTTTTAAATGAACTGATTCTAATGATTCAGTACACCGAAAAGAACAGCTTTTCTTGTTGCTGGTTTGAGTGTGTGTCACATATAGAACAACGTCACCGCGGTTTCGTGCAGCCGTGCTTTAACGACCCCACCCACATTGAGGAGGTTCTCTAGGAAAATTACGTACTTGATACCAAACCGAGTAAAGTCGAATCAAATAGAACCGAGTTGTGCTAGAACTGTATATTGGAAAAATGCCATAAGAGTCCAAATCAAAATGCGAAATGTAGACTCTGGCTAGTTTTATGATTCATAACTAGCAGTATAAAATAGATCATATTTTTAACCGTTGACAACCATTCCATTTATGTAATAGTAACAGTAAATAAAAAAAAAAATTCTTTTGGTGACACATGGGTTTTCTATCAGTGGATACTGGGTGGAGTGCCCTCTCTCTGTGTGCATTCATGAAGCAAGTCTTCTCAGTCTTCTCTCTGACTGGAACCATTAATGAGTCTGGTGACCGGGGGACAGTGCGACAGACCAGGAGACGTACTGCACCGGCTCTAAAGGTTACTCAGGCCAACACTCCATTGCTGTTGGTCCCTGTTTGGCTCTGTCACAAGCATTATGACTTCATCACCCCTGAGAGGAGAGGAAGAAAGAGAAAGAAAAACAGTTTCCACTCATCAGTCAATGTCCATCTCAAATTACAGCTCAACCAATCACCAGCCAGGATCAATAGGGAGCGGCTTGGCAGGTGGGGGGGGGGTGGAGAGAGGAAGGGAGTGTCTGAAGATGCCCAGTTAAAGACAGAAGAATAACTGATCAATACGGAAGGATGGATTTTGTCATTTTGAAAAGGGCTGTCAGTGGGTCTTTCACTCCCACCTGCTCAGAGCTGCATCCTCCAACTCAGACTGTGGATGACACATCAGTCCATCATGTCGCTTCGGTTCAATCCTTCTTCATCTCTGCTCTGTTCACATCCAACACACAGTCTGTAGATACAGTAAATCCTAACTTTAGAGATAATGACACTCAAGATGAGCAAAGTGATTTCATTATATCATCCTACGCCTCCACAATTCAAGTCGCAACCTGTATTAAGTTTGACCCGTGCACTCCCCCACACACGAGGAGAGGAATATATACTGCCAGTTCCAGTCTGATGTACGCAGTCAGTGTGTGAAAGTGTGTACGCTGGGTGATTAACTCAATAAGAAACAAAGATCTCCTTTATTGGGATGCTCTCAGCTGTAATGGTTGTTTGAGTGGAAGCCAGTGGCTGTATTGACAGGTGAAGTGGACTGATTAATGGGGGCTTAATCCAGTAAGGATAACAGTCCTTCACATGGCTTATTTAACTCTAAAACAGTGACTGATGGTCCACTGCACAGGTGTCGTCTAAATCACTCCCCATTGAAGCCTCTCTAAACACAGTAATGCTGTCTTTTTTTGCACATCCCTGCAAGAAACATTGATTTTGTGGATTTTACCATAACCTCCTGCTCACTTTTCTTCGCTGTGTATGAATGTTACTTCTCACACATGAGGCTAATTATGGCTAATGAGAACCATGAAAATGTTCGATATTAAATCTTAAGGTCAGAACAGTTTTCAACTCTAATAGCTTACATAAGAGGGGATGCATTTTCCCAAAGGCTCTTGAGAAACTCAATACCAAACATAAAATAAGCTTTCAACCAGGTCTAATTACTTTCTGGGTGGTAATTAATAACCTTAATGGCAAACCTGAGTCATGAATGTATGGAGACTTTTAATTTTACAAGTTGAAATTTGTGCTACAAAGTAGTACAAAAATAGATAAAAATGTAGACAGTCTTCCATTTACAAAATGATCACAAATTGTGAAGCCTTGAGATTTGAGATTTGACCGGTCCTCTGACTGTTTTGCAACCAACCTACCTGCAGCCGGGCACTGGCATCCACTTATATGTGCTTTATCGTCTATTCTCCTCTAAATGGCAAGATAACTTACAAACTGACATTTACCATTGAAGAAAACCTGAGACTAGTTATTGAGACCATTAACTCTGTTTATGTGTTATGTTATAAATCATAACGTAGCCCCTGGTGTCTGACTGCAACTTCCCCCCTACCTCCTTGACTTCACTTTTCAAAATAGAAGACTACAACCATTCTTATATAGAGTTATTAGTTAACCACCAAATGTAGCTTAAAGCTTGCAGTGGACAAGCTGTCTATTACAGTGCACTGTATACTGCCTTATGCTAATGACTTGACCAAAGGTGCAGTCTCAAAGTATAAGGCCAGGGCAGTAAAAGGAAAAGTGGTTTTAGTCCAAACAAAACATGCAGAGGAACTCAATGAATATAGAGTATCACTATTATGTCTGTCATGAAGGTCAGAGGTGATGTGTTTGGGGCTCGGTTGAAGCTCTGGTTTCAATTCAGTGGATCAGAATAGCTTAAATTGACACCAAGACCCATCTGCCCACTGAATTAATCCTCCACTCTCTTCCATTTGGCCATTTTTTTGTTTTCTTTATCAGCTCTCTCCGTTTCTTTATTCATTCAGTTGACTTTTGAAAGGCGAGAGGTGACATGTCCTGGGGCGTTTGTGAATTTTTCTTTTTTTAATTCAGCGATTTCAAGTGCAACATTTGCAGACTGCAGGGTCAAAAGCAGTTATACTTTTCCCTCTCCCTCTTCCCTCCCTCTCTCTCACTCTCTCTCTCTCCTTGTGAAATCGATCGTTTGTTTGTACAGAACTCAAACGGAGCGGGAGAAGGATTCAGGGCTTTGCTGGCAACACAAATAAAAACAGAAATGCTGCTGGGGAAGGCAAGCAAAAAAGCAGCGAAGCTCCCCTCTCTCACTCTCGTCACTGCACATGACCTTGGGGCCAGAACAAGCTAGTGAGCGGGCGAGCAGAGGAACCGCCCAGCAGATAGTGGTGCATGCACAGAGGAATTTGGAAAGCAGAGTTAAGCTTCACTCTGTGAACCCTAGTCCTCTGCTTAAGTGAGTGCAAATTAACCGAAATAAAACTTTTAAATATGTCAATATAAATTTGGTTTGTTGTCCACATACTTAAAAACTGTAATTGCTTTAGAACAAAGTTCCCCTGCTGTTTGAAAAGGGCTTCTCTGTTATGTTAATCTACTTGGCTGTTAAACATGAGGGGCAAGCAACAGGTGAGCAGCCTTCATGCGTCTGTGGCCCTGCTAATAGAGAGAGACTGCAGTGAAACACAGACAGTAGTCGACAGTAGCTGACACTGACTATCAAACACAAACGGCACAGAGAAGACGTCTGCCAAGGAAGCAGCCTCTGGTGTGAGACAGAGAATGAAGGGAAGACGGGGAAGAACAGAGCGATAGTGGGAGAGGATGACAGAATGACACACGGGGGACAGAGATGTTTGTTTTTGTGTGAGCCTGCCTGTGTGTGTGGAGCCCTACTGTCTGCATACTCTTTTTCTTTTGCTCTGTCACAATCGTCTCAGTGGTGACTGAGGTGGTGGAGCCCCACGGGGGTCAGCCATGTAAGGAACATAAAAGGCCAATTTAATTTAGCGCGTCCGCGGCTACAAAGTATTTTAATTCCGACAGCTGTGACTGAGGAGTTAATATTTGACTTGTCAGAAGTGGAGCCGGGGCCAGTGAATCATTGTAATTCTCATTAAGAGGCTCTCCCCCAGCAGCACCCTAATGCAGAATAATGAAAGTCAAGACGGAGTGAGCTTCTAATGCCAGTTGAGGCCTATCTTTTAATATTTCCCTCTTGATGGATTAGAGAAGCGGGAAATTCATCTTGGATCATAGGGCCTAATTTAATAAGGGATCATTCCAGGAGTATTGCATTTTATAATAATGTCATTTAAAGTGTCGTCTTCCATTTTGACTGTCCCATATGTATGCTTATATAATGGTGCCGGAGGGATGTGTTTTTACAGTGTTGGGATTCTCTTCTGTGTCCGCACATCCCCTCCAGACCATACTACACTTTCTCTTTGTGGTCTGCAGGCTCTCAGCTCAGGTTTTCATTTCACATTTTGGTCATTGAGCCAATTGAGTGAGCAATTATGAGAAGTTCACTTACTCCAGTATGTTGCTGTTTCCCCAAATTATTTCTAATAGTATTTAGAATCACTGTGATATGAGTGTTGGGATTGCAAATATCACCCAAAGGAAATATGATAAACGTCCATTACATTTGCTCCATCACAAGCCTGTAAAACCACTCTCGGAAAGGCAGTGCTATATTTATCCAACCCACTCACAAAAAGAAAAATGGCTTTTAGGGAATAAATTACACAAATGTAACTAATATGAAGACGTGTTGACGTTAGCAGCAGCACAAAGCCCACAAATATACCCTGTAAAGGCTCATATGAGAGAAAAAATGCTGGATGTTACTGGAAAAGATCTTCTGAGTGCATTTGTTTCTTATGTATATATCAGGCTCCAAAGAAAAAACAATCACACCATAATCTTTGTCATTTACAATTTTCAATTTTGCACAAATAACATGTTAAACTGGTTTCAAACCAAGTTACAACAAAATATATTATAGTGATGCGGTTTTTTTAGAAATGGTGCATATATATATATATGTATATATATATACATATATATATATAAACTTGACCCTAAATGAATCATTCATGTTTTTTCATGAATTTTACCACCATCTTTTTCAAGAACAAGGAGTAACTTATGTTTGTACCAATGGAGACAACTAAGTATACCTGCATTCTTTCATAAAATGATCACTGGCTTCAAAATAAATTGGTCTCTGGCCATTAAAAAAGCCCTCTTAATTCCATATCGTTAAAATGCAGAACATGCACCGAACACTGGCCCCTAATTTTGTGACAATAGCCTCATATTTAATTCACAGACGTTGTGTTAACTTCCTCATCTAACTATTCATTAGCGAGGACAAAAGGAATTTGTTTTCAAAATGTTTTCAAATTTCTGTTAAAATGAATGATAACACAACAACACACAAGTCCGTTAAATCATATTTACGTTAATGTTTTGTAACTGATAAAGAAAAGTGAGTAGAGCAAGAAACACATACTGTTGGACCTTCCATCACACAGTGCGTTTACATGTGACCCTTTAAAAGGGTCCCTGTCATCATTATGATAAGAGGCAGTCTCTCAAGCGTGCTTTAGTTCAACAAAGTGCTTCCTCTTTGGCACACTCACGTCTTTGGCACCTCCGTCAAGCTTCTCCTACATACTCCTCTCTCTATCTGCTGTGCTCATATCGCTGCCCCTGTCCTCCTAACTCCACTTTCTCTAGGACTTTCTCTCCATTCTTCCCCCTCCACATTCCACACTCTTAAGTGCACTGAAGTTTAAACTCAATGTCAGTCAGTCAGTCAGTCAGTGAGTCAGTCAGTCAGTCAGTGAGTCAGTCAGTCAGTCAGTCAGTCAGTCAGTCAGCTGAACGCGCAGGGATTTTCAAAATGGATTTAGGTCACAGTGTTAAATCTATTTTAATAAATGTTACTGCCAGTTGAGAGATAATGGTGGTTTTAGATCAGTTTGCTTCTTTTCTCTCCATCACAAAAACAGTTAGTTGTCTGCTATTTTAGGATGCATGCAATATTCCCTCTCAATACATGTGTCACTTTGTTTAATTTATCTCCACTGCAACGCAAAGAAGGAGGGAAATGTTTGTGCACACACACACACATACACACACACACACACACTGGTGTCCAATGTTTCAAGGAGTAAAACCACTAAATAAGCTGGCCTTAAACAACAGTGACAAACTCAAACGGTCAGCTCGTTTGCTTAGTTCCTATCAAGGAGAATTATATTTCAAGTCTGAAAAACAAGTGTGACAAATTTGGAGAGACAGAAAGGAACAGTCACATACTGAAAAGTAGTGATATCACCGGAGGGAGGGAGCGTAAGTGAGGGCTAACTTGCGAGATCTATTTTTACATCCCATTTCAGAATGAGATAGTGTCCGTCTCTCACACCCCCCGCTGTGCAGGAAGCTAATGCAGCCCTATTTAATTAGACGTTGGCAGATTGTTGAGCCAACACTGTAATCCAATAGAACGTCACACCACTGCGGGGTCCTACCTCCTCCGACGCCTCCTTGGCCTCCATAATGCAGCTCAGTCAGCTCTTCGCATTTTCTCTGCCCTTCTCTCAGCTTGTGACATCAATTTACATTAGCCTGCATTGAAACAAGATGCATTCTTTCCACCAGTGACTCACATGGCTCCCACTCAACCCACTGCTCCCAGTTGAACTTGACATGGGCCTGCAACATTATACATCACCATTCATACTCATCTTATTAGCCTATAATATGACACGTGAACATGTTTGTGTGTTTCTTGTGTGTGTCTTCATCTTGCAGCCCGGGAACAGTGGCTTACACTCGCCTTAGGACCAAATTACCATAGCAATACAGCTGTCAATACTGCTGTATCAGAGAGGGGATACAAGTGGCAGGATCAATTTGATCCCATATTCTACTGCGCCAAACATTTATTAATATACACAAGGCATCCTACAATATTGGTAAACTTACGTTTTCATGAAAAAAAAGCCTTAAGCGTGTAAGAATAAGAAGGTTATGTAGCGCCCCCTAGCCTCAACCTATGGGAGGAATAGAGAGGCTAACATCTAGGGAGGTTTGGGGAATGGTTTGTTTTGATATAGAGGATTTACAATTAACATTTATTTATTTATTTTCTGTAGTTTATTAATCCATGTGGAGCATTCCTGGGGGTGGTGATGGGGATTGGGTACCTTGCTTGAGGGTGCCCCAGCACTTTGACCTGATGGGACTTGAACCTGCAACCCTCTGGTTACATGCACAGCACTGTCTGACAATCACACAATACCATGTAATGAAAGTTTAAAAAATAAATGTTTTTCAGTTGAAACATATAGCATTATTTTGTAGATTTTTTTTGTCCTTGATTTTCTTTATTTGACAGCAAAGATAGACTCAAACTTATGCTGCCGATGTTAATGTCCTACCTGTCCCTGTGACAACCCAATATTGTATTTTATATATATTAACATTCAAAGTATCCGTTCCAATTTACTTGTGGAGTATGTGTACTGACCAAAATAGTAGTTAATGTACAAATTACATGAAAAGTTTATAAACTGTGACAGGCACTTCCATTGATGAAATTGAAATAAAATTGAACTTAGCTTCACTGAGACCTACTACAATGTTCTATTACAATATTAAAATACAAGAGAATATTGCCAACATTGTTTTCTGATATAGTATTTTAAAAACATTTAATAAAATATTAAGCTATAGACAAGAGTATGTAGTGTCTGAACATTTCCTCTTAATCTGATAGAATTAAAATAGTGTACAATAAATACAAGTATAGAAAATTAGTGCACTTTTCTTTTTCTTTCACAAAGTTCCTCTTACAATGTTTTGTCCCTATAATACGACAGTGACAAAACAAAATAACATAATATTGTCTAAAGGCAGACAGTAAAGATCTGGAAAAGGGATTAAATCACGGTGGAACAGTGGTAAAGGTAATCCTGATGGTGGATGTGAATGGGTGAATGGGAAAACCGTTGTGTAAAGCCGCACTGAGAGGTAATCAAGACTAGGACATTTCTTTATCAATACATATCATTTTCCATTTATTTTCTGGTTTTACTTCTTTTACTTGATTTATGCTTTGAACAGGACAAACAGTTTGACAATATGATTTTAATGCCTTTCTAGCTCAAGTTGAATAGATGAGAACAAAATACCTCCCTATACTTGTTGGCACGTTTGCCACTTAAACAAAATAATGTATTTTAAATGTTCACAATTTTGTTAGGTCACATTCACAATGTGTGGATCATAACGTTGCGTTTTTATGCAACGACAAATGACAAACCGTAAGTGCCTTACATGGAGCCGTGACGGAGTTATGTGTTTTCTCACATCAGTATGCTGCACTGATTATTGCAGTGCACGTACTTGGATTTATGGCTATGTGAAATCAGCAAACAGCTTCATGAGTATAACATTTACACTACACAGGTGATTGATGCTCACAGAAAACCTGGGTCTGTTTTTCCATCACATCTAAACTTTGCCTTTGACCGCACGTTTGTCATGAGTTCAGAGAGCATTTGAACGCAGCCAACAGATATATAAATGGTTATAAATGGTTCCTTAGACAGAATGTTTAAAAAGTGTTTGACCCCAGAATGAATGATCCTGGACCTCCCTGGATTTACCCACAATAAAAAGACACTTGAGCATCCTGATACAAATATTGGGCAATTTGTCGGCTTCTTTGTCATTTCATGACATTTTTAAAATGACATTCTGTAAACTCCAGACAGCGTGAATACAATCAATATGAGATGAGTTAAGCCTGTGTTTCCAAGAGGCTTTTTGTAATTTAAGAGTCTGTGTACAAACATCTGATGATTGAAAAACAAGTACTCGATTATACTCGCGCACAGATGATTGGATCTCACCGACTTGTAAATACAGAGCGGCATGGACCAAATGTACAACATTTACTGAGCGTCTCCCTCTGTCTTGGCATTCATTTGGTTCTCACACTCTCTCAGTTCTCAGTGCACACATAGATGCTCACAAACTCACTCCTCGGTGCCTCCACGCTGCACCAAATATCACCTCTTTTTTTCAATGGAAACAATAAAATCCCCTGTTAGCTACTAATGCCCACAGGTTTCAACACAAACAGCCTTGTTATGTCTTCTTCCCAAGGCGGGGAGTTATACATTATGTTATCTCTCTAATCTGCAAACCAGCTGCAACTGGAAACAAATTAATAACAAATAAAATGCAGCCAGTGCATAAAAATGTGTAGATTGCCCTGGGGCAACTAAACAGGAAACAGTGAAACAATTAGACTTCTTGTTTTGTTCTGACCTCTCTTTTGTTTTGTTCTACTTAGCTGCTGAATAGAAGGAGCTGGAGATAGAGCCTGTTGTTTTTCTTTGTCTGTAATCACCATGGTTAAACCTCCCTGGTCATAGCAGGGGTCAAATCTGCGTGAACACCCACTTTTCATCCTACAGTGAAATTAAATACAGTGTTACAGCCGAGTTCCATGAATGCTGTAACTCTCTGCTGACTGCAACCCACACTGAGTGCTGCAGTCAGCCACCCAGGCCTGTACGGCACACGCATTTGATAAGAGCCAGTGATATGGTGTCCTAATTGCTGGCCTGAGTGCTATTTGAGGGAGTTTTCAGCAGGTTTCTTTGTCACTTTCACTCCATTTGATGTCTCTGAAGTTATTCTTTTATCTGCCGCTGCTCCGGATGGCTGTTGTCTTTGGTGCAGTGCCTTGTGCGTCCTGCTCTTTGAGCACTACTTACATGTAACAAACGTGAGCCCTTGAAAAAAGGAGGAGGAGATAGGGAGCTTTCTCTGTCTCATATAGAGTATACTTCCTCATTTAAATGCATGTGGCTAGAAACTGGATATTATCACACTCGGTTGCACACAGAAAAAAAAAGGTCTTCACTGTCAGTAAAAACTACTCTGTGCGATTGTTTAACTTGCCCTAAAGGGCCAAGTGTGGGAAATGAGAGAGTAGTGTATTTGTCTCAAGGGTTGTAGTGGGGTAAATATAGCAACAAGACAGCACCAGTTGATATGAAGGATGGTGTGGAGTGGTGTTCTGACTCACCACTAAGCCTTGGTGTGTGTGTGTGTGAGAGAGAGAGAGAGAGAGAAGCCATGACAGCAATGTGTGGAAGTAAAATCTTATTGTTTAAAACTCTCGCTCCCTCACTCTGTTACACCCATGTTCATTTACACATGCACACATGTATGTGCATTTGCAGGTCTTCACTCCCAATTAATCAGAAATCACATTTAGGAGTAAATTTGTGGCTTCTTAATGTTGATCTTTTAAGATGTGTGTGTGTGTGTGTGCGTGTGTGTGTGTACCTGGTATATGGGGACTTTGGCGGGAAAACTTAAGTCGCCATAATGTAAATTACAAAATTTTAAGGTGAAGACATGTTTTAAAGTTAGGCTGAGGTTAGGGTTAGGTTAAGGTCAGGGTTAAGGTTAGAGTCCCACCAGGAAATGAATGTAATGCAGTGTCCTCTGAAGTCATGGAAACCAATGTGTGTGTGTGTGTGTTTGGACACTCTTGACTCCTCAATTTGACTCAGTGTATTATAATGCATTGCAAAGGAGAGACCGAGAGAAAAAAGTGAGAGTGTGCATGAGTTAGTGAAGATAGGGAAAGTCCAGCAGGGAGCAAGTGAACAGGAGAGAGAGAGAGCGAGTCTATGTGGCTGGCTCCCGGCTGGCTGTGTGTGTGTGGGGGGGGGGGTGTGTGTGTCTTAAAAGAGTGTGTTGAGAGCAGAGTGAGAGCGCTGGTCGTCTCCATGTCTAATCAGGAGAACACTTGTGTGTCCCCGTCTCATTGTCTCCTGGGCCCCTGTGAGCAGAGCCCCCCACCCACTCCAGAGCTCCACCTCAGGACACGCTGATACAGCTGCTGGACCACTAACCACAGACACTGTAAGAAGTGCAGAGGTATGTGGGGATGGATGCACAGGCTGATAAGTCCTTCAGGGTGATGTTGGAAATTAATTATCCCTTCACAAATGCACGGTGTAGTTTTCATTACACAGCACGGAAAATGTCCTTGTGGTGAACTGAATAATGAGTATAAAGTAGTGACACATTTTTAATGTTGTATCACTAATATGTTTTTCTTAACCCTTACATCACAGTTTCTGTTCCAAAGGGGGGAAAAGAAGCATTCTTGTCTTAAAACAAAACATTTTACAACTTCACATTAAAATTGATATAAAATAAATGTGACATAACCACTGTGTAAAATGAAGCCCACTGTCTCGGTCAACATCAACTGGTCACGCACACTTTTAAGTTTTTACTTTCCATAAAAGGGGACTGTAGCAGGACATGCGCGCCCCCGAGCCTGGGATTCGTGGTTCGTCGCAGGGCAGCAGTGCGCGCCCCCGACTCAGCAGTTTCCCAGTTCCGTCTCCTCCATTACTGGCGAGGCTCAGAATCAATAATTCAATAGTTTTGGCGTCTAGATCCTGCCCCAAACGTCCACATACACAAACACTGCAGACTTTATCGCGCAGAGTCTATGAGATCAGTATTAATTAATAGCTAAAGACATTCTGTTTTGTGGGGAAATATCGGAAGGATAATGCGATCCGGATTCCTATAATTACAGGCTCCAGTGTCAGGTGTTTATTAAATGTTCAATAAGAGGCGGTTAAGATGTCAGGAAATGAATCAGGCAAATTTGTAAGTCAAGTGAGGCAGGCGATAAGAAATCTTTTTCTTTTTTTTTCTTTTTCCTTTGTTACACACACTCAGACCTTAGCTTTATTTTAAACTGAGCCGCCTATATGTTTAGAGATATTGTATAAATTCAGGCCATAACATGATAAACAGACAGCATTTGCATTTGGAGATGGGCAGAAGGACAAGTGGAGACATGATTATTCACAAGTGGAATCACACTGAGTTTTCTTATATAGTTTTACACACCAACAAAATTAATAAAACTAATTACTGTAGAGAGGATTTCTTTATAAAAACCTACTTTGTAAAATGCAGTGCACATTGGGGGTTTTATGTACATAAAAATCACTTTAAAAAAAACCAAAACAATACTAATTTGTGCATTAAGTGCACACTCATATTAAACACACTCATATTTTTTTTTCCTTTTATCCTTTTTTATTAGAGTGTGCTGGAAATTACCAGTTCTCCACTCCAACTGCTCCATAACCAAACTATGAATAATGCATCGGTTTGGCAGCAACAGACACCATGTTCCTGACTAAACGGGCCTGTCACAACTGTGACGTTATCAAACGACCTACAGCTACTGGCATGAATTATTAAAAAAAAAAAAAATCTGCTGCCCTCAAAGCTTTACCAGCAATAATAATAACAATAATAATAATAGTTAAAATCGTCAAAAATAAAAAGGTTAAAATAATGTCAAGTCATTAAAGAAACTTTAGTTAATTTATTGAACCAAAAAAAAAACCAAAACATTTTTTTCGGTGGATTCACGTTTCACATGTGTGATGAAAAAAAAAAAAAAAAAGCCCACAACATTTTCATGAATATTCTTTTTTCCCCCCTCGGGTTAAGCTCACGTTCACTGTTATAAAAACATCAAAATTACATACAGAAAAGCACGTGAGTGTTTTTAACGCACTAATAAAGTAAAATACAAAATGAACAGGTTTCCCCACAAGGCATTCATGAAGCCACGAAATCATAAAAAATAATGCACGTTTCTTGTGTATAAACATATTTTACACGTGTTCGTACCGGTTCACACATAGTCTTCGTGTCACTGTCGCTCATTTGTTGGTTTGTTTACTGTTGTTGTTGTTGTTGAGATGGCGTTTATAACATAACACTCTCCTTTAAAAGGGGGGCAAAATATGGACACGGACCAAAAAAAGGGTTCAGCAGAGCCTTACACACACACACACACACACACACACATAAATATTATAATCTCACATTTCTGGTGTGTTTCACCTTCTCACCACAGGAGGTCCACTCAAGGTCAAACAAAGGTCAAACAAACGCCAAACATTCAAGAGAGAGTCGAGGAAAGAGGCAGAGAGAGAGAGAAAGAAAGAGATGGTTCACGTCACGTCACGTCATCCGTGAAGACAAACTCATGCAAACACTGCTGAGGCATTTTGAATTTTTTTGGGGTGAAAAAAACAAAAACCAAGATAAACACAAGGGCGAAACAATTTGGAAATTGTCCCTTTTTTGTCTCAAAGAATTCCCGCTCTGTCCTTTCACAGAGAAAGTGTTTCTGAAATATAACGAGGCCAGCCTCTATATAGGTTCAAAATCAAACCAGAACAATAATAATAATATAATATTAAAACAGAACGAAACAGCTGCAGAGTCCGTTTATCAGCCGTCCCAGCTGCTGCATCCTCCTCTTCCTCATCCTCTTCCTCCTCGCGGTGTGTCCCACTGTCCTCCTCAGCCACGTGGCTGCACAGGAAGATCATTGTCCATTCCAGCAGATTTTTATTTATTTATTTATTTATTTATTTGACGTCCAAATATCGTGTCTGTGTAGGCTATGTCACGTCACAGTCTCGTTTTTTTCTTCATCACATAAATAGCCTATATTTATACGTATATTCGCAGTCCTTCTTTTTTAAAAAAAAAAAAAAAAAAAAAAAGAAAGAAAGAAAAGAAAACATAAATATGGTCCGTGGATATTTTTTTTCTTGTCTCCCACTTGGTCAGCGTTCATCATCACTGTCTCTTTCCGTGACGCGAGGACGTGCCAAAGAGCGCGCGCACGCCTCGCGTCCACGCGTCGTCCTGGCGTCACAGTCCCAGCGCGGCCGTGTGCTTCTTGGCCTTCAGTCTCAGGTCCGCGATGCTCGAGTTCTTGCTGGTGTTCTTGGCGGCGGCGGCGGCGGCCACCACCGAGGCGGCGGAGGCGGACTCGGCCGCGAGCGTCGCCAGCGGCAGCCCGAACGGCGGCGCGGGGAACATCATGTAGGGCGCGTGCGCCGCCAGGTGAGAGTGCAGGTGGTGCTGCGCGTGGGCCACGGCGCTGTCCAGCTGCAGCTGCGCCTGCACCTGAAAGGAGAAGGGCGGCACGTTGCAATGACTATCCTACGGGACAGGACGCACGGATGGATGGGGGAGAGAAGGGGGGAGAACATGCGTTAACTTTCTGAAGGGTCATTTCACTGTTGCACGCATAGACCAGGTAAGCCCCGCCCCCCGACATCTGCTTTAAAGACATTTATTCAATTTATTTTTCTAACTCTATTTTTTTCCAATGTGGCTTATAGCATCACTTGTAAGTTAAGTATTTCCATTTGGCAGAAATGAAATATGAACTAATTAAACTGACCCACTGACCATATGACTTGCCAGGTTCGACCACCATGTTTTTAATGGGCAAACTAAATACACTTTGAGTTTTACTGTAATAATAACTCGATACCATATGTTCTCCTATACATACATGGGAGGGAAGGGTGGCTCTGATTGAGTTGCAACCTGCAGAAAAGGCATGCTAAACGTCTACAGGAGCGCATGGTTGTTCAAATAAAGAAGGACAAGATGTGCCACCTTCATAAATGTCGTCTCTTTTCAATGAAAATCCAAGATGTGGTGCTCCTTTTTTCACGTGAGCCCCTGGAATGTGTGTGCATGCTGCTGCTGTGACTCAACTGTGAGCTGATGTGAGCTGCTTTGATGGTAGTGACCATCACTCACTGAGTGTTCCCTTCATTTGACCTCATTGTTGACTATACTGTAACTCTTGAGAATCAAAGGCCAATTTTTTTCAACATCAATAGCATGAAATCTAATCTCAGTTCAAACTGTCATTGGTTTTCAGTATCCTGGGCCTTTGCCAGTGAAGGAGTGAAGAAGAAGAAGAAGAAGAAGAAAAAAGTGAGGACTGAACTTCTCCAAAACTAAATATAACCTATAACATTATCGATATACTTGATTTTACTATTAATGCACTATGTGTCACTTTACACTTATTCCTGTGCATTTTCTAGCTTTATTTGTCATCATATTGCCCTCATACAGGTGCAGCAGTAAAAGAGCATTCATAACATAAACAGGTCCCATCTGAACAAAAGCCTAATTTAAAATATTCAGCTGTGCACCAAAACACCAAAGCAAATGCATTAAATTTGGCAATAAAGCAGATTGTGATGTTGAAGTATTACTGTCCTGTCCTGTCCTGTCCTGCTGTCCTCATAGAGGGACCAGACACAGTGACATGAGAGTCCTGCTGCTCTTCACTGGGACTGGACTCTCTACTTAACACTTGGGCTGAGCCTGTGCCAGGACAACAGTCCGGACATTGTTCTGGTTCTCAGACTAGATGCTTCAGAGTGACTTGCCTGCTGGAATGGCATCCGTAAAGCTCCCACGTTGACATATGGCGCTACACGACAAGCTTCAAACTGATTCGCTGCCCCAATCAGAACCCCTGGAAAACATCCACACAGATGAGAGTGCGGTTGTGAAGAGGAGGATATTCAGACCACCACCACCCATTTAGTGCGTGTGTAGCCTTGAATCGTGTCTTATATTTAGATCATGCAGGATTCCGACGTTTACCTTTATGTAACTGGTTCTCCTGTTTTCTGCATTTGGCTCGTCTGTTCTGGAACCAAACCTACAGGGACAGAAATTAATTAGAGACCTACTGATTGGCAGCTGCTTGTAAGGCCACGTGTAATTCCTCTGAAAGTGACAACAACCGCAGAAAAACAATATCCCCGAGGAGGAGCGCTGAAATATTAATGACACTGCTTAACCCTGGATTTTAATTATTACATTATAGCCTACAAGCAGGGAGGAGGATGGGAGTCTGGAGCAGAGAGAGAGACAGAGGAACAGAAACACTGCAGGAGTGATCTCTTTTTTATTTATCCAAAATGGGAATATTAAAAATGATACGCGGAGAATATCAAGAGAAGCACTCTTGCTGAGGATGTGCAGGGTTGTAATAAATAACCTTGTCGGCGTTGGTTTCATCTTCCTGTATGGATCAGTGTCCCCGAAGAGTTGAGCGGACCCTCGCATATCGAATAGCAGAAAATGCTGTTACGGTTTTGGACATCAGAGCAAAGCAATCTGAGAGCATCTCCCTCTTCTTTGCCATCTCCCTCTCATTAAATGACCGCTGAAATTAATTACCCTTATCTGCAGAAAAACCCCATGTCAGAGGAGCGCTGAACATGGCGCGCACTCTGTCGCCTAATCAGCGCACGATAACATTTGCACGATCACAATAAATAAATAAATAAATATAACACGCTTCAAAGGCTCTTTTGCTCCTGCTGAAATCGACGCTTTCGGAGGAAAAACGCCTTTAAACACAGATTAAACGATGCGTTACTATGATAATCCGCGCTCTCCCCGCACACACACGCGCACACACACAGTACACTGGGAGCAAATTAGCCCACATTACAGCGTGCCAATCTCTCTCACATTAAAACCCACGCACACACGCAGTGAAAGCACGATTGAAATATCTTATTGATTGTTCTGTCAGCTGGCTTCATTTATTGACCACAGAGTGAATGTCAATCGGAAGTCATTTTGTGCAGCCTTCAGGTAAATTTATTGCCATGATAAAAGCAAAAATGCTCTGCTGATATTGACTGGAGCAGATTTTCAAAAAGGGGGTTAAAATAAATGTGTGGTCCCCATGTGCAACTGGTAAATAATGATGATGATGATACTAATAATAAAAGATTTAATACTGTGACAGAAGAGACGAGGGAGAAAGAGGCTCTTGGTTTGGTAGAAAATAATAGATAATTTATGCAAATCCCCTGAGCTGTGCTCCTTGTTTGGGACACAATACGTCTTATTGGTGGGATTCCAGTTCCGGCAGGGGGAACCGTGCAAAAAAAAAAAAAAAAAGAAGCTGCTTTAACTTTTGTCTGGGTGAGTGAGTGGAGGGTAAGTTTGGGATGGAGACCTTTTTATGATTTCGTTTTTATTATGGAGACAAATGTTCAGTCCTCCTCTCAGTGTAGGGAGACACGAGATTAAAAAAAGGAACCTGGCACTGGCTAGCAGATGAGAAGAGTTGACTACATGCTCACTGCTTGTCTCCTCCTGCTCCTGTTACTCAAGACATACATGTCTCAGTGCGCGCCCCCCCCCCCCCCCCCCCCCCCCCCCCCCCCCCCCCCCCCCCCCCCCCCCCCCCCCGCACAACCACAAACCAACCCGCGCGCAGATGGTCTGTCCCCACATGAAAAACGACAGCAACTCTGACAAACAGAAAAGGCCTTGATGGCAACATATACATCCACAAACTGGAGATAAATATTTGCGGAATAATTAGTTTTGGTGGATTTGTGGGGAAAAAAAACAACAATAAAAAAAGAATTAAAAGTCTCTCGTGACAAAACAGGGACTATTTAAGAGAATTAACGCAGATTATAGCAGGAAAACCTAATCTCAGGAGAGACGGTGTGTGTTGAGCAACACCATCTCTGATGACGATCAGTTTCTTTCTTATTAAAATAAAATGCGTGTATATCTTAAGCCAATATTATAGACAAACGACCAATTGGGGTCATCTGAACTCAGGCCTTTCATAAATTAATTTCATAAATAAAAAATGGAATAAACCCCAGACAGCGTATTATTGGAAATAATAATAATAATAATAATAATAATAATAATAATAATAATAATAATAATAATAATAATAATAACGACATTTTCGTTATTTTAAGTGACATTTCCGAGTTTGCTTCAAAAAATAATGATATTAATTTTTGATTATTTACAGTATATGTATAAAAATAGAAAGCTTACGAATGGACAGCCCCATGAGACGAACCCTCTCATTTTCAAAGGGGGTCCGACAAAAAAAATCAGTACAACAAAAACATACAAAGTTACACAATCACATGACATATTATATTATTATTATTATTATTATTGTTATTGTTATTAGTAGTAGTAGTGCTGCTGCTGTTGTCCAGAGGAGTAGCAATACTGACAGCTGACTGCTTGTACCTGTACTCGGGCCTCCGACAGTCCCAGGCGCTGACTCAGCTCCTCCCGCATGAAGGCGTCCGGGTAGTGGGTCTCGTCGAAAAGCCGCTCCAGCTCGTTGAGCTGCTCTAATGTGAAGTTAGTCCGACTTCTCCTCTGTTTGATTTTAGTCTGTGTCTCGTCCTCCATGGGCTTCGAGTCCTCCTTCCTCTCCTTCACATCCGTGATGCCTGCATGTGAGGAGGGAGAGGAGATGGACATGAGCATCAGCTGCACTCTGACCTCCAACCTGTGGTCACCGTTGGCCTTTAATATATCATCACATTTATTTATGTCATGCTTAACGCGCTTTTGATCTTCAGAAACACACACAGACAAATCGGATGGATGTTCTGTACTTCATCAAAGAGCAGGATAGCACACACACACACCGGATCAGAGCTTTTACAAATAAATGAAGGACATTTTATATTATGGAATCAAGTAAAGAAAAGTAGACATGTCCTCCCAGCCCTCAAATATCACAGAGCCATCAGACCTCGGATGTTTTGTAGAGCTACATAAAGCTCTTTAATTATTAACTGCTTATAAATATGCAACGCTGTGCCCACTGTTGATGTCGCAGTTCCGCTTTTAACCACGCTGCCCGTGACGAACAGATGTCCTTTTTTTTTTTTTACAAGTCCGCCAAGTTTTTTTTTTTTTAATAATAATAATGTCCTACTTGTTGTCACATTTTGTCCTTGGCTTTAAACTCGACACAGCGAGGATTCATCAGTTCTACATCATCTAATTCGCTTTTCTTAAACGAGAGTGAAAGAGAGAAATTATAACTCACTGAAGGGATTTTTCATTAAAATGTTTTTTAAATATTTTTAATTAATATGTGTGAAAGACAAATTATTAATCTAAGACCAGTCACATAATTTGATTGTTCTAAATCAATCCGTGTAAACAAATGTATAACCTATGCTGTTGTGATTATTCATGTATTATTTCACATTATACATTTCACATCATTTCAGATGTCTTCTCTCACACCTGATAAAACACACACGTGTGTGTGTTTTATCAGGTGTGGGCTGTTTAATTTTTATGATACGCCTATATATAAAATGCATTTAAGTAATTAATATCTCTTATTATAATGATGTATATAAATATAGTTTGGTGGTTTAATAAATATACACTGAAAAGTTTCTAAATGAATATTTGTGACATGAAGATACTGGGTCTAATTTCGGTCACATTTCGGTTTCGGTTTGTTTATTTACCACAGTGGGCCTTATTTAGATATTTGATAGATATTTAGGCATTTTCGGTACATTTATTTTGTGAGCTGAAAGTTTGAAACTCTGCCACAGCAGGACAGTGTTACGAGCCGTAATAAAAAGCCTGTAATGCTTATTGATCGGAGCACGATCAAAAATAATGTGAACAAAAATGGGCAGATTCAAAAAGCAACAGTTATCGATTCAGTGATGTGAGCGTCATTCTCCTGCAACTGAAGCTGTTTTATTAACATCCTTTTTTTTTTTTTTTGTAAAATAAATAAATAAAAAAGCATGACTGCGATCAGTGTCCGGTGACTCTGTGACACTCGAGAGGAGAACATGCAGTCATTCCTACCGTCTATGAGTTTGGGACTCCCGGCGTCTCTTATCCTCTCCGGGCCGAGCATGTCCGTTTCCCTGCCCGGCGAGAGCGCAGCGCTCCGGGTGATGGCGGCCGCCTCCTCTCGGCTCCCCGGCTCCGAGGATAAAGACTCCCTGCTCAGTGCTCGCGCCGAACCGGTCTCCAACACCTCCCTGTAGGTGATCACCTCCTTCTTCTCCTTCACTTTCTGATCGAAAGACTTAGACACGAAAGCGGTGAGCTCTTCCATCACTGCTTCCTCTCCTTTAAAAAAATCACACACACTCTCACTCTCTCTCTCTCTCTCTCTCTCTCTCTCCTTCCCCTTAATTCGCTCCACGACAGCTTAAGACATCAATGGTGTGAAGCTCGGTTTAAAGTCGACCCATTGAAAATGATACGAGGAGATGCTGCTGCTGCTGCTGCCAACTCTGGAGAGAGGTTAAAAAATAAACATGCATCAGCTTTAACAATAAATCTTCTCAGCCAATTCCTCCTGCTTTGGTGGCGGAGCTGTGAACCTGCTGCTGATCCTCTATTGAAGTCACACTATTTATACTTTGCGGCGCCTTGCCCCCTTGATCCGTGCAAATTACCTCCCCTCAGGAAACCGGGATGAGCCCCCCCCCCACCACCACCTCCCCCTTCTTCTTCCTCTTCTTCTTCTTCCCCTTCACTGATACGAGAGAGCGAGAGAGAAATCATTAAGCAGCACACTCGCTATTGGTCATTAATCCGAGATTGACAAGAAGGACTAATTAATTTAATTAAGCGCTCATTCGCTGCTATTGTCCTGAGTTAGTTTTTTAAACACTCGGGGGATGAGTCTCTCTCTCTCTCTCTCTCTCCCTTTCTCTCTCTCTGCAGGGGTGTGGCTTAAAAAGAATCTGAAAATGACAAGAGAGAGAGAGAGATAGAAAGAGAGAGAGAGAGAGAGAGAGAGAGGGGGAAGCACATGGATGAGGAGTCCTTCCTCACTCTACCTCTGTGATCTGTGGACGCAGGGAGGCAAAGAAGGAAGGAAGGGAGGAAGGAAGGGGGGATAAGACAGCGATGACATGCAGGGAAGGAGAGGTAGAAGCGGAGCAGCTGGGATAGAGAGAGTGAACATATTTGGCTTCCGCCCTGCAGCTGCATGTACAGTTGGCTTTAGGCCCAGTAAAATTATCCACAACTTCTCGGCCTGTTTCTGCTCGTTGTCGCTTTTGATTGGGTATTTTAAAAAGTAATTAAAAAGTTTAACCAATTATTATAATTGTACTAAACGATTATTATTATTATTATTATTATTATTATTATTATTAACAATAATAATAATAAATTAAGGTTTGGTTTGTCCCTGTGAGACAAATTATTCAGTGTTTCTACTCTAATCAGTGTTAGTTTACGTTTCTAATCAGCGATTATGTATTTATTTGGATGATCATCATTAGTGCGGTTATACCGCTTAATATTAATTCTCAGCGGGCTTTTTTTTTTTTTTTTTTTTTT